>OY294047.1:47525625-47551957 GCA_958510825.1 Brachypterus glaber | reverse complement strand
TGAATTTATTCCGATTAATGGTTATGACTAGGGCTCGGATCGAGGCAGTATGGGACTGGACACTGGCCCCCAACGTATAAAGGGCCCCTAAAAGTAGGCGACCCCGTGAGATTTTTCTTACTATCTCACAGTAAGAAAAATCTCACAAGATCCCCCACTTTTAGGGGCCCTTCATACGTTGGGGCCCCCCCGCCAGAGGTGATGCCTTTGTTTAAGTCATCCAATTTTTTTTACTGGGGGTTAAGATTCAGAGGAGAGGACCTTTTTTCTCTTATTCATTAATTAAAATTTTCCACCAGGGAGGAAGCTTCTTTTCAGAGGTGAGGACCTTTTTTAGGACTCTTATTTACTTGTTCCTTTCATGTCCCAAGTGATGATTTACCATGCAATAACAGGGTCGACATGACAAACCCAGTATAGTTTTAAATTTGGCTAAAATTTTCGAAAGATTCAAAAGAAACTTTTAATAATTAGTACCTTTCTATCAAAGAACTAATAACTCTTCTCTCTAGAATACGCATACCGTTAATATAAAGTATCGCCAACATCTCGGTTTGTTTGTAAACAAATAGTAGGTATATTCAGGGCCTGGACAATAACAGTTACCAGTAACTGTTATTGTTGTCTCTGTTAGAACAAAGCTGTGCGAGTAAGACAGAAAAATGTATATGTTGGCTACGTTTTTGTCAGTTTTTACAAATGAAATGCCTATTCTAGAGAGAAGAGTTATTAGTTCGTTGCTTTTTTATAAAACACCTAAAGGTACCTGTCACTTTTAATGGAAAATCCACTTTTACATTTAGTTTAAAAGCTTAAAAAGCTTTAACCACGTGTTGTTGAACAACAACCTATTTTAGTGGAATGGAGCTCTCTACAACTAGAATTATGAAACAGAAGACGTCTACCCTATCTCTATCTCATTTTTGCACGGCCTGCCACTACCAACTTAAATAAATTAAAAAAATATTGCATTTTTTTCAATTTTTATCAACAATTACCGTTGATTTTTGTAAATAAAGCTAAAGAAATGAATATTTTTTGCTAAGAAATAAAACTGATGTTTTAATAGTAAAATAAAGAATGAAATATAAATCCTATTAATTGTTCTTAGGTTGGTTGCTTAATCTGTTTATTTATTTACAAAACATAACCTCAAATATGAAGAGGTAAATATGAATTTATTTAATGTTTATCATATTTGTTATTAACTATATATTATTATTATATATTTTAATATCGTTACCAGTTTCTACATTTCAAGAAACTAATTTTATGACAAGCGTTATTTCTGTTATAGCTACCAAAATGCCAAGATGTTTTTACAAGGGTTGCAAAAGTCCAAACGAATTTCTCCTAGTCTTTAAATCTAAGGTATAAAGAAAGAACTTACCTTTGGTAAACAATATTTAAATATCAAAACTCGTAAAAGTACTATAATAGTCAATAAAAACACAATATTTAGTAAAACACACAAAAAACTGAAATCAAAACAATATCAAACGCAGCTCACACAATGACAGTGGCTAAAGAAAATAGTGTTACTGACAGTGCAGCCAACATAAAACCTGGGAGATTTTTTTTTCTTTATGTTGGTGATATTACTTCTATCCTTTTTGGGTAGAACTTTTGTCCCTGTCTATTCTAAATGGAGATATCTCCATTGTGGTTTTTCTAAAAATTTAAAATCGCCTTAAATTTACAAACCAACCACGTTTATTTGATAATAATAAGAATTTGGACTTAGGATTCCCAAGCTACATATATTGTTATAAATAACAATGTTACTAAAAATAATAACCTTTTGTGATTTAGTGCATATTTATTTATGTGCAGTTTAAGTGCAGCATTTAACAATAAATATTTATAGTTAATATTTAGTAAGTAGGTAATAAAAAATCTATAATTGAAAAGCATTTGAATAGTTTTATGTTAAAAGGGTATTATTGCGTATGACCTAGTTTTGAGATATAAAAAAAAACATTGCAATAAAAAATGTATTAATATACACATGTTAAATCATAATTTAACTGTTTTTACTCCGTGTTTTAAAAAAAAATAGTTGAAGCCGAAAAAGGTTTGGTTCAGAAATCCTTTTTGCCCTTTTTGCCCTTTTATGACCTTTATACATGAAACGATTCGTTCATGTTAGTAATTTAAGATTTTCTAATTTAATAATCGATAAGTTTTAAGGTTATTTCAAGAATTGATTAGTTACAATGGGTTTTGTCATATTGCTTCACGTTTCACAGTATACTCTTCTCAGTGTACGTTACAGGTTCTTTTCAATAGTCTCAGTAGAAAATAAACAATTGGTTAAGGTTTAAAACGTTGTTTTTTTAACAAATAGTCAACGAACTAATAACTCTTCTTTCTATAGGCATTTCATTTGTAAAAACGGACAAAAACGTAGCCAACATATACATTTGTCTGTCTTACTCGCACAGCTTTGTTCTAACAGAGACAACAATAACAGTTACTGGTAATTGTTATTCAGGCCTGAATATACCTACTATTTGTTTACAAACAAACCGAGATGTTGGCGATACTTTATATTAACGGTATGCGTATTCTAGAGAGAAGAGTTGTTAGTTCGTTGAAAATAGTAGAACCTAATAGGTTACTATATCCATACGGACACACAGTTAGAATTTGTGTATAGTTGGCTGGATGTCCACAGCAGATAAAGCCAGAAAATTTTAGTATAAGAAGGAGAAAGAGAAGAAGGAGAGGAGAGAGTATTAATTTAATAAACCTTTAATATCCTTTAAGCCGCGAATATTTTAATTACGAGAATAACTAAAACCTTTGTTTCTGAACCTACATTAATGGCAGGATAGTGTTCGGCTAATTCTTGCTCTAGCACTACTTCATAAATCAATTACGTGCTATATTAAAAGTTGATTATTAATTTTTCCCAACGATTTTACCATTAAATAAAATTTACGACGAAAAATTGTTTCTGCATTCCTTAAATATGTTCACACACAACTATTTATGCACATAAGGACCTGTATCAATGCTTATTCTAAACAATAATTTATAGACTTTGATAGTCTACAGGATAAGTATTATTTTATTTGAATAGGTACTTTTGCATACTGTTGCAACATGTTACTCTCAGTAAAAATCCAACCTTTAAGCCTAAAAACAAACAATTATTTTTACGAAAATAATTATCTGTAATTTTAAAAAGTCAAAGAAAATAAGTAAAATATTGGCTTGATAAAGATGTTTTAATTTAAAAAAAAAAAACAATAAAAATTCGATGAAGTTAAGCCAGAAAACAGAAAGAAATAGACTTATTTAATTAAAAAATCTAATTCCACTTCAGATTTTGTTTAGTAATTATACCTAAATATTTAGTGTATAACATTTTCTTATATCCTAAATTTAAAACACTAGCTACTAACTTACTTTGCCACTTTTTACAAAATTTAGATAGATTTAGAGTTTTAAGCAACAAAAATCAAGCTGTTTTGAAAAAAAAGCTATTTATGGACCACCATAATCTACGCCGTTTAATAAAACGTTTTTTTATTGTCAAATTTATGAAACGATATGACTTATAAGTTTATGAAATACCAAAAGTTACATGTTTGCCAGCATATTTTCTTACGACCGTTTTTATTTATGGCATTCCGTGCAATTTACTTTCTTTGTTCGATGCGGTTAATAAAGACATTTTAACAAATAAAATAGAAAAAAATGGTATTGACCAGAGAGAAATAAATGAAAAACTGTAGACTTAAAAAAAACGCTTCAAATTTTGATTACTGATTATAACTAAGTATTTATTCTACTCCAGTTTTATTTTATATGATGACGCCTTGGAGCTTGTAAATTTACAAAAAATAGCTAGTAATGGACCACCATAATCTACGCCGTTTAATAAAACATTTGTTTTCAGATTTTGTTTAGTAATTATACCTAAGTATTTAGTGTATAACATTTTCCTATATCCTAAATTTAAAACACTAGCTGCTAACTTACTTTGGCACTTTTTACAAAATTTAGATTTAGAGTTTTAAGAAACAAAAATCAAGCTGTTTTGCAAAAATAGCTATTTATAGTCCACCATAATCTACGCCGTTTAATAAAACATTTGTTATTGTGCAGCCAGTCTAATTTATGAAACGATGCGACTCATAAATTTGATAAATGCCAAAAGTTACATGTTTGCCAGTATATTTTCTTACGACCGTTTTTATTTATGGCATTCCGTGCAATTTACTTTCTTTATCCAGTGCAGTTAATAAACTAACACGATTAAAGTAACACAATTTACATAACAGATATACACTAATTGAATCGTTTATTTATCAAAGGATTTGTGTCAGTAAAATGGCAAAAAATGAGGTAAATGTCCATTTAATGCGAAATTAAATAGGTGTGATTATCTCCTCCCACGTTTTAATTTAATATTTAAGTAAAAAAATACATGTTTACTTTTTTATATCAGTATAAAAGTATTCATGGTGTCCCGAAAAAAGTGGGAAGTCCTTTAGGACTATATAGACTTACTAAATATATATCAAGAAATATCTATTAAGAAAAAAAAGTTTATGTCTTCGTTCGAATCGAACGTTTTTTTACGTTTTTTCTAATTTATTATAATATACATATTACGTACTCGAATTTCAATATATATTTTTTCTATTTTGCGACTCTTATAAGCTCATAATCACACGCATTTTGCTTGTTCTTATGGGCCCATAAGAGGTTTCTACTTTTTTTTCTGTTGGGTTGGCAACATACAAAAGCCTATCTCTTGACGTTTTGCGTGCAAATGTCAATGTAGCTTTAAAGTTTGATTTTTTATAAAATTTTGTGTTTGGGTTATTTTTTACCGTGTTAAAATTGTGGACTGGTTAATTGCAGTGATCAAAGAATAGATGACTGTAAAATATATCAAAATATCATTTGTTCTTAGAATTTTAAACATAGTGTAAACTGTGATACCAACCCAAAACAAAAATTCCTTAATCAGTCATCAATTTAAATGTAAGTTTTTTAAATTTTAGAGCAAAATAGAAAAAATTGTATAAAGCACTCGTTTCATAACACGTACTAGTGCGCACTAGTACTTTAGAAAACTCGCCGCAAGCGGCTCGTTTTCTAAACTTGTACTCGTGCGCTAAAAACGTATGATGAAACTAGTACTTTAATATACTATTAGATATAATAATAAAGTTATTATTTATGATCACTACATTATAAAAATGCTTATCTCCAACGCCAAAGGGCTTCTATTTTTTTTCCAGTGCTTTGTTATTTTATAGGCGAAGTCGACAAAAAAAATCAAAAATTTTTAAATTGTACCTACGTTCAAAGAATTTTTTTAATCGGCCCCTGGCGCTGCCTTACTGAATAAAAATTAAAAAAAAATATGTTGAAGTTTATATCTCATCCCGTTCAAAAGTTACCATTTAAAAGAGTAACCCTGTATACATTGTATACAATGTATCCCCAACAAAATTTACTACTATCCCCAACAGCAGACTTTGCTTCTAAGAATATTCTAAGAAGGAAAGAATATTCTTAGAAATATCTAAGAATATTCTTAGAACATTTGTGCTGTCAGGGATACTGTACAGTCTTTAAATTTTTTCAGATTAAAAGTTCAAAGAGAACCTATAATGTAATACAATGCGAAATCTGATATTGCAGTACAGGATATATGCGGTTTTCAAAATCATCGAAATTTCGATAGCATAAATATTGAATCTGATATGCTCTCGTTTTACAAACTCGTCGTGTTTTTATTTAGGCTAGATATGAATATCGAGATGTATCGAATTCTGTACGTGATATGAAAGTAAAATTGCTCTATTTTGACTGATTAGTATAAAATGTTGCTGATAAGTCGCAAATGCTTATGCTACACTGCTCAACAGTGTTGTTTTAATATCTTGCTAACTTTCAAATTGTTCTTTTTACACTGTTTGTTTGTTTGTTTAACCTCGTACTATACTACTTATTTAAGCATCCCCTAAGTCCAGGACTTGTGTGGGCTAGTAGTAGAGGGAACCACCGGCTTATACTGACTTTCGAACCAGTTTCTAGGGAGTGTCCGTTTCACTTATCGCCTTCGCCAAATTTGAATTATTAATTAACTGAAAAAGGCAAATCGGAACAGTGAGAATCGAACCTACGCTAGTAGGCTTGGTATACATACGCGCTAGCCACTACGCTATGCCTCCCATGTAAAAAGTAAAGTTTACTTAGTAAACAATATTCAGTTACAAATGGAAAAAAATAGGTATCACTAGCTCAAGTAATGTAATATTGTAGTGGTGGTTTAAAAATGACTTTTAGTGACATTTTTATTGCTCAATGTGCTTTTGATAATTTTTGACATTTAGGTTAAATTTTATGACTTATAAGAAAATGTTTTTAAAAATTGAAATTGTAAGGTTTTTTGTTCATAATTTTATCACCTGAGCTGGTGATACCTAAAAGTTTACTAACATTATATTTTCTAAATAAAACTAAAGAACAGAATTATTTTAAATTGCAGAAAAAATCTGCCACACCTTTATAAAACTTTTGTTGAGCACTGCATTATATAGCCCAATTATAACAAAATATTTGTAGATTAATACTTTCTTGCAAAAAATACCCTGTTTTTGGCGTATTATAATAAAGCTTTATGAAACTCTTTCGGATATCATAATGACTTCATTATGAAACCCATTTGAGTATCTTAATGGATTTATTATAAAACTCAAGTATAAAATTTTTTAATATAGATTAAATAGATATTGTAACTATTTACATATTGTCTGGGGAACAGTGTAATTCGCTAATGTTTATATTATTATTGCATACGCTTTTCAGCCTTGGCAATAACCGAGTACATAGCACGCGTTTGTTCTTGAGGTAGGTCAGCATTCCTGGCCAAAGTGTTTATGGTTTCACTGAATCGCAATTGTACAAATACAGAAATTCCTTTGATCCTGCATTAATTGTACCCAGTGCCCTCTTTTAAACAACGTACGATTGAAGCCTTCATAATCAAATACGTACTTTCCCAATTAACACAGTAGCTATAAAGTATCACTTGTCGCTATTTCGCAACAAAATTACAGCCAAATGGCTGTAATTTTGCTGCGAAAGAGCGGTAAGATATACTTAATAGCTACTAAGGCTCGCATAACTAACATAATACATAACAAACGATGCCGTGATTGGCTTGATGTGCGTCATGTGCCTTGTGCGTAGGCTTATAACGTTATGTTTATGGTTATGTGATGGCACCTGTTCTAAAATGTATATGCCTAAAATCAACATGACTGTATTTTCTATCTCCTTCAATTACATTGTCGTTTGACAAATATGTGTCTTATTTCACCTATTAATGAAATAAATTTAAGCAAAAGTTTTTAAGGTTATATAATTGTAATAATATTCTAGATAGTGGTATCTGCTCCGTTGATTAAAGTTTGTTTTTTATTTTTAAAACTCAAATTTTGACAATAAAAGTAATGGTTATAGCCACCATCAAAATTTGACGTTTAAAAAAGTTAACTTCAGTCAACATGGCTACTACTCATATGATCATATGGGTTGTTTTGGCGGCGATTTTATGCCCTACAGAATAATCTGTCATACTTGTCATAATTTATACAAGTATAATCACTGTCTAGAGCTACTTTCCATACAACTGAGTACTTTATTCTCAGTTAACTGTCAAATCTAACCAATCAGGAAGTCTAAAACTGACAGTTCACTTAGTTTGGACTTTTTAGAATAATCTAATTACACAGTTGTATGAAAAGTAGCTTGGGCCTAGGCATATAGACAGAGAATATATAGAGGAAATAAACATTTGCGCAGGGTTCTGCGCTGCATAATAACAATAGATAGAAAATTGACATCTAAACGGTAAAAATGGCGGTTCTACGTTAATAAATTTCCAATATTTTGCTACAAATTTTAATAAGAACACTCAAAGACAGCATAAATTTACATTCAAACCGTTTAAATGCAAGCAAACGTAAATTTACATGGGTAGGAGGTCCGACAACGCTGCACTCTGTCATTTTGTTGTGAAATCGAATAATTGGTTATTCTTTTGTGGCGCTGTTTGTGATATCTGCGTGTTTTTATAGTTTTATTTTGTTTAGTGTTAAAATGTTTAACTTAAAAGTGACTTGTTTTGTAAAACCTTGCAAAAATGTGAAAAACCTTTTTGAGGTTTTGTTTTTGTTTACAAATTTTGACGTTTAAAAGGTAAAATGGCGGAATAAATTTTACACACCTAATGTGTTTTTGTCTTTATCTAATACCCACTATAGCTTCTCTAACTATGTACACCTAGGTAGTGCGTATGCCAAACCTTCACAATTATCGGCGAGAAATGAATTTTAAAATTTTTGAATTTTTATCAGAACAGAAAAGGTGATTGTTTTTGTACTTAATAGGTACTAAGTAAAGTAGTGAATGCTATATTTGAGCCTAAAGGCTGCAATTATGCATCGCACGGATCAGAATTTTTATTGATTCTAATTACTTACATTTCAATCAACTATGTCCATTTTTATACTAGCGCAAAAACGCATATTCTGATTATACCAGTTTTATTGTTTTTTTCCGTAAATTGACTATAAACTTTTTTAAAGCATGTTTTTTTTTTTCATTCCTAGTGATTTCAAAACTATTTTATTTATTTCTTAATACGAAGTGGCGCCCAACGTGAAGATCTAATAAAATTACTTAATAGGGGTGACCGGGGATAATTGTCGCACTTTTCTTTCAAAGTCAGTTTTTTCCTTTATTTTTGTATTTTTTTTTAATTGACCGAATGGTAATTTTAGCTGCATGTTTCAGTAACATTATTTAAAGAAAAAACATGGAAAAATTTATAGGGTATTAGAGTTATGTTTTTTTTTGTGAAGTCTTGAAAAGTGCGACAACGTGCCTCCTCACGGGGCACGTTGTCGCGGCACTTCGAGTATAATTTTTTGAAGAAATATAAAGGCATTTATAAAAATTATAAATAACTAATAAGACATGTGCCTCCCCACAAGCTGATTGTTATCTAACTTTTTACTTTTGTGCCAAAATTTCCAACTTTATAATTAAATAATATTTTTTTGATTTTTTTTTAATTTAATATAATTTAATAAACGAATTTATTTGCTATTCGACAAAGTTTCACTTTTTTAGACAGTTTTGAATAAAAAAATGCCAAAAAGGAAATGTTATACCATGAACATATCTCCAGATCATGCGACAACTAGCCCCAAACCAAATGCAACAACTAGCCCCAGTAGTCAATACTTTCTAATTAACGAATAAAAACTCCTAAATGACAATATCAACAAATAATATACACCTTAAACTATTATTATATATAAAATTCTCTTATCTTAATGCATTAAATCAGTAACAATAAGAAAAAATATTTACCACAAAAAAATTACTAGGCTCTTTAATTTTTACATTTTTTGGTTTATCTGGATGCTCTTTTAATTTATTGCATTTAAGTTTACAAATGATAAATGGCACTGTTGTAACGCAGCGGTTAATCTTGGTTTGGCGCAGAAAAATATTTTACTTTTTAAGATATAAGCACTTCGACAACTTACCCCTGCGACAACTAGCCCCGGTCACCCTTAATGTTACTTTAAATATTGGTTTTATTAAATTTAAATTTCATTTGTTAGACAAAATTAATAATTATATATGGATAAAATTAGGAACCCCGAATAAGGATTTTTATTTTTAAAACAATTTATTTCTATCTATCTATTCTTACCAAATTGCTTAATAATTAATGTTGATATATTTTCATTTTATAAAATATAAGTAAGTATTCTTATATTTTTTCCACAACCAAATTTAAAAACGGCCAACACGTACATTGTAATAAAATGAAATAAAGATTATTAGTTAATTTTTTTTCGAGTTTTTTTTTTAATGGTCCAATTATACTCATAAACCCAATTTTAAATTTAAACACTGTGTATCTTTAAGAATAGTATATTGTTTTACTAAGAGGAAAAGTGAAGCTTTTTTTACTAGTCTGTAGAATTTACGGACGACGCGAAGCGGAGTCCGGAAACTACAGACGAGTAAAAAAAAGCACTTTTCCTCTGAGTGAAACATACTATTTTTTCTTCAAGTATCCTATATATATTTTTTAAATATTAATTTTTGAATTTAATTTATTCAGTAATAAAGTATGTTTTGTTTATTAAAATAGGCCAATAAAACCCTTTTGAAATGAACTTAAACCTTCCTTAGCTCATTTTAATTTTTTTTCGCAGGCTAAATCGTACACTTTTCGCGATTTCGATGGTAACTTGTCCAATGTAGCATTTGCAATTTCGGAGAGATTTGTAGGTGTATAAACCATATATTCTTCTTCAATCATTTTTAATCAATTTCACACAAGGTTTTTGCACAGAATCTCGAGTCAACCACCTGTTTACATAATAAACAAACAAGTTTAAAGTATGGCTGTCATCAAAGTCAAAGAGTGCTGCCGCCAGTGGTGGTTTTGCTAACTAACTTTTTTTTACGGCGTACAACAATGAACTCATTTTTTTACTGTAAAAAAATAGATCACTTCTAACTAGTGTGTTCAGTTATAAAATATGAACATTTTAGTACGCTTGAAGAAAAAGGTTATTATATGTCTGTAATTTTAAGTATTTAAGTAAATATTTATTAAAGCAATCTGGATCATAAAAGAAAGTAAATTCTCAAAAAACTGAAGATCATAAAATTGTCATCAAGTACGTTTACAGGGTGTCCCTTTTAAGATTAACAATTTTTACAGTGTATATATATATAAAACACACTAATTTCAAAATGTATCCAAAAGTATGTTAAATGGAACACCCGTTATATAGTTTTTGTTTATTAAACAGGGGGATACCGTTTAGTTTCATGTAGTCAGTTGTTTTCTTGTTTTACACATTGTATATTTAAAAATATCGTGGGTGTATCATAGCATGCTATAATTCGTTTATCGTCATTGATTTAAAACATGTTTTATAAAAATAACACAAGCCAACAAGTTTTTTGTTTCTATATGATTTATTTTCTATACACGGAAAGAAATTAGTGGGCTCTGCGCTATACATTATAAGATATTTGGTAACAGTGGCAAATTATAGTGATTTAAGCTATAGATTATAAGGGACACAATAACTAATAATGTTAAAAATAAATTGGAAACGATTATATATATTACAGACACGATTATATTTATTACAGGCACTATTATAAATTTACAGAAATTTTATTATATTATAAAAATTATTAGCACAGACAATAATTAAATCTATTTAAGCTATAAATGCCATACTATTTGTTATATTTTATTATTCACTAAACAATTAAAGTATTTCAAATAAATTTTTACACTGACTGCCATAATTGTAAGAGAAAGCCTTGTATATATATAATAAGAGATTATAATTTGCTTGGTATGTGTGTTATAGCGCTCCTAGCTATAATTTTTTTTTCCGTGTACATGTAAGATTATTATAAAAAGTAGGAATATAGTGAGAAAAAATATATTTAAAAAGATGTGGTTTTATCTTGTTAGAAGTTTAATAATAGGTGCGATTTTGTAAAAAATTTTGTTGGTTAGTGTATTTTTAAAGCTTTTTAATGTCCGTTTGAAAGACTGTTGCTTATCGTAAGTCCGTGCGGCTTATTTGCACTCTTCAGACATTTTCAGTTCGTTTTATTATGTTGCCACCTTGATTCAGTTAAGCTGAACACCTTTTAATGCTTTTATGTAAAAGATATAAAAATGCCGCATATACTACTTCAACTTCAGGCCGGTTTTCACATTCTTGAAAAGATACTTTTACCGATATGCGTTAAAAAGTTAACTTTTAATCTTTATACAATATAATAAATATAATAAAATTATAATAATTATTTATATTATGAGTATTTTTTTATAAATTTAATTTTTGAATTTTTAATGCTTTATTTAGGTCTAAAATTAATACTACCTTGAAATATTTGCCTTATTTCATATGATTCATGTAATATGAATCATGAATCATGTGAGTATTATAATTTAATTATTTACTAATGTTTTTTCCGAATTTTTACAGTGTAATAGTAAATTAGTTGTATATTACCAGTACTCGGCGAATTTCCAGTAATCGCATAGGCGCCGCGTCGACTTTAGCGTTGACGCGAGGTTTTAAATATTTACATTTTTATTTCTTTTTATCTTGATTTTTTTAATGATTCTATTTAAACGAGTAAGGTGGGAAAAAAGTTATCGATAAATAAAAATTAAAAACTTTCGTTTTCTTAAAAGATAAAAATCGAATGACGGTTTTTTCTTTGAAAAACACCGATATATATATACATATGTATAGTTAATATGTATAGTCAATATTGTTGTGTGTAACAAATAAGTCGTCAAATGTTTTGAGTCAGTGACCTTTATAAAAATTTCCCTCATAATTCGGCAAAATTATTCCGTAAGCCTGTTTCTGTGTTTATTTTCAACGTTGATGAGCCATAACTGACTTTACGCCGGCTACTGTATATTACATTAATTTTTGGATTCAAAATATATAGGTATCGTGAAACTGATACTTTGTAACTTCTACAGTAGGTATACAGTTAACCGCTATCGCATGTAATGGATTTTTTCATTTCTTTTATAATAAATTAACATATCTGTTCAAATATTCATATTTATCTTATAGTATTAAAATAAATTTGTTTAATTAAATAAATAATTCATCGTGAGAAATTAATTTACGACCAGATTTTATGTAATTTACGTTTTATTTTCATTATAAAAATTGATTTGATATTTGTGTTTATTTATTTTACATACGCGCTTTCAGATACATTTTATATTTAATCTTAATTTTAAGTTTTAAAAATAAAGTCAAATAAAATTTAAGAACCCCCTAAAAAAGTTCTCATGATAGTCTAATGATAACGTTTTATAATTATACAGGATGATCCATAACTGGCATGCCAAAATTTAAGAGGTGATTCTAGATCCAAAAATATAAAAAAAGTTTCTATAAAGGTTGGTCCGGAAATGAGCCGGGATCTAGGGCCCTTTAAAATTGTAATAAAAATAAGGTTTTTAATTAATAACTCGGGTACCGTTTAAGCTAGAGCGGCGAGCTTTTGCATGTATACTAGTATTAATAAGGGCAATAAGTTTATGTTAATTTATTTTTTTAATTTATCCAGAGGCGTGCCCAGACGGACAAAATATATGAGGCTTAAAACATTTTTGCCCCAAACTTTTCTATGTGTATGTTTTTTGGATTTGTTGTAAAAAATATAGATTTCTAGAGTAAAAATACATATAAAATATCATATAGTGTAACACTGTAGGAGCAACCGTTATCAAAAAAAAAATGCAATTAAGAGTGCCACCAAAAACGTTACTTTTTAAAAGGCTATTACTCCTTTAATATTAAATTTAGGTGTTTTGGTGTATAATACTTTTTTGCTCAGTTTTAAATGAAGAATCACCCTGCAGCATTAAAATTTTATTGGTGCTTTTTTTTGTTCCCCATTCAATACGTCATCTTCGAAGGGCCGTAGCTCCCTTAGGGCTCATTTCCGGACCAACCTTTATAGAAACTTTTTTTCATATTTTTGGATGTAAAATCACCTCTTAAATTTCGGTACGCGAGTTCTGGAACAGGCTGTATTTAGATTTAAAAGATTTGTGTTTTGTTAAAAAAAAATCTTAAGAAACAGAAAATTTGGTTGCATAATAAATCCATTAAAACACGCAAATTCGTAAAACACAACTATAAGAAAAAATGCAGGAAATTGAATGTTAAATAATAAAATTTCTAAATATGAATGAAATATAAATAAATATTGTAAAAGCACCTATTTAACATTAGGTGAATGACATATAAGTACCTGGTATTTATATTGTTTTATTGAATTAAACACGAGTTATTTGAAGTGTGATTAAAAATGAATAAATACATTTTAATCTAATTTTAAACAGTTATAAAACGTAGAGGTTTGTCTCCAGAATTAATCTTGTGTTTCCTAAAACGAGATTTTTTTTGTATATTAACTTAGATTATTATTCTTAACCATAGCAACATGTAAACCATTTTTAATCTATCTTCTGTTACAGAAGTTCTGTATTTAATTTTTACCGAGACACATTTTTTCTATTTTGCGACTCATATACTCATAATCATACGCATTTTGCGTGTTCTTATAGGCCCATAAGAGGTCTATACTTTTTTTCTTTTGGGTTGGCAACAGACAAATGTCTATCTCTTGACGTTTGCCGTGCAATTGTGAACGTCGGTTTAAAGTTTAATTTTCTACAATATTTTGTGTTTAGATTAATTTTTACCGTGTTAAAATTGTGACTTGGTTACTTGCAGTGAAAAGGAGAAGACATGACTATAAAATATATCAAAATAATATTTGTTCTTAGAATTTTGAACATTTCGAAAAAATGCCTAAATCAGTCATCAATTTTAAAGTTTTTTAAAATTTAAGAGCAAAATAGAAAAAATTGTTTAAAGCACTCGTTTCATAACACGTTTTTAGCGCACTAGTACTTTAGAAAACTCGCCGCAAGCGGCTCGTGCACTAAAAACGTATGTTATGAAACTAGTACTTTAATATACTATAAAATTAAGGCATTTAATTCATGAAAATATTAATTCTCTCTCCCATTCAGTTTTATGGTCTTAGCTACTAAGGCTATCCGACCAACAAATCCTAAATTCCAATTTCTAATTAAAACATAGGATCTTCAGTTCTGGAATGTCCCATTCCTATGTTTTTTTTTTTTTTACTTCTAACCTATGTAGGTTGTATTAAAATCGTTTAAAAAATCTCTCTCAACATAACCTCAAATAAAAAACGTGGACAATAAAAATCAAATTTCAATTAAAATCAATACATAACATCTATAATTCCATAACAAACATATTTTAACATTCACTAGCCATGGCTGGAACCTAACGCGAATTAAACGAATTAAAAACCGCCGTAGACTTGTTGCTCGTTTCGCGAACGAAAAGCAACTACCAAAATATTACTTATTTAAATTTCAGGAAATATTTTTTACGTAAATCCTTTTAGCGCAGTTTCTATTTTGTGTAGTAGATTTTTATGTTGATAGAGAGTGTTTTGAATTATTTTTAATACACGTACAATGTACATATTTTCGTTTTTATTTTAATATGTTTCAAAAACATATGTACATAAAATTCTGTGGCTTGGTTCTAAAAGAGCCAATTTCATTTTGTCAAGAGCAGCGTTTTCAAAATATTACATCAGACTTGACGTGAAAACTTGGCTGACGCCTCGCAGGTTAATTTTCTCATGGGCAATATCTTACTTTACCCACTAGTGCCATAAATAACTATTAATGCCCTTTTTATAATGACGAAATCAGTTTAAGTTTAAAATTTTATTTATTTATTAAGGTGCACCTACAGTGTAGGTCCTACACCTACTCGTAAACTTGAAGCAAAACCTATCTGATTATTTTCAAAAACAACAGGGACCTTCTCCTCATATATCATGATTTTTCTTGAAAATTTCGATTCTATCGGATAATTCGTTCTTAAGTTATTGTGTTAACAAAATCGTGACTTCAGACGGACATATTTAAATTTTCTTATTTTTTCATGAAACAAAGTATCTAAGAATTTTTTGTCTAGGGCGTTTTTTGGCGATTTTGAGAAATTCAAAACTACCGTTTAAAATTCAAAAACCTTGATGCTTAATTCATTGTCGATACACTGATGTGTAAACACCATTATCTTTTGTCTGGATGTTCAGAGACACTGGAGCTTTACCTTCAGTGTTCTCCAAACAAACAGTTCAATGTTTATATAAATATTTCTCACGCCTAACAAAACCGACATAAATACAATAAAACTATTATTTTCTACATAATTGATGGTCAAACAATTTCATTTTTGACTTATTTTGACCATAATTTTCACCTTTTATTTGTATTTATATTAGTTATTAAGGAAAACGTATTTTTTTTTCTTTGTGGTTCACCGTTTTTGTTTGAACGCTTGTATTTTTTTCTTATAACATTGTTATTTCACTCGCATAATATTTTTTTTATCTTATTAAAAAAGAAATTTTAAAAGAAAAAGACATGTTTGGTTTTTTACAATAAATAATTAATTTTTTTTATATAATTGAAACTCAGTTATTATTTTTGACATAATTTTTATATTTTATTTTTATTTATATTATTTACTAGGGAAAACGTTAATTAAATATTTTTGCTGTCGGTTTCACCTTTTTTTTCAACACATATTTTTGTCTTATACCATTATTATTTTTCGTACGAAATAAAGAAAAATGCATGTTCACTATATATCCTCGTTAGGATATATTTCTATCGCACGAGTCCATAGTGCATATTTGAATGAAATGACAACTATGCACACTCATTTATCCAAACGAGAACACATAGCTTTGATTTTGACAAAAGTCATTTGACGTTTATAAAATTTTGAAATGTCAAAATTCAACACAGGTAATTCTTTAAAATACACATTTTAAAGAGTCTAGACTGTAGATCGAACGAAAAATGTTGTTCGCAACTCGTTTGCGACAAGCCCTTAGTGCACTCGAATGGTTTTTTGACTTTGCTTCGCGTCGTCAAAAAAACTTCATTCTCGTGCACTAAGGACTAAAGTCGCTTACTTGTTACGAAAACTACTATTACTAGCACAATCACTCAATTTTTAAACACTGTTTTCGGATTTTGGATTATTTTTTTATTTTATTAAAAAATAAATACAGCCTGTTCCAGAACTCGCGTACCGAAATTTAAGAGGTGATTCTACATCCAAAAATATGAAAAAAAGTTTCTATAAAGGTTGGTCCGGAAATGAGCCCTAAGGGAGCTACGGCCCTTCGAAGATGACGTATTGAATGGGGAACAAAAAAAAGCACTAATAAAATTTTAATGCTGCAGGGTGATTCTTCATTTAAAACTGAGTAAAAAAGTATTATACACCAAAACACCTAAATTTAATATTAAAGGAGTAATAGCCTTTTAAAAAGTACCGTTTTTGGTGGCACAAAATGTTACTTCCTCTTAATTGCATTTTTTTTTGATAACGGTTGCTCCTACAGTGTTACACTATATGATATTTTATATGTATTTTTACTCTAGAAATCTATATTTTTTACAACAAATCCAAAAAACATACACATAGAAAAGTTTGGGGCAAAAATGTTTTAAGCCTCATATATTTTGTCCGTCTGGGCACGCCTCTGGATAAATTAAAAAAATAAATTAACATAAACTTATTGCCCTTATTAATACTAGTATACATGCAAAAGCTCGCCGCTCTAGCTTAAACGGTACACGAGTTATTAATTAAAAACCTTATTTTTATTACAATTTTAAAGGGCCCTAGATCCCTTAGGGCTCATTTCCGGACCAACCTTTATAGGAACTTTTTTTATATTTTTGGATCTAGAATCACCTCTTAAATTTTGGCAGGCCAGTTATGGATCACCCTGTATATGCTTGGATTTTCATAATTAAATTAATTTTTTTTTCTACATAATTGGAGCTTAAACAGTTATTATTTTGGACTTATTTTGACACAATTTTCGTCCTTTATTTGTATTATTTATTAAGTGAAACGTAAATTTTATCTTTTGGCTGTGTGTTTCACCGTTTTTGTTTGAACACATCTATTTTTTATCTTATAACATTATTGTTTTACTGTGTCATAGCACACTCACTAAATATTTTTCTTACACAATAATTTTTTTAATATGAAGGTATTTTGTCTGTTTTAAACATTGTAAACATCGTTTAAAGGTAATAAATTTTATTGAAAAAATAAGAAATTTTAATAGAAAATGAATTATTTGTTTTATTGTTTAAATATATCTTTTTCAATGAAATATAACTAAATAAGTTTAATACTTTGGTATGCAGAAGAGATTAAAAAATATAAAAAAGTACACCATTGCATTTAAGTATCAAATTAAACTATATTTATTGAAAAAAATATATTTTATTTTGAGGTTAAATACAATTATTCACGTTTCTATTTACCACAATATTTTATTATTATTTTTCAATAAAAAAATATTCAAACTTTCTAAACTAATTAACCTTTTATTATTGTTTTATAATAAACTCTTTTCCATTTTTGCGATTTACTTATAATTTTAATTTAATATATTTTTTTAATCGCAGGAAAAAATATGACACTTGGTGAAGGTGGATGAAAGCGAAAGATTTGCTATAAACGTAATTAATTTTAAATTTATTAAAAATTTAATTAATTTTTAATAAATATGGTTTAATTTTAAGGTTAAATGTAATTATGCACTTTTTTAAATAATATTTCTTGTAACTTTCTTTATTGTTTTATAAAAACTTTCCAATATCCGTGATATACTAACTTATAAATTTAAAATAATATTTTTTCTCGCAGGAAAAAAATACACTGGAGTTGGATGAAAGAGAAAGAGGTGTCACTTACCTGAGTCATAAGCCTGTCGGCCCCTGTTCCCTCCTCATCCTTGAAGTTAATGTCCTGATTGTAATTTGGCACAAGATCCTGAAATCTGGTGTCGTTCCTGCTGATAGGGCCTCCTGATTCCGCGATACTTCCGCTAGCGGAGATGCTGTTCTCCGGCACGTTGGGAACGTGTTGCTTGTAGACCAAAGGGGTCAACTTCCTTGGGCCGCGGCCCCTGCCGGCACCTCTCCCGGGTCCGCAGGAGTACGTTCCCATGACGAGGGCCAGCAGGACTACCGTCGGCGCACACCACTTCATCTCCTGCTGGTCCTGCACCAAGTTGAACAAGCACACATTATCCTTATCCGCACTTAGAACCAACATATGCACGACATCCGTCGCACCACAGGTAGGTACTTGCACTTGTCATAGGTAAAACACCGACTGATTGCCCCACTAAGTCGTCCTGGCCATCTTCTGGCAGGGCCGGTCGCCCATTGGCCGGCGGGCGGGGCGCGCAGGTGAAGGCAGATGTACCTGCGGCTCGCAAATCAACGACTCTTCATCGGCCGAAACCACCGGGTGGCCCACTATCTCGCAAAACCTCTTCGGTCGCACCGAACCTCTAGCTTTAGGTACCGTTCACCTCTGCTCAGCAACAAACACTGAACAGAGTAACGCGGTTATCATTTTTTTATCTGATTTTCTCATCCCATATCCCACTGCTATTTCAATTGAAACCTAAACGAATCATAAGCCTATTTTTAAAACATCCGAAGTTACATATACTGCCCTGCTAAGGCAAGTTGTCCTATCTGCAAAAAATCACTTTTTGAGATAAGCACACCATTACTAGCCCCATGTGCCTACTAAAAAGAAATGTCCTAGCTAAAACCCAAATCCTAAAAATTAGCCCAAGATGTTTGTCCTAAGTAAAAAATTTTCAATGTTTTCTAAATAAAATTGTCCTAACTTGTCTTTACTAGAAGAATAAGTCAGGACTAGGACTAACTTTACAGATCTTAGTAATTTGATTGGACTTTTTAGATTATTTTGTCCTAAGTTTCTCAGATAGAACAAATGCATTTAGTATGACAATTTATTTTTCTGAAAAAAAAAATATATATCACGTATTTTTAATTTAAAATAAAGCAGAACCCAACGCCATATTTATGTAAAGATGTTTTCAAAAAGTGCAAGCAAAAACAATAAAACTGGCCATTTCTTAAATCATCTAATTTGCAGATAGGACGACTTGTCTTAGCAGGGCAGTATAGCCACAAACTAATAAGTTTATAGATATTTTAATACTGAACTATCGACTTCCTTCCCCTTCTTGAAATTAAACTTAATATTACGTAAAACTAAAATCAGAACATTTTGCCAAGCGATAAAAAAGTGATTTCTAAAAAACGCCTCTTTTGTTTTCCAAAATTAAAATGACAAGCAACCTTTTTTGCTTTAAAATTTTCCAAATATTTACAAATGTTATGTTTTCTACAGATTCACTTTTTGAAAATCTTAAGTGACAAATTTTTAAACTGAATAAAAATTGGGTAAATACTATGCCAAACCAATAAATTTTAAGAACTTTTACTCGAACTTTCATAATTTTGGCATAGATGCTGCGCCTTCATTAAAAGTTATCGATACTCGAGATAATATCTTGATAATATATTAGACTTACTATGTAAATAATGGTAAAAATTCACAAAATCTACTAAATTTTCAGAGCACTTATACTTAATATTAGTAAAAAGTGACCGCAAAAAAGAGGTTTTTTAGCCTTTAAAGGGATTAAAAAATAAAAAGTTTAAAATATTTAAAAAACACATTTTTCTGTAATATGAAACATAAAAACAAGTAAAGGGGTATCACCCTTGGAATTGTTGAAAATTCACCCCCACAAAGAGGTTTACACTACCCCCAAGCACCAAAAAAAGTAGTAAATCATAAAGTATCTCAAGAAAAATCGAGTTAAAGGGATCCAGCCAGTTATGTTTAA
This sequence comes from Brachypterus glaber, assembly GCA_958510825.1. Taxonomy (NCBI): domain Eukaryota; kingdom Metazoa; phylum Arthropoda; class Insecta; order Coleoptera; family Kateretidae; genus Brachypterus; species Brachypterus glaber. Next base: position 47,531,491 of record OY294047.1, on the reverse strand, counting down.
TAAAATGTGAGAAAGTTTGGTATAAAATTTAATTCAAGTAACTATAGTTAACCCTTTGTTTAAGGGGATGTTTAGCTTCTAGAACAATAAATCTTGCTTTTTGCACAAGTTCATGACCAGACAAAAATTTTGAGCACTTATACTTTACATTTTATCAATTCCAATCGAAGTTATAGGTGTTTGAAAAATAGGCTAACTTTGCGATAAAAAAATCTTTTAATGTCAAAAATTTAGTGGATTTTAATCCAATTTATCCCGTAATAATGACCTTTATTATTTTTTGTTTGTTTTCGGCATCTCAAAAAACGGCTTCCCAAAACGAAACTCGAACACCCGATGATGGATGATGCTGATTAAACACTCCACTACTTTTTTATTTGTTAGTCAGCAACCATCAAGACAAATAAAGTCACAACACTTGAAAAAACATTATTATTACCCGCTACCACCACGTCACACTTCCACTTTGATGTATTACAAGCATTTTTCATCTGTCGCACGCTAGACCGGGAAAAGATAATACAATTTGGGTCGTATTACTCAAGGTATTAAAAATTTTAAAAAGTAGGTACATTTTTCAAAAAAAAAAATAATAATAATAATAAAAAAAGTCATGGGCATGGGGACTGAAGTGCAAAGGTCCCAACTCATAAGATTTTTCCCTAGCAAAAATCGCCCAATACGCCTAAAGAAGTTTCTACTTCAAAAATGTATTTTTTATGTTGGGCAAAGACTTTAGGGGTGAACGTCGGAGCTGCGGTTCTCAAAGTTGGCGCTGCGTCTCCTTTCAAGATTTCACCTTTTTTTTTCATTTTGTCGATTTTCAGTTGCTACCAAGTCCTCTTATACCAAATTCCATGTTTCTGCGACTTTCCATTAAAAAAATGTAATTTTTACAGGTCGGACATCTTGTTTTTTGTTTTCGTCAATTTTCAATTGTCATTTTGGAGTATTAAGCCCATATTAATGGTATAGGAAAATAGCGTTACAGGTGGGGGGGTGGGGTCCAAAATGATCAAAATTTACGTTACGTAATACTTGAACGTTCCCTAAGCTTATATTTTGAATTTAAAGTCCCTAAGCCAATCCAGTCAAAAGTTATTATGAAAACAAAAGAAAATCATGATGTGCCTATTTTGTACTTCATGGCTAGTATTTTTCTGTATTTTATGTTGGTATATGTCTTGTTTTAATAGTCACCATAAGCCTATATTTTAAATTTTAAGTCTCTAAGTCAGTTCTATGAAAAGTTATTAAAACAACAACAAAAATTATGATGTGCCTGTTTTGGATTTCAAGGCTAGTATTTTTTGGAATTTTTAGCGAGCTTTTCACGATTTGACCGTTTTCATTGCCCAAAAATAGATAAGAAAAATAAAGTCTGGGTAATATTGATTGAACTTTTTTCTTTAACATTTTAATTTAATTCCAATCTTTTATATTTTATAACCGATTCAGCAAAACTCTTTTTTTTTAATGTTTGAACTTTATCTCATACTGTTCCCTTCGAGTCATAACAACCAAATGATCGGCTTCTTAACCAAACATGTTTTCGATATAATATTTACATAGACTGGCAGAAGATAATCAAAAACTAAATAATGATATAGGGTTAACATATTTTTACAATCAGTTATCATTCAGAATTTGACCTGAAAAACACTGAACTCAAAAAGGTGACGCACCTAAAACTTTGACCGAGTTTGTTGTGGAACAAGTTATTCCGCACAAGCTCTAGCACAAGCATACGCTTATTATGGGCTCTCCAAGTGCACAATTTTGTAAATATATCAAACAATAATAAATAAATAAATAATAATAAATAAATAAATAATAATAAATATATAAATAATAACAATATTAAATAATTTTTCTATTTTGCGACTCTTATAAGTTCATAATCACACGAATTTTGCGTGTTCTTATAGGCCCATAAGAGGTCTGTACTTTTTGTTCTTTTGGGTTGGCAACAGACCTGGCCTATCGCTTGACGTTTTCCGTTCAATTGTCAATGTCGCTTTAAAGTTAAAGTTAAAGTTTAAAGTTATTTTTGCCATGTTAAAATTGTGGCTTGGTTAATTGCAGTAAAAAAGAGAAGAGATGACTATAAAATATATCAAAATATCATTTGATCATAGAATTTTAAACATGGTGTAAACTGTAATGCCAATCCAAAACAAAAATCCCTAAATGAGTCATCAATTTAAGTAAATGTAAGTTTTTTTAAATTTTAGAGCAAAGTAGAAAAAATTGTATAAAGCACTCGTTTCATAACACGTTTTTAGCGCACTAGTACTTTAGAAAACTCGCCGCAAGCAGCTCGTTTTCTAAACTTGTACACGTGCGCTATGAAACTAGTACTTTAATATACTGTTGAAATTGCTTATAAAATAAAAAAAATGCTAGGTACCTATTTCCTTTTCAACGCTTACGTTTCTTTTGTCAATTTAAAAATAGAATTACAAACAAAAACCTGTTGACTTCCAAGTAAACATATTAAGTTTTCTTTGAACCCGTTGATCTAATCCTCTATTGTTAATAGAATAATTACGATTATCTTTTGAAGGTCAATAATCATCAGTAAGAAGTAAAGTTACTACCCATGTACAATAAAACGATTATGAGTTATCTTTTAAGCTATTTTAAGTAGGTTAATTATTAACTGGAGATCGTACCTAGGTTAATCTTGATGTTGAAGCACACAAAAGGGGGAAAAATAAAAATTATTAGTTTCTTACTTCCGAGTTTCTCCGTTTTCCCAAGTGGGGATAACAGATATCTGACTCAACACATGGATTTTTGCCTGACACGATTTATGACTATTTTGTGTTATTGAGTCTAAAATGTCCAAAAACTTCCACGTTTAAAATTCGTAGCCTTAATTAAGTTAAGGTCGTCAAAGTAGTAAAAATCTTAATCTGATAAAACAGTTGCCGGATTTGTAATGAACACTGCCAAATTTATAAAAAATCAATTATTTTTTGCTTTTTCGCAATAAAATTATTGTTCCCCTTAAACTTTAAGTAATTAACTTTAAGTTAAAGGTGGTTGTTTTTAAATTCCTTTAATGCTTGAAAGGGGATGACCATAAATCAAGTAATACTTTTTTTTACAATTTTAAACCCTCCCTTTCTTGGTGATATTTAGGCAATTTTTACTCATATTAAATAAAAAAATATTTTTATCCAATACATACAGATAATAAGACAATTACCAGCTTTATTTTAAATAGATAAACTCAATAATAACCCCCGCGCGGCTTTTACTTTATTGAGTGGATAATTATTTATTTTACCCACTCAACTGTCACTTGTCAAATTATTTTCTTGTAAATGTCATTAAAATTTTTAATAAAAATATGAATTGCTAAGCTATTTATTGGATAAAACCTTGTATGGCACTCATGGGTAAACCGATATTGCCCACTAGTACCATAAATAACTAATTTCTTTATGGACCACTTTAATAAACCTTACTTTTATAAACTTGTAGATATTTTTTTATACCTGATATATAGCGCAACATTCATCAGTTGATGATTTCTTCGAATTCCACTGTTATAATTTTTATTAACCGCAGCGCCAACACCATAATTTCCATCTAGAAGTTACAAACCATTTCACAATATTGTTAAACATGATTAACTCATTTACTATTAAAAGCTATTCCATTAGAAGTTGTTATAATTAAATAAAACGATTAGAATCAGATTTCAATTACCGATTTTGTATTAAATGGCGGTTAGAATCTAAGAAGTTGAGTTTTATTAGGTATGGGAAAATATTACAATTAGTTTAAGAGTATACCAATGCATTGCAATACTTCCAATTCTCAAAAGGACTCAATGGATGGCCATTGGACAGGTTCTAAATAGGATAAATAGGCTCCAGTGCATTACAAAAGCTTGATGGAAGAATTGTATAGAAAAAGAAGAATAGGTTTCCACAAGCAAAAGACACCATAGTATATTTTTCTACGACTGCTTTAGAATGTAAGCAAATACACACACGTTTCAAACACAGAATGAATCCATTCTAGCTCTAGATACGGTATGAATATTCCGTATCAAGTGTTAGACTGAGCACTTCTAGTGCCATCTCTTGTTTATAAAATTAAAGAAAACTGTAGCAAAATTAGCAATAAAATATATATATATATATATATATATATATATATATATATATATATAAATATATATATATTGCTATGAAATATTGAATAATTTAATGCAATTTAAAGTATTGCGTTAAAATTACATAAAGTTTATTAGTTTTTCTTAATATTTGACCAGTTTTTTATCAATTTAGTTCAAAAAATTAAAACTGCTCCATCTATTGTTAAATATTTAAACCTGATATCTGTCACAACAATCTGACATAACCTTCAATTTTTGCATTATAATTACGTTTATAAAATTTTGAAATGTCAGAATTAAAAACAGATAATTCTTTAAAATATACATTTTTAAACAGTCTAGACTGTAGGTCGAACGAAAAATGTTGTTCGAAACTCGTTTGAGACAAGTACTTAGTGCACTCGAATGATATTTTGACTTCGCTTCGCGTCGTCAAAAGAACTTCATTCTCGTGCACTAAGGACTAAAGTCGCTTAGTCGTTACGAAAACTGACTATATTTTGGAGGAGGAACAAAAGTATAAATATATTGGCCTTAAATGATTGGATATTTTGTATTTAAAATCAGTTACATGAAAGATGGGAAGGACGATAAAAATCACGATAAACGTCGGTACTGAAGGAATCATGCATGCCTATTGTGAATGCATGTGTTGAAAGCCGGCGAAATGTCATTTATGTGCTAGTAATACCGTGAAATGTTACTTAAAAGAGCGTATACGAAAAAAAGTCATGCATTTTTACATTTTAAATCAATTGCAGAGCTTATTTACAGTGTGACAGTCGCATTTACACTTTTAACTTTCTTAATTATTTTTGTTATTACCTTTCTTGGAACTCAAATCTTTAACGAATTTTAGCCCGCGGTAAATTAACCTCTAATATTTGATTTCCTTACATTAAATTTGATTTACACTGAAATAACAGTTGTTGGTATTTACATAAGCTGTAATACTAAACAAATTTATCACCAAGTAATGAGACTGAAAAATAAAACCGTCTAATTTGAAAGGCAAGGCGCCTTTTTTCGCTGTTGGCAATTGGCTTAAGCCGCATTAAAATTTCCTAAAATGTAATAATAAAACATTTCAAACAGATACAAGCAAACGTAAATTTACATGGGTAGGAGGTTCGACAACGCTGCACTCTGTCATTTTGTTATGAAATCGAATAATTGGTAATATTTTGTTGGCAGCGTTGTTTGTGGTATTTGCGTGTCTTTATAGTTTTATTTTGTTTATAGTGTTAATTTTTTTAACTTAAAAATGACTTGTTTTGTAAAGACTTGTAAAAATGTAAAAATTCTTTTTTAGGTTTTGTTTTTATTTACAAATTTGTAAAAATGGCGGACTAAATTTTATACACTACTGAATATGCAACAAAACCGCACAAAATTTATTTATAAATTATATGAAATAATATAAAGAACTTTCACTTTCGGGTTTAGACTTAATACCCCTGAGTTCAGAAGGCGTATATAAAATACCCTGCTCCTGTGGTACGGTTTACATAGGTGAAACTAAGAGAAAAATTTCTACAAGACTTCAAGAGCATGAGCGCAATATAAGAAAGAAACAAATTTCCTTATCGGCAGTAGCCGAACATGTACATGAAACAGGTCATAAAATCAATTTGTCTGAAACAAAACAAATATTAACAGAAAACAGAAAAATGCCAAGGAAGATACGGGAATCGATAGAAATCATCAAGCATCCTAACAATATCAATCGGG
>OY294047.1:47194159-47525425 GCA_958510825.1 Brachypterus glaber | reverse complement strand
AATCCGAATCTGGTCTTAGAAAAATTTCAGCACCTTAAATTCTTGAGACAGTTCAGGTTATAATGACACTTTTTTTGAAAATATTTTAAGAAAATAGTAAGATTTAAGCCCCTTTGAAACTGGCTTTTGGTTTTCAACAATTAAGTATATATTTTTCGTCCTCGAACCGTGAAATTTCACCTTCAAATGAATTTTTCTGGAAAACGGTTAATCCTACAGGTTATCAACAAGTGCACCTTTTTTTATGTACTTTGACCTGATAAATCATATTCAAAAAATAAAATTACAAAAAAGTTACATAGAAAAATATTTGGGACAAAAAACTGCTAAGGCCCCCTTGTTTCGCACACCCCTGGTTAAAATAAGTAGGTACATGAAAATAACATACGAAGATGGGCCTTATTAATATTAGTTCACGTACTAAACCTCGTTGCTATATCTGAAGGGTTCCTGAGTTATTAAATAAAAACCGTTTTCTTTTTAGCCACATTCAAAGGGGCTAAGCTCCCTTACGACGCATTTTTAGACATATCTTTATACGAACTTTTTGTCATATTTTATGATGTAGAATCACCCCTTAAATTTTCGGACCCTATTTCAAATACACACTGTATGTATGGGTTAATTACTCCGAATACATGTATGGCAATTTTACCACAGTATAAGGGTTTAAAAGGCATTTCTAGCGCTAGTACACATTTTAGATAAGCGACTAATAAAATTTGTAGGTATTTCGGTTAGTTAATTGATTTGAACTGTAGTTCTTCGATACCGAAAAATGTCACCTTCAACACATATTTATGATGAAATTCCAAATTTATTGATGCCGGTCACCATAAAAAGATACCTAGACCATTTTTTTTTTAACTGAGATTATTTTAAAGAACATTTCTAACCCCTTCTACGACCCTCAATTCTTAAATATTCATTTGTTTTTTTCTTAGGCCTGAATTGCCTGAATGGAAATGGAGGATGAAGGCAACCAGCCCCCCCCCATGATTTTGGCAAATTTAGCTTTGCTTTAGGTATAATATTGTGCAAACAATATTATTTACTATCCACTGTTTTCAATAACCATCAGTCCAAATTCTTTTTACAGCTTCTAGAAGAATGTATAAAACAATAACATGGTTTAAACAAAATATACAACTTATACAGTACAAGTAGTTAGTTTGTTTAAAACTACTACTGTATTATAATTAATTTCAAATATTTTGTTAAGCTATACACTGTAAAACTATTGTTTAAAATTCTAGAATAGAAACTAAGATAAAGAAAGGAGACACTGTAAAGTTTTCTTAATCTAGAACCTTTTTTACTTTTTGTTAGAGCTTTCCTTCATACGTCTCACAAAGTTTTGAGACTCAATGCATTCTTTAAGGAAAAGGGCTAAGAGTGTCAAAAACTACACAATTTCTAAACTAAATTAAAAATTAATTAAAAAAAAATAGCTTTTGTGAATAATTAGCTAATATAATAAGGTAAAATGCGCCGAATTATCTATCTGAGTAACAAATTGGATCAAGGAAGCTATGCTTAGTGGATTATAAATGACTTTTAGTGATATTTTTATTACGCATTGTGCTTTTGATAATTTTTGACATTTAGATTAAAATAACTGTCATGTTACGTTTTACAAATAATTATAGAAAGTTTTTAAAAAGTGGAAATTTGTTAAAAGTTATAATAAAAGTAAGTTTCTTTATTTATAATATGCTATTAAAATAAAATTTTAGCCTACCTGAACCTAAATTATGTTTTTCAAATAAAATTATGAACAGTATTATGTTAACTCGCCAAAAAAAATATTTCCACATCGTTTACTGTGAAACCCTTATTTAGCACTGTATTATATTGCTTAATTTTTACAAAACAGTTGTAGATTCACACTATAGTTTCCTTTTTAAAGATTTTTCTTGTAATTACTTCTTGCTTTTTAATAATTTGATTTTTTTTTAAATGTCAAAATAATGTTTGTATTGACAATGAATTTGAAACTTGATAGCAACCTAACATAGGGAATTAAATTTATTCTACCAACCATACAACAAAAAACAAATAAACATCAACTCAGATCATGCGCAGAGTTTATCCTCCTTCCAAATTCAAAGTGATTATTTTTATTTGTTAAAAAGTTCATTCTTTCCATTTCTTTTTACAGCCTTTCTTCTTTTACGTTTTTCTTATTCGTCTCCTTTTAAGTTTTTTTTTATATTTTGGGAATTAACCGATTAAAATTTACTATTTACTATTTTACTAATTAGGGAACGTTCAAGTATTACGTAACGCAAATTTTGATCATTTTGGACCCCCACCCCCCCTTGTAACGCTATTTTCCTATACCATTAACATGGGCGTAACACTCCAAAATGACCCCCCCTCCTAGGAGCGTTACGTAATACTTGAACGTTCCCTTATAAGTTTATAATTGAATGCCCAATATTTATTGTAAAATATATACTATGGTAAAAACTAGAGAACTGGTTTGGTAGGGTCCGTAGAAACCAAGCAAACTACCAACCTATCCCCAACAAAGTTCTCTAGTGCTCTAGTGTTCTAGTAAAAACTACACAGTGTATTGTGTAAAGTTACACTAGATTTTACAGTGTATCAATTCTTTACTCCTTTCCAAGCACCCTCGAATGATTATTGACTTTCCATCAACATCTTGAGAAGAACTATAGGATGTCTGTTCAAACACAATTCTTTTGTGTGGACTTTTTTGAATAAATTAAATTAGGCGCGGCAACTGTCCGATAGGCGCCAAAATTCTCACGGGGTGATATTTCACCCTGTGGCATACCATTCATTCCCATCCACAGTCGAAGAGCCAAACTAGTTTAAAATACACTGATAGAAAAATATCAAAATAGTACAACTAAACGTTGTTGTAACAACTTTGAGGTATATAATATATAATCACATACAGAGCGGTCCAAAAGTCACCCCCCCCTCTTAACTTTTGAACCAGTTGAGATATCGACTTCAAATTTGGAACTTTTAAATAAGACAACTTAAACTATCTTTTAGCATATATTTAATACTTTCAGCTCTTAAAATGTGGGTAGGGGGCATGGGGGGACATTTTTTTAAATAGAAAGGGGGGTCGTGTGATACATCATTTTAAAGCTTATAAAATTCTCTATTTAAACTAACATTTTAAATTTTTTTAAAAATGTTTTTTAAGGTTTTGATTTTTCAATTTTTTGTGCTAAAACATTCGATTTTTTAAGTTTTTTTTTTATAAATTTTTATTTATGTCAACTAAAATTAGTTTAAAAGTATAATTAACATTTTTTTATGATGAAATTAGGCATTTTAAAAAATTATTTGTTTTTTTTAGAGGAATTTTGACATTAATACCCATTTTAAACCCAATTTTTTTTAAATCAAAAACATGGAGTTAAATGGAGAATTTTATAAGCTTTAAAATGATGTATTACACGACCCCCCTTTCCATTTAAAAAAATGTGCCCCCATGCCCCTCTGCCCACATTTTAAGAGCTGAAAGTATTAAATATATGCTAAAAGATAGTTTAAGTTGTCTTATATAAAAGTTCCAAATTTGAAGTCGATATCTCAACTGGTTCAAAAGTTAAGAGGAGGGGGTGACTTTTGGACCGCTCTGTATAATTATGCTAGTTATATGTAAAGGAACGTTCAGGTATTACGTAACGCTTCTAGGGGGGGTGGGGGTCATTTTGGAGTGTTACGCCCATGTTAATGGTATAGGAAAATAGGATTACAAGGGGGGGGTCCAAAATGATCAAAATTTGCGTTACTTAATACTTGAACGTTCCCTAATATGATTAATATGACAGGGATATAAACTCCGCGTATTATCTATCTGAGTTGATGGTCATTTGTTTCTTGTTATTTGGTTGGCAGAATATGTTTAGTTCCTTATGTAAGGTTTTCATCTTGTTTAAAATTTATTGTCAATCAAGAAATTATTTTGACATTTATAAAAAATCCAAATAATTTGCTTTAGCAAGAAGAAATAACAAGAAAAGTGCATAAAAAGAAAACTAAATCATCAATCTATAAACATTTTGTTTAAATGAAGTAATATAATGCAGTGCTCTATAAATTTTTGAACTAAACACTATAACAGAGAATTTTTTGGTTAAAATAATACTGGTCCGTAATTTTATTCAGGTAATGTTAAATTTAAGTTTATAATAGCACTTTATGAATAAAAACTTACTTTTATTATAATTTTGAACAAAGTTTTACTTTTTAAACAGATTTTGTTATTATTTGTAAGACGTAAAATGACAGTCAATTTAACCTAAATGTTGAAAATTATCAAAAGCACAATGGGCTACAAAAATATTACTAAAAGTCATTTTTAAACCACTAATCATAGCTTCCTTGATCCAATTTGTTACTCAGATAGATAATGCGCCGAGTATACAGATAATCTATACATAATTTTAATTATTTTACTACATATTGTATTTACATGATGATATTTAACATTTTATCTTATAGAGTTACACTTTATAGCGGCTATAAATTCATATTTGAACAAAGTATCAAATGCATTAAAGTATTAAAGATACCAAATTATGCCTCCTTTCTTTAAAACGTGTTGCTTCACATTGTAAGCAAATGTCACCACCTACTATCTTTAACTAGTTTAATATTTTATAGCTTCAAACAGTGGCGGATTTGGGGGGGCCATGCCCCCACCCCCAGCGAGATACAGCCTGTTCCAGAATTCGCGTACCGAAATTTAAGAGGTGATTCTACATCCAAAAATATGAAAAAAAGTTTCTATAAAGGTTGGTCCGGAAATGAGCCCTAAGGGAGCTACGGCCCTTCGAAGATGACGTATTGAATGGGGAACAAAAAAAAGTACCAATAAAATTTTAATGCTGCAGGGTGATTCTTCATTTAAAACTGAGCAAAAAAGTATTATACACCAAAACACCTAAATTTAATATTAAAGGAGTAATAGCCTTTTAAAAAGTAACGTTTTTGGTGGCACAAAATGTTACTTCCTCTTAATTGCATTTTTTTTTGATAACGGTTGCTCCTACAGTGTTACACTATATGATATTTTATATGTATTTTTACTCTAGAAATCTATATTTTTTACAACAAATCCAAAAAACATACACATAGAAAAGTTTGGGGCAAAAATGTTTTAAGCCTCATATATTTTGTCCGTCTGGGCACGCCTCTGGATAAATTAAAAAAATAAATTAACATAAACTTATTGCCCTTATTAATACTAGTATACATGCAAAAGCTCGCCGCTCTAGCTTAAACGGTACCCGAGTTATTAATTAAAAACCTTATTTTTATTACAATTTTAAAGGGCCCTAGATCCCTTAGGGCTCATTTCCGGACCAACCTTTATAGGAACTTTTTTTATATTTTTGGATCTAGAATCACCTCTTAAATTTTGGCATGCCAGTTATGGATCACCCTGTATATTAGCATAGAAATACCTTCAAAATTATATTTTCGGTGAATGCGCAATTTTTTTTCTCAGGGCAAACATGTGTATCTCAACTAATTCTAAAGTTAGTAGGGACGGTGACTTCTTGACCGCACGTATGTAACATTTAAAGATAGGTCAATGAATTTTTATGTTTATATGCTTTGGGTTAACCATACTTCTTTTACATTACATTACATGTTTGTTTAACCTTGTACTATTCTACTTAAATAAGCATCCCCTAAGTCCAGGAGTTGTGTGGGCTAGTAGTAGAGGGAACCACCGGCTTTAACTGACTTTCGAACCAGTTTATAGGTAGGGTATGTATCACCAGACGCCTTCGCCAAATTTCAATTATTAATTAACTGAAAAAGGCAATCGACGCGAGTGAGAATCGAACTCACGCTAGCCGGCGTGTCAGGTATTTTAAGTTGACGCGCTAACCCGCTCGGATAAATCTCCCATTACATATTTCTATATATCGCACCCGTTACAGAACAGTGTCATAACACAAAATTTTGAAAAATGTGTTTTAAGTGTAATTATTGTTCTTATTGAGATCTACCCATCTGTATAACTGGCATATTACATATAACTAGCATAGTTATATGTAATATAACTGTCATATTACATATAACTAGCATAGTTATATAGATGGGTAGATCTCAATAAGAACAGTAATTAGATTAAAAACAGATTTTTCAAAATTTTGTGTTATGACACTGTTTTGTAACGGGTGCGATATCTCTAAAAAGTTAAATACTTTATTTAAAAATCCATGTAAAATAGTTCTGCTCCATCAGTTTAAAGGTTTGACAAGAAGAAATAAAATTTGTACATCGTTTGCCCATTAAAGACAGATTTATAATGTGGGAAGGTAATGGGAAGCATTCGGTAGGGTTGTTCCTTAAGGTGCCTAATAAATTAGCTTTGAAACAAATTGTTATCTAAAAAATTAAGTATCCCTATTTGTGTCGAAATTAAACGAAAAATTAAATACAATAGAATTTTAGTTTGATAACAAGTCACGAAGTTATGTAATGCTCCGCGTTCCATGGTATACCCTTTACAGTGCTTAGTATAATGTGTTTTCTTTCGATAAAGTCATAGACAAAATAACAGGAATGATTTTTGACCGTCTGCGCATACTTCTGCGTCCCGACTAAATGCGTCCTCCATTTTGATTCTATGTGTCCAAAGTCCAACATAAATTAAAAAAATATATATTTTATCTTGGTAACACTGTGTAACATTATTTTCTTTGTTAGAGATGTGACTTTTCATCGCACTTCAGTACTCAGTAAAAGTTTCTTTTTGTTTTTATTTTTAGTGCCGTCTAGACGGCATTAAAAAATAAAAATTTTCTTCGAGCGGCGCTATACAATAGTTATAAAATATTTCCGTTCTTTTAGAGTTCTATTTTTCTAGTTGGGAAATTGAGTATAAATTACAATAGACAGCAGTTTAATACGATATGCAAAATTATTAAAGAATACCTAAAACAGCCTATTTAACACAAAAACAAATACAAAATCTACTGTACACATAGCTGTGTTATAAAAATTTTAAAAAATATTTTTTTACTTAAAAAAAAAAATATATATATATCTTACCTTCATGTAATTTAAAATATAATCTAAAATGATATTTTTACCTAAAATATGCATAATTTTATTTTAAAACAATAATAATTATACTTTTATATCTTTCTATAGAACTTCTCTCTTTATCTAATCTAAATAGGCGGCAGTCCATTTTAGACAATTTGAAAAGTATTGTATAAGTTCGTTGGAAAGTGTCGAAAAAGTAACTAGCAGATCGTTCGTGAAAGATGTCGGTATCTTTTAAAATCGTCGTTTAATATTCGAAAATTTGTTAAATATATTTGTCGGAAGGCCTATTCGTGGCCGCAAAATATCGTTTCCACGCACCTTTTTTTATCCTCTCACGACCTCAGCACAAAGAAGCCTGTGCACAGGAGGACCGGATCATCGGCATCATATCAAGGTTGGTGACATCCCTTTTTCCCTTTTTACACCCTTATTTTACAACCCCCTTAGCAGTTCACTATCGCTCGTTTTGGTTTCGTTAATTTAAAGTCGCTATATGCTAAGTTAGAGAGTTATCGAAGGCATAGTTTTTTATTTAATTTAGACATATATTTGGTGTGCTGTGAAGAGTAAAAATAAATCGTAAAACGAAATATCCGAAATATTTTTTAATCGGAAACAGCTATTGCTTTTGGAATTTTTATGTTTGGTACATTTAAAAAATAAACAAGTCTGGGAATAATGTGTATGATGCTTTACTTTTAATATTATACTCTTCTTACTTTAAGGCCTATCCAGAAGCTTGCATAAGAACATAAAACATAAGAATGCGATGTCGTGATTGGCTTACAAGATACATGGCGGCACATCAAGCCAATCACGGCATCGCATTCTTATGTATTACGTTCTTATGCGAGACTGTGGATATGCCCTTATACAACCGAGGATTTTTGTTAAATAACCTATAGCCCAAATTGAAGTCTTAGCTTAAAGCGTTCTCGAGTTATCTCGTTCGAAAAATTTCCCGAATAAACCATCAGCCAGACAGACAGGCAGATAGATAAACAGGCGGTTGATCGGCAGGCCGCAGGCAGAATTATTTTCGCGAAAATACCTAATCACCTTTTTTGCATAAAAAACGTAAAGAAACGAAAAAAGCTACCGCTTTTTTAACCCGTTAAGGACTGGCCCATTAATTTATTGTATAATTACTCTTATTAGTCCAAACAAGTTATTTTTACTAAAAAAAAATTCAAAAATTTTCACCCCTGAATAAAGCCTTGCCTTCAGGTGGCATTTAGAGTTATTTTTTTTATTTACTGAATCTTTTGAGCGCTATTTTAGGGAAATAAATTTAAAATTGTTTTGTCTTTGTCTAAAATTATAAGTACACTTCTGATATATTTGTGGAGAGTGTAAAAATGTGAAAATGTTAATTTTTATTGGTTTTACGTTAGTTAATTTACATTCCTGAACACTTGTCAGAATCACTTTGTGATCATTTTTGAGGCACTTTTGTCGATGTTTCTCAGGATCTTATTACTAATTTTTAATACCCAACACCAAACAAGAAACAATGCCTAACAAAAAAAAAAACAGTATAATTCTAAATGGTGCATGGCCCCCATGCCCCCCTAAATCCACCCATGTTGGGACCAAGTATTAGTAGGTAAATAAATGAGTCAACGATAAGTTTAGTGTTTGTTTTAAATGGTACATGCGAACAGCAAATTGGCAAGGATTATGGTTGGTAATAAAATGTGATAAAAACGTAATAATCGTGCGTTCGGCCATAAAAGTTTCAGACATCCATTCGTTTATTACAGGAAGAATAATATTTCGATTATTGCGGTTTAGGCAACAATTTGCCCACAATCGGAAACAAGTGCAATATAAGCGCAATAAACACTGGCAAGTTAAAGTCTATAAATTTTGGCGCTAAAAGACTAATATTCTTATTGAATTTGAGGGACACTATCAAAAAAGTAAAATGAAACTTCCTTGTTTGAGTATTCCCGGGAAAAAAAGGTTTATATATTTGAGATATGATCAGATCTCTGTATATCCTAATTTCATGTCCAAGAATATATCAAGAGATCCAATCATATATGCTTATATGTATATAACCAGTTATATATCAAGAGATCCAATCATATCTCAGTTGTATAAATAGATTATATCTGCTTATATATAAGCATATCTGCTCATATATGGCGAGATATGATTGGATCACTTGATATATAACTGCTTATATATAAGCATATATGATTGGATCTCTTGATATATTCTTGGACATGAAATTTTGATATACAGAGATCCGATCATATCTCAAATATATAAACCTTTTTTCCCCGGGTTTTCTAGAAAATCAGTAGAACAAAAAAGTAGTAGAAGAAAAAGAAGCAGAAAAGAAGAAGAAAAAGAAGAGGAAGAAGAAGAAGAAGAAGAAGAAGAAGAAGAAGAAGAAGAAGAAGAAGAAGAAGAAGAAGAAGAAGAAGAAGAAGAAGAAGAAGAAGAAGAAGAAGAAGAAGAAGAAGAAGAAGAAGAAGAAGAAGAAGAAGAAGAAGAAGAAGAAGAAGAAGAAGAAGAAGAAGAAGAAGAAGAAGAAGAAGAAGAAGAAGAAGAAGAAGAAGAAAAAATAAATATTAATTAGATATAGCAAGGAAAATTTAATATTACCTTTTTAGAAAGTCCAAACCAGCAGAACAGTTGCAAGCACCTTGTCAAAACATCGGCACTAGGTACTAATTTGAAACTTTATGAACAGTACCCGGCGTATTTCCAGTCTTTAGGTCAATAAAAGAAGCTTTACCCGGAAATAATTCAGGGAGTTTTGATTTTCAGTTTATTGAGTAGGGTTTAATGCTTCAAATAAAAACGGATTTTGCGATGTTGAACTCAATTTGGAACTGTCATTTGTTTAACTCATATTTCACTAAATACTGATTTTTCCAAATATCTCTAGATCGGTGCATCCTAGGACAAAAAAGGTTTTATATGAAAATAAAGAGTTCCAAATTTACAGCATTTTTTGTTTCAAGTATTTTTTTGTACGATTAATAGATAATTCACGACAACGCCTTAAAAGTTACTATACGTTTTTAGATTTTAATTTTTTTTTCGAAAAACAAAAAACTTTCTTTTTGACTCGGATAGGAAGGTTTTTTATGCTTAATACAAATGTTTTTTTTAATCAAAAATTACTGTGCTTCTTTTATTGACCTGAAGACTGGACTGTAACTGAATATACGCCGGGTACTAGTTATGACATAGGAAGTTGTGTAAATAGACAACCATTAACAAACCTGTGTGTTGCATAATTTATTAAAGTTTGAAAGTCTGTATCTCCAAAACGTTATATTCTAGCAAAACCTGTATATAATATTTTTTGTAGGGCTTAAAAAGAGCTTTTATTTAAAATCTTTTTTTATGAAATCGGTTTATAAATAAGCGAGTTATGCTAAAAAAACATTTTACTTCTTTAATCGCTAATATCTCGAAAACAATGTATCTTAGGAAAAAATAGTTTATAACATTTTTTGAGCAGTTAAAAAAAAACTCGCTTGTAAGTACTAAATTAATATAATTTCCATAATAATTAACATAAATATATTAAAAAAAAAAGCTAAAAATAGGAGTTTTATCCCATTCTCATCCCATTACCCCCAATCGTTTAACCCCAAAATCTAATCAGCTCTTCGAAATATAATAAGAAACAATATGCAAAAAACCACTTGTCGATATCTTTTTTACAAATGGAGTTATCGAGTTTACAGATAGACACAGACAGACGGGCGAAAAAAATTTTTTCACTGTTTTTGACTCAGAAAGGCCTAAAACGTCGAGAAATGTGAAAAAACATAGATTTTGACTTTTCAATACATCGGCACTCTTAGTAGCACTGTGCCGATGTAAATAGACGATTTATCTAGTTTAAAGTTAGGGGCTGTCCATATATTACGTAACGCGCCTAGGGGGGGTCAGAGAAATTGTTAGTTTATGACAGGGGGGAGGGGGGGGGGTCTAGGTAAACGTTCCGTAACGGAATTTAATAAATTTAATGTTTATTTCTAAGCTTGACAGATGTATTTTTATTTCAACATAAATAACCATTTAGTGGCCCATAATTCCCTTTTTCACACAAAAATTGACGAAACTATGCATATTTAAATAATATTGTAATCAGTAAAAAAACTGTTGACATTGATATTAAAAAAGAATCTTACGGCCCTGTTCTTGAGTGATCTTGCCGATGAATCATCGGCGATGATACATTTTCACGCGGAATGTGTACTCACAGAACACCAATGTGTGTACTATTTTGTGTACCTGTGCATAAACAATATACGTGTTATATGTGACACTCAGTGTAAAAAGATGTACCTAGTATTAAATCAGTAGAACAAAAAAGTAGTAGAAGAAAAAGAAGCAGAAAAGAAGAAGAAAAAGAAGAGGAAGAAGAAGAAGAAGAAGAAGAAGAAGAAGAAGAAGAAGAAGAAGAAGAAGAAGAAGAAGAAGAAGAAGAAGAAGAAGAAGAAGAAGAAGAAGAAGAAGAAGAAGAAGAAGAAGAAGAAGAAGAAGAAGAAGAAGAAGAAGAAGAAATAAATATTAATTAGATATAGCAAGGAAAATTTAATATTACCTTTTTAGAAAGTCCAAACCAGCAGAACAGTTGCAAGCACCTTGTCAAAACATCGGCACTAGGTACTAATTTGAAACTTTATGAACAGTACCCGGCGTATTTCCAGTCTTTAGGTCAATAAAAGAAGCTTTACCCGGAAATAATTCAGGGAGTTTTGATTTTCAGTTTATTGAGTAGGGTTTAATGCTTCAAATAAAAACGGATTTTGCGATGTTGAACTCAATTTGGAACTGTCATTTGTTTAACTCATATTTCACTAAATACTGATTTTTCCAAATATCTCTAGATCGGTGCATCCTAGGACAAAAAAGGTTTTATATGAAAATAAAGAGTTCCAAATTTACAGCATTTTTTGTTTCAAGTATTTTTTTGTACGATTAATAGATAATTCACGACAACGCCTTAAAAGTTACTATACGTTTTTAGATTTTAATTTTTTTTTCGAAAAACAAAAAACTTTCTTTTTGACTCGGATAGGAAGGTTTTTTATGCTTAATACAAATGTTTTTTTTTAATCAAAAATTACTGTGCTTCTTTTATTGACCTGAAGACTGGACTGTAACTGAATATACGCCGGGTACTAGTTATGACATAGGAAGTTGTGTAAATAGACAACCATTAACAAACCTGTGTGTTGCATAATTTATTAAAGTTTGAAAGTCTGTATCTCCAAAACGTTATATTCTAGCAAAACCTGTATATAATATTTTTTGTAGGGCTTAAAAAGAGCTTTTATTTAAAATCTATTTTTATGAAATCGGTTTATAAATAAGCGAGTTATGCTAAAAAAACATTTTACTTCTTTAATCGCTAATATCTCGAAAACAATGTATCTTAGGAAAAAATAGTTTATAACATTTTTTGAGCAGTTAAAAAAAAACTCGCTTGTAAGTACTAAATTAATATAATTTCCATAATAATTAACATAAATATATTAAAAAAAAAAAGCTAAAAATAGGAGTTTTATCCCATTCTCATCCCATTACCCCCAATCGTTTAACCCCAAAATCTAATCAGCTCTTCGAAATATAATAAGAAACAATATGCAAAAAACCACTTGTCGATATCTTTTTTACAAATGGAGTTATCGAGTTTACAGATAGACACAGACAGACGGGCGAAAAAAATTTTTTCACTGTTTTTGACTCAGAAAGGCCTAAAACGTCGAGAAATGTGAAAAAACATAGATTTTGACTTTTCAATACATCGGCACTCTTAGTAGCACTGTGCCGATGTAAATAGACGATTTATCTAGTTTAAAGTTAGGGGCTGTCCATATATTACGTAACGCGCCTAGGGGGGGTCAGAGAAATTGTTAGTTTATGACAGGGGGGAGGGGGGGGGTCTAGGTAAACGTTCCGTAACGGAATTTAATAAATTTAATGTTTATTTCTAAGCTTGACAGATGTATTTTTATTTCAACATAAATAACCATTTAGTGGCCCATAATTCCCTTTTTCACACAAAAATTGACGAAACTATGCATATTTAAATAATATTGTAATCAGTAAAAAAACTGTTGACATTGATATTAAAAAAGAATCTTACGGCCCTGTTCTTGAGTGATCTTGCCGATGAATCATCGGCGATGATACATTTTCACGCGGAATGTGTACTCACAGAACACCAATGTGTGTACTATTTTGTGTACCTGTGCATAAACAATATACGTGTTATATGTGACACTCAGTGTAAAAAGATGTACCTAGTATTTTTTCCCTGTGTGATATTGATTATGAATATTTTTTAAAGTTTGAGTGATTTTTTCGTGTAAATTTTTTTTAATGTTATGTTATACTATATTTTAGGTTCATGTTTGTTTTGTCGAGAAAAACGAATTAATAGTGAGAATACAGTTAAATTTATTTCGAAACAAAAATTTATATTGTTAAGCGATACACAGGGGGGGAGGGGGGGGTGTTGGTAAATGTGACAGTTTGTTACACAGGGGGGAGGGGGGTCAATTTTTTTGAAAAATTGCGTTACGTAATTTATGGACAGCCCCTTACTAGGAAGAACACTGTATCGATTATTGCGACTTGGAAGATAATTTATCTAAGCATAAATTTTAAAGCTAAAATTCATTGATTTTAAGGGATATTACGTAATGACCAAAATAATTACTTATGATACTTTTTTTTAATAAAATATACTTCATCAGAAGGTCTGGCAGATTTAGGAAGAGGGAGGATAGGCACCAGGTTGGGTAGGTTATCTTGGGGCAGACAAAAAGGGCCATTGGGCCTACTTGTCAGGCATCGGAGCCTACCCACCTTTTACTACTACTATTTTTTTAATAAAAATTGTGCTTTACTTGTCGATAAGATTTTTTTCGAAAAACACTTGTTTTTTTTTTATTTGTAGGTGCTTTAAATAAGAAATAATTTGGCACAAAAATACTAAAGCACGAGAACTACTTTTTTTATAATCACCCATATAAAAACAAAACCCTATTCATTTATAATTTATACATTTCTGTCTAGTCTTTATGGTATTTACTTTGCATAACTATGCTATGTGAAAATACTGATAAAATAAATATCTTAAAATTAATTATTAAAATTAAATTTATTTATTTATCGAACAAAAAAGAGAAATGTCAAAATGCTAAGACAGTAATCTTTAATTTAAAAATTTTAAAACTATTATTTTTTATAAATGTTTATGTAAAAAGTATCAGCAGATAAACATTGAAAAAATCTACAGTATCTACAAGTAAATTAATATTAATATACTATGGTATAAAATATTTATAATGAGTATAAATAAATCAATAATAAATTGATAAATAAATAAATTAATAAAATAAATACAATAAATAAAATAAATAAAATAAATAAAATAAATAAAATAAATAAAATAAATAAAATAAATAAAATAAATAAAATAAATAAAATAAATAAAATAAATAAAATAAATAAAATAAATAAAATAAATAAAATAAATAAAATAAATAAAATAAATAAAATAAATAAAATAAATAAAATAAATAAAATAAATAAAATAAATAAAATAAATAAAATAAATAAAATAAATAAAATAAATAAAATAAATAAAATAAATAAAATAAATAAAATAAATAAAATAAATAAAATAAATAAAATAAATAAAATAAATAAAATAAATAAAATAAATAAAATAAATAAAATAAATAAAATAAATAAAATAAATAAAATAAATAAAATAAATAAAATAAATAAAATAAATAAAATAAATAAAATAAATAAAATAAATAAAATAAATAAAATAAATAAAATAAATAAAATAAATAAAATAAATAAAATAAATAAAATAAATAAAATAAATAAAATAAATAAAATAAATAAAATAAATAAAATAAATAAAATAAATAAAATAAATAAAATAAATAAAATAAATAAAATAAATAAAATAAATAAAATAAATAAAATAAATAACATAAATAAATACAACAATTTCCCATTTTTTTTTTCGACTGTATTTAATCATAAAGTATTATGGCGCCCCATGATAACCAGTCAATGATATTTAAAAACCTTATACACACCTATTTTTTGAAGTATACAATAAACTAGCCGTGAAGAAATTTAATGCTATACTTTCTATAAAAAACTCTTAGCGATTGATGTATAATATAATATACTTGTATATTTTGTAGAAAAAATAAATAAGAGAAGAAAAATTAATGTTTTTTCCGAGGTGAATGATATTCCGTACAAATTTTCGAATTTTTTTGAATCCTTCAATAATCTCAAATTTCTTGACAAACATACCTAAAATCTAGGTAATTTTTAATAAAATTTATAATATACCTATTTCATTTATTATTCCATCAATCTATTTTCTAATCATCGTACAGAGAGATATTGGTAGACTGACAGTTTCGGGCTGCTGGCCGAAATAATAAATTAATATTTTTATAATTTTGTTTAAAATTAAAAATTTCTGTCCATACCTATTTCAGTAATCTTGGAAATTTTATCGAGAAATTCAAAAATCTTCTATTTTTTATGTCGGAAGTTTAAGTATTTTTCAGTTTGTCCGACTCTCGGACGGTCTGTCAGTCTTTTTTAGGAGAAAGTATTCATGCTTGTCCGAGACAGATATCTTCTTTATTTTGTCATTGCTAACTTAGTTTTTTTAAATGATCATCCCAGGGGCGGCCAGGAAGTTGTCATGGGGGGGGGGGGGTAAAATCCAAAACTCAACTTTTATATTATTAAATTTAGAAATTACGTAAGAAAGCCCTAGCACCGCAGGCGAAGATTCTTGCAAATTCGATGGTCTATTTTAATTTTAAACCAGTCTTTAAAATTACAATTTAAAATTTCGTAAATTTTTTACAAATTTCTCTCTTAAGTTCTACCCTAGGGGGGGGATTACCCCCATTATACCCTGTGGATCAGCCCCTGGATCATCCTGCCTAGTTTAAAATCTATCCCATAACTTTAGCCCTTTAACCTAAGCTACAATTACCTGCAACTTGTAAGCTACTAGTTAACAAAAAATCTGCACAAAAAAAAGGATTCCTTGAACCAAGGACACGTCGTGTCTTTCGATATATTCAAAGCCCTATTCTCTTATTACAAGGCTAGAATTTTTTCAACCAGTCAATATCCTTAAATGAAGGACACGAGTTTTTAAATGAATATCCGAGCTCTACATTCAAGGACATTGACTTTGGTTTAAAGAAATGCTAGCTTTGAAACAAGAGAATATGGCTTTGAACATATCGAAAGACACGTGTCCTTGGTTCAAGGAACCCTTTTTTCTGTGTGAGATTTGTGGATAATACAAGTCTACAAAAAAAATCTCTGTCCAATGGTTCTAACCCATCATTTCCTGTGTTTTTTGATGCGCTAAAACCGATTTCGCTCATTGGGGTAGAGAGGGGAGAGTGCCAATCGCCCAGGATTCGCGTGGACAAACTGTGCCGACAAGGGAGCTTTGTTTGACATTGGTTTATTTTTCAATGAATTAGAATGGGGGGGGGGGGCAGGAATTCTGTCTGACTGAGTGGCTATCTTTGTATTTTTCTATAGTGAAATCGGTTTCAGCGCATCAAAAAACATAGGTAATGAGGGGGTTAGGAACATAGGACAGAGGTTTTTTTTGTAGACTTGTGTAATCGACACGACGAACAAAAATGTTGCAGGATTAAATCGACGAGTTTGAAAATATGGGATGAACCTTAAAAAATAGTATATTAAAGTACTAGTTTCATAACATACGTTTTTAGCGCACGAGTACAAGTTTAGAAAACGAGCCGCTTGCGGTGAGTTTTCTAAAGTACTAGTGCGCTAAAAACGTGTTATGAAACGAGTGCTTTATACAATTTTTTCTATTTTGCTCCAAAATTTTAAAAAACTTACATTTAAATTGATGACTGATTTAGGGATTTTTGTTTCGAATTGGCATTACAGTTTTCGCCATGTTTAAAATTCTAAGAACGAATATTATTTTGATATATTTTATAGTCATTTCTTCTCTTTTCCACTGCAAGTAACCAAGCCACAATTTAAGAACGGTAAAACATAACCTAAACACAAAATTTTGTAGAAAATTAAACTTTAAACCGACGTTCACAATTGCATGGCAAACGTCAAGAGATAGACTTTTGTCTGTTGCCAACCCAAAAGAAAAAAACGTAGAGACCTCTTATGGGCCTATAAGAACACGCAAAATGCGTGTGATTATGAGCTTATAAGAGTCGCAAAATAGAAAAATGTTATTTTAATATGTAATCTAGTTTTATATAGTTTTAGTTGAAAATAAAACTCTTCCAGTTCTAAAACTACGAGGAGTATAATAAATTTCATCAACATATTTTCAAACGGCGAGTAGTTGGTTCGTTCGTTCTCCAAGCTGACCTTTCCTATCGTACCTGCTGTAGAAGTCATTGGGCTTTTAGTCTCAGGCGGCTTCTCCACCAAAATAAAACACTACGGGACCCGGTGAAGATTTACTGAAGGCTCGTTGCCGACACAGCCTAGGCTCTTTTATCAGGTGACACTAGCTCGACCAAAAGTCCAGGAAACAACCATGTAATTTTCAATAGCTGCTTACTTTTTATACGAGGTTATTCGGAAATAGGGTCATTAATTTTAAAGGGTGATTCTACATTGGAAAATATGAAAAAAAGTTCCTGTAAACATAAGTCTAAAAATACGTCGTAAGGAAGCCCTTTGAAAGTGGCTAAAAAAATCGGTTTTTATTTAATAACCCTTTAAAATACAGGTTTTGAATGTAAACTAATCGTAACAAGGCCCATCTTTGTATGGTATCTTCATGTGCTTATTTTAACCAGGGGTGTGCAAAACGGGGGAGCCTTATCAGTTTAGTGTCTCAAACTTTTTTCGTCTCCGAACCGATAAATTTCACCTTCAAGTGATTTTTTCTCAAAAATCGTTAATCCTTCAGTATTACAACAATTTTAGCTTTTTTATGTATTTTGACCTGAGGAGTCAGTCCTATTCCAAAAACAAAATTACAAAAAAGTTACACAGAAAAAGTTTGGGACATAAAACTGATAAGGCACCCCGTTTTGCACGCCCCTGCTTGGTTTGGACTTTCAAAGGGGCTTAACTCCCTTACTTTTTATTGTTAGATATATGTTTATATCAACTTTTTATCATATTTTCCAATGTAGAATCACTCCTTAAATTTAATTACTATTTCTGAATAACCCTGTATAGTTTATATGAGATTTTTCACTTTAAACTTTTTACCTTACTTTTAAAAAAAATGAAAAATATAACTTACCCTTCCAAAATACCAAATTAACTTAAGTATTTTTTTAAATAGTTTTGTTATTTATTTTTAAAAATGCTAAAAAATATATACTATTTTCAAGATGTAATTAAAAAACCTAGGTTCCACCAAAACTATTAAGAAAAGTTTTTAACTTAAAATTTAAGGCTGAAAAAAATATTTGAAGTGTTATAAATGAAAGAGATTAGTTATTTATGGTACTAGTAGGTAAAGTAAGATATTGCCCATGAGAAAATTAACCTGCGAGGCGTCAGCCAAGCAGGTCAATTTTCGAGAGGGCAATATCGGTTTACCCATACAAGGTTTTATCCAATAAATAGCTTAGAAATTCATATTTTTATTAAAAATTTTAATGACATTTACAAGAAAATAATTTGACAAGTGACAGTTGAGTGGGTAAAATAAATAATTATCCACTCAATAAAGTAAAAGCCACTCAGGGGTTATTATTGAGATCTATTTAAAATAAAGCTGGTAATTGTCTCATTATCTGTATGTATTGGATAGTTATTTTAAAGAGCGAAATTAAACTATCGCTATTAACTTTAAATTAAATCTAACTTTTCCCAGACTATAATGAATGTTCATGGCCAAGATCATTGTCGAGTGAGACCACAGTGGCACCTCTTCTAGAGCCATGCTGTACTCAATGGACCGATTGACCTCTTCACGCATTGCCACCTTTCCATGGTGGTCATTCACTATAAACAAGAAACTATCTTATGAAGATTACCAAATTCATTTGGTTTTAATATAATCTTTACTATTACATAGCTAGATAGAAAAGCAAGAGTTTCATTTACACGGAAAAAAAAATTATAGCTAGGAGCGCTATAACACACATACCAAGCAAATTATAATCGCTTATTATATAAATACAAGGCTTTCTCTTACAATTATGGCAGTTAGTGTAAAAATTTATATGAAATACTTTAATTGTTTAGTGAATAATAAAATATAACAAATAGTATGGCATTTATAGCTTAAATAGATTTAATTATTGTCCGTGCTAATAATTTTTATAATATAATAAAATTTCTGTAAATTTATAATAGTGCCTGTAATAAATATAATCGTGTCTGTAATATATATAATCGTTTCCAATTTATTTTTAACATTATTAGTTATTGTGTCCCTTATAATCTATAGCTTAAATCACTATAATTTGCCACTGTTACCAAATATCTTATAATGTATAGCGCAGAGCCCACTAATTTCTTTCCGTGTAAGAGTCTCTTTTTTTATCTAAGATTGTGAATATTTTTATAATTTGTAGGGTCAGAGCCGTGGCGAAGACAATTTTTGGGGGGATAAAACAAGATTTTGCAAACGTTTCGGTCAAAAAATTACCAATTTAAAAACTTTTTTCAAGAAAAACAAGTAATGTCCAAAACAAAAATTGACCAATTTTGGTGCAGAAATTACCAACTATTTATTTTTTTCTTTAAATAACCAACTTATTTAGTGTGATTGGGGAAGAGATTATTGTTGTGTTTCAAAGAAAAAATAAAATATAGATGATTTTCTGTAGGCTATTTCAAGAAGTACCTACCTATAAAAGATAAAATAAAATACTAAAAAAATGTGGAATGAATATACAATTTATTGATGTTTAATAGTTAAATGTGTTATTTTTTTGTCGTATACTTGGGCCTATTATGTATTTATTTGGGGCTATTATATATTTATTAGTGTTGTTCGGAAAGTGATTATACATATACATTTAATATACACGGTGTATTTGAAATAGCGTCGGAAATTTTAACAGATGATTCTACATCATAAAATATGACAAAAAGTTCCTATAAACATATGTCTAAAAATGCGTCATAAGGGAGCTACGCCCCTTTGAATGTGGCTAAAAAAATCGGTTTTTATTTAATACCTCAGGAACCCTTTGAGATATATCAACGAGGTTTTGCATGTCAACTAATCCTACCAAGGCCCGTTTTTATGTGTTATTTTCATGTACTTATTCAACCAGGGGTGTGCAAAACGGGGGGGGCTTATCAGTTTTTTGTCCCAAACTTTTTTCTGTGTAACTTTTTTGCAATTTTATTTTTGAAATATGATTCCTTAGGTCAAAATACATAAAAAAAGTACTCTTGTTGTAATACTGTAGGATTAACCGTTTTCGAGAAAAATTCATTTGAAGGTGAAATTCCACGTTCGAGGACGAAAAATTAAATACTAAAATGTTGAAAACCAAAATTTTAATGGTGCAGGGCGAATGTACATTAAAAACTAAGAAAAAAACCTCATATACAGGTACTTCCAAAAATTAATCCTAATGGAGCTATGGTCTCCTAAATATGCACCATTTTTAAAGGGCTATGGTGGCTTTAAAAGCGTTTTTTCGACCTACATGTATGGAAACTTTTTTTCTTAGTTTTTGATGTAGAATAACATTGCATCATTAAAATTTAGGTTTTCGACATTTTAGTATTTAATTTTTCGTTCTCGAAACGTGAAATTTCACCTTCAAATGAACTTTTCTCGAAAACGGTTAATCCTACAGTATTACAACAAGAGTAACTTTTTTATGTATTTTGACCTGAGGAATCATATTTCAAAAATAAAATTGCAAAAAAGTTACACAGAAAAAAGTTTGGGACAAAAATCTGATAAGGCCCCCCCGTTTCGCACACCCCTGGTTTAAATAAGTACGTGAAAATTACATAAAAAGATGGGCCTTATTAGGATTAATTCACGTGTAAAACCTCGTTAACATATCTCAAAGGGTTCCTGAGTTATTAAATAAAAACCGATTTTTTTAGCCAATTTCAAAGGGGCGTAGCTCCCTTATGACGCATTTTTAGACATATGTTTATAGGAACTTTTTGTCATATTTTATCATGTAGAATCACCTGTTAAAATTTCCTATGCTATTTTAAATACACCCTGTATAATATACTATAAATAGAAATATAATTACAGGATTAATGTTAAATACATACACTGATAATTCGTTGCCGTAGTAAAAACTGAACCAATCTATGAACCCCACGAAAGTTTAGCAAACATTCACTGAATGTAACAGTTACCAGAACTATAACAACGTTAAGTATTACTGTAACAACCAGTGAATGTTTACTAAACTTTCCTGATGTGCCATATATGCAAGAACGTTTAGTATTTACTACGGTTACAAATTCTCAGTAAAGTATACATTTCTCTTCAGCGCCTGGACCGATGTTATACACGCGGTGTAGGCCTAGACAGAATGGACTCAATGACATGCACATCTCTAATTGAATATTAAAATAACATATTTTATTATTTTTAACACAAAGCCTATGGGAATCAATATGGTATCAGGTTTTATCTTGCAAGATACATGTATATCGTATTGAACCTATAAGAAAATTTAAAATAAAACTGGTCTGTATGATTTTTTTAACTTAAAAAACAAATAACATTTTAAAAATAGCCATTTAATGACTTTTTTTTTAAGATGAAAAAGCTTGACATTTTTATGCCTATTAAATTTAAAGTTGTCAATATTCAGAATACACCTTTGAGCAACGCTGCAACGCGCTGGTGTTACTGTCATTATAATTATGTCAATGGAGGCTTCCACTTAAGCAAAGTTGCTCAAATTCTGAGCAATCTGAATTCATAATTTTTAGTCGTTTGAAGATAAATAGTATATTGTTTTACTAAGAGGAAAAGTGAAGCTTTTTTTTACTAGTCTGTAGAATTTACGGACGACCCAAAGCGGAGTCTGGAAACTACAGACGAGTAATAAAAAGCACTTTTCCTCTGAGTGAAACATATTTTTTTTTCTTCAAGCATCCTATATATATATTTTTAAATATTAATTTTGGAATTTAATTTATTCAGTAATAAATTATGTGTTTTTTATTAAAATAGGCCAATAAAACCCTTTTGAAATAAGCTTAAACCTTCCTTAGCTCATTTTAAATTTTTTTCGTAGGCTAAATCGTACACTTTTCGCGATTTCGATGGTAAATAATGTAGCATTTGCAATTTCGGAGAGATTTGTAGGTGTATAAACCATATATTCTTCTTCAAGCATTTTTAATAAATTTCACACAAGGCGTTTGCACAGAATATTGAGTCAAGCACCTGTTTACATAATAAACAAACAAGTTTGAAGTATGGCTGTCATCAAAGTCAAAGAGTGCTGCCGCTAGTGGTGGTTTTGCCAACTAACTTTTTTTTTACGGCGTACAACAATGAACTCATTTTTTTACTGTAAAAAAATAGATCACTTCTAACTAGTGTGTTCAGTTATAAAATATGAATATTTTGGTACGCTTGAAGAAAAATATATTTTGTTCTATGTAAATATTTTATATTCTATTTGTATGGATTCTAAAACATCTACAAAACTTTCTATACATAGAACTAATATTTGCTAATAAATCATGTCAATGATAATTATTATTGAAGATAGTTTTAACGATTTGTTTAAAGAATTTATTTAATAAGTAGTATTACATTATTTACTCCAAACAGTAGTAAGTTATTAGTAAAGCCACTTAAGTCTTTGATTATTCCTATAAGGTAATCTTTAAATTTAAAAAAAATTGAAAATTCATTAACTACTACGATTAAGTTTAATACTGCCCATTAAAAACCCCCAGGATTTGTTATTCTTACAAATAGAAATGGGACAAATCGTCCTACTCATAAGTTGTCCCGGAAAAACCAAGAATGCTTCGCTGAAAATCCTACGTTAAATGAGAAAATATGATTGGTTGGTTGGATAGGTAAAGTAGCTAATAAAAAATAATAAAATAATAAGAAGAAGAAGAACACTTCAAAACAAATAGAAGAAAAAAGTTAAAAATACAATTCGGCGCTTGGGCTCCATACAGAATAGATATACATAATGGGTAAAAATATTTTTTCTAATCTTGGTTGTAGCAACCCAGGCGGTCGTCTTGTTTTGATTAGGATCTGTAAACATACAGAGTTCGGTTCTTATACTTTAAATTACCTGGTGCTGCATTTCTGACCTGATTGATAGCCCTCTTGTCACAACTATGAAACGATGCAGTCGAACACCGACTTTTCACTCTCTAGCTGGTCACCCGGGGCCAGATCTCTCACCTCAGACGTACAAGAAAATCATAATCTCAAAATTGAAATCTTAAGATAGAAAGAATTTTGTCTTCAGTATTTTTATTTCACAAAATGTTCTAGTAAAGATATTATATATTTCCTGTTTTTCTTGTCGTTGACAAATTTAGTTGGCATAAGAAATTTTAGAGATTTTTTCTGGGCATGACTACAACCAAATAAAAATAAACTACACTTGATATAATATTATTATACAGGGTGTAACAAAAGAGGTGGGCTGGCTATACATAGTCATATTGTACTCACCGAAAAATCAAAAAAGTTCATATATACATAAAATTCTTCGTTTTTGAGTTATGGCCACTTTAAATTGATGGTTGAGATACTATTTTAATACAGTTTTGGTATAGTAACACATTTTTATCGAGTAGGCAAGCATATTTTTGCACATGATCATGCTGGAAACACCTGTTTGAACAATATGACGTCAATTAAAATAACTGTCAAATTAGAAATCAATTAGAAGAAAGGATAGCGCATTGGCCTCTGCGCATCCAAATTTTTGGTTTCACCCCAATGTCAGAGATTTCCTTTTTTCTAACTCACACTAGTAATGATGTCTCTGTCCAATGCGCCATTTTGAACGCTATTTTTAAATCGTTATAATTTGTAATTTCTATGGAGTTTTGTTATAGTTGGTAAGATATCCAATTCCAATCTGCCAATTTAAAATTCGCGCAGGCATAAATCCTTATCCGTATTCCTCTAAATCATTGCAAATCATTTTATGAGGTTGTCAATTAAATAAATGAAAATACTTTTCTGAATACAGAAAGTAGAATTTCCACAGAAAAGTGTGTTATTCAAGAAATTTGTGTGGCTGAGGTGACATGTACCAAGATTGCTTTCTTCTTGCAGCCGGGCGGCCCAGCGGCCCCCTTTATGCCGGCGCCCCGTCACGAATAAATTGTCTTCCACTTTGTAGGAGAATTCCTCCCTTTTATTGCACAAGGCGGAAACGTTTCGCACACATACATTGTACAAAACACTCCTTTGAAAGTCAAAATTACACCTTTTGAAAAAATATGCCATCAAAATAGCCATTGAGAAAATATTACCGTCAACTGGGGTGACCACGGACGGTGCAAAGCCCTCTAAACCAAAGCACGTGTGCACAAGTTATGGGGTTGTGTGCACGAGTAGTGGGGTTCAATTCCACACCTGGTGTAACTTGTGCTCACGCCCTTTGGTTTAGAGGGTTTTGCGAAATAGTATCCGAAGTCACCCCAGTTAACGGTACATACATACGAAAAAATATTGAAGTAACTAAACTAGGGTATAAAATGATATATTTTTTTAGAAAAATGTTAATTGTTCTAAAATTTATAATGTATAAATACATAGAAGCATGTACTATTACAGGTCTTTGTTAAACATGTATCAAAATTACATGCATTTTTCTTTTTCTCAATACAAGAATATTTTTTTCTGAAATTCATTTTAGGTTTTATGCAATACACACAGATAAATGATTACTCAAAACAAGTACGTAATATTTAAATCAAGTGTCTCAGTATATCTTCGAGCATGTTAAGTACTTAAACCAAACGCTTTGCTTGATTAAAGTCAAATACGTAACTTACTTAAAACAATAAATAAAATTTATGGAAACTAAAATGAAAGAAGGCAAACTTGCGTACAAATTGCTCCGTGAAAAGGCGCGTTAAGTATTTAAAATGGTGAAAATAATGAAAAATAGTGCTAATACTAATTTCTTAAAGAAAGTTTGTACTAATTGAACTTAATCAAACTATTGTTTTTTTTTATTTTATTTTAATTGGTTAAATATGTTTCTATAAAGTATTTGTATACTTTCAAAAAGTATCTAACTCAAGTTTAAAAATACTTTAAAAAGATTTTTTTCTGTGTGGTACCGTTCCATTTCTTTGACACCAAACTTTTTCGCCAAATAAATGGTTCCTTTTGGCAACAGGCGGTATATTTAGATCTCATTTATCTTAAGCAATATAATAATACGTTGTCATAATTGTTATGACGGCAAAAAGTCAAAGCATCTCCGTAGGAACATTAATTATTGCACGTTAAAAAATAAATTCACCCAAGTAGTGTCAGTGTTGGTAAAATAAATGATTAATTTTAACTTACAAGGCTTGTCGGATTTTTACTTCCTCATAAAGTCTTTTTTTTTTGCCTAAATATTATTATTTTTTCCTGAAGCGTCCAGTAAAATTAAAATAAGTAAAAAAAATAATTATGTCGGTCTGTCTATCGGTCTGTCAGTCTGTATTTACGAAAACTTAAGAACCATTGGAAGACTAATAATTTGTTATGTGGATGTATTTTATATTATCTTGAACAATTTCGCATTTGAGCGAAATTGGTTGAGGAGAGGGGGGTAAAAAGGGGGTTAAATTTTTGGTTTGGACATATTTTTTTTATTATTTACG
Organism: Brachypterus glaber; assembly: GCA_958510825.1. Lineage (NCBI taxonomy): Eukaryota > Metazoa > Arthropoda > Insecta > Coleoptera > Kateretidae > Brachypterus > Brachypterus glaber. The sequence goes on along the minus strand of OY294047.1, from coordinate 47,499,517 downwards.
ATAGAAGAATAATATAAAAACCAACTAAAGGTAAAATAAAATTACACAAAAAAGTTATTATCATTTTTCTCCGTGTCTAAAGGGAGCTACGGATAAGTACACTAAATCTGCGCCACAGATCTAGTGTCTTAACCTACAAAGGGGATTAAAAACTCGGTTTTTAATAACTTAGAAACTCTTTGAGGTACAGCAACGGAGTTAATATTGCCTATCATACTATGTTAGTTTATGCAGCTCTTTTTACCAGTGGCGTGTAAAACTTTTTTGCCCCAAACTTTTTTCTTCATAACTTCTTGTAGTTTTTATAATATTATTGCTCAGGTAAAAATACATAAAAAAGGTACTCTTGTTGTAAAACCGTAGGATTAACCTTTTTGGTGAAAAAATTAAAGGTAAAATTTCACGTTTCCTTTCTTTGCCAAAAAACCAAAATTTTAATGGTGCTGGGTGCTTTCAAAAACCGATCCTTAGGGGGGTGACGGTCTCCTAAATATGCAGAATTTTTAAAGCGCCAAATAATACTAGCGCTTTTTAGATAAAACAACCATTGTTTCCGTGTATTAAATCCAAAGGTTGTGAACAATCGTCCCTTAGGTAAATACAGCCTTTTTTTCCATTTATTTGTTTTGGGAAATCCTAAACCAAACATTTTCTAGCTTGATTATTTTTCACTCAATCAAACCCGATCAAAAAGCGGAAATGATGTAATCCCATATTAAACTGATCTCGATATTTAATATGTTTGAAAGTGTGCACATCCATGATTTTTTTCGATAAATATTTACATTATCAGTTTCTTCACCCAAGAACACGTAAAAATACAATAAGATCAATAGAATTTTTTTAAAACAAGATAACAAATACGAAATAAACAAAAAACATGCTATGTTTGGATTTTGTTACAATGTCGTCTAACCCACATTTCATCATAAAATAGGGATGTTATTTTTGTGGGATTTATAGTGTAAAAACAAGCCGTGATATGTTGCATTACATATGTTGCTACGCATTCCATTATATACTATCCATAGTAAATGGTATATTGCATTTTCCCAAATACTTAAAAATAAATAATTAAAAAATAAAAAATTCTAATTTTCTTTTATTGAAAAACGATTTTTTTTTTATTTAAAAAAGAACTTAAAAATTTTTTTTAATTTTTTTGTTTGTTTTCTTTTTGCAAAAAAACGAAAAAAATAGTTTGTTTTTTTAATATATTTTTTAATTTTTTTAAAAAGTAACTTTTTTTTTGTGGGGATTATTTTCAAAATTGGTATAATTAATCCTTAGAATAAAAGTAATTTTTCCTGATAAAGTTGCGTTAATAGGAAATTTCTTTCAGCTTTTTTCGATTTTTTTAAAAGTTTAAACCGCCATAACTTTTTTGTTTTTGGGGGATTACTTTCAAAAACAATAAGTATATCCCCTCATAGAACTTGCTTTTTCCCGAAAATTTCGAGTCGATCGGATTACTTGTTATAGTCTGCACAAAAAAAAACGTGACTGACCAACATTTGAAAAAAAAAGTTGCTTATTTTTGTTATGAAACAAATCTATATCCAATTTTTTGTCTAGGACGATTTTTGAAAATTTTTGAAAATTCGCAGGCGCTGTGAATAGTATAATAAGGAGCACATCGTTTTAATAGAGAATTTTATTAAATGAAAAAAATATATTTATCCATGGCCGTGAGTTATAAGCCTATAAATCACGGTAATGTAAAAATAAACTGTTGTTTAATTTCTGAAATGGCCGTGTATAAAGTATGGTATTATACTCGCGTATAATGGCTATTTATCATTCGGGTGATTAGGCCACTCGCCTATCGGTTCGTGTCACAAATTTTACATTCATTGATTGATAGCATTTATTATACGCTTGTTAAATAATATATTATTTGTGTTTAAAAAAAAATCTAAATATTGAAAAGAAATGATGAAAACAGAATTTTATGTTTTTGGCAGCTAAATTTAACTGACACATAATTAACAAGTAAATTAAATTAAAGTAGTAATTTTTTATCATAAAAAACTTTATAAGGTAAGTTATACCAGTGTGCAGTATAATTATTGATACATATCAATGTTTGTTCAATGAAAATTTACACAGCTTGTAGATAGAGATAATATTTTTTGAATAATTTTATAAATATCATTTATTATTTACCCGTCCTGTTTAAATACATTTTTTAAGTGTCTATAGCTTATCTACTTTTGATCTATTTATTAGAAAAGTAAAAATAAAAAAAATTAATAGAGAAAATGTCAAAATAAAAATTTCTGTTTATTTAAACTACTTTTGATCTATTTGTTAAAAAATAAGTCCAAACGAAAATTTCAAAAGAAAAATAGTTTTAACCCCTTTTGATCACTTAGGTCGACTTGCACCAACAATGGTTTAACTTTAAACTTGGATTAAATTGACGCTCGATCAGTCAGAAAATAGAATTTTTAACTTATTTTACTCGATAAATTTTCAGTTTAAAGGTTGGTGCAAGTGGCCCTTAGCCAGACCATACACAAACAATAAAAATACAAGAAAATCAGCTAAACACTCGAACCTGGCTAGCGGTTCCTGTGGCAAAGGCCATTAACTCCGGAAGAAGAATAAGAAGAAGAAAGCCAACTCTTTTCATATAAAAACTAGGTGAAAAAGAATGAAAAAAATCTTTAATTGACTGCCAAGTATTCCTTGACGAAAGATATTTTTTTGCCAAATTAAAATTATGTAATAAGGCTTTAGCCTAAATTGAGCCTCAAATTATTCTAATCAAAAATATCGAAGGTATTTATGAACTATTTTCAAATAACCACAAGTTTTTCTTATGAAAAGAAAAATAAGGTGAAGAAAGGAATACCTAAAATAATGTGTCAAAAAATATATCGTAGGTTGGTCGTCTGATCGAGAGTCGCAGTCTCATCCAGCTCCTTTTGCGTTAAAACTTAGTATTCATTGTTATGTTTATAGTTTTATCACGTGACACTGCTTATAATACTATTATATTGTATAATATACATTTATAAAAATAAAATACAAATCAGTTACAATGGCAACAGGCTCCTAGGGCAGATGTTAAAAGGCATATGTTCTTAAACACATTTTTTCGGTTTCATCTTTTGAGTATTAAGCCACAATATGCCTCCATGATATACATTGTATATCTAGTTTATATAATATTTTATTGAAAAGGCCAACATTCTGGTTTACTATTGTATTTCTGAATATATTTAAAAATGGTGTAAATGTACCTGAATTGTTTTGACTTCTATAACAATTACAATAAATTTGCAAATCGTAGGTCATATTATGTCAAAACGTTCTGCACTGTTAGACATTATTAGTGTATACTAAAATCACCCTTATTAAATGTTAATATATGGCTCTGACAAACTTTTTAGGAAGAATGTAGGGTCACTTCGTTCAACGGCGGTCTTTGGACAGGTTTCCGTTGGATGAAGTGATCCTAGAAAAACTTTGACCAAAAATTAACACTATGGTCTGTTTTTTCAACCCAGATAGTAAATTAAAAATCGCACAGTAAATATTTTGAAAACAGATTCGAATATTGAATGTGCGAATATACTGCGTAGCTTATTTTATAAAACAGAACTCTATACAAAAACATATACTATTCAAACCTGTTGTAAAAATATTTACTGTGCGATTTTTAATTTATACCTTGCTTGATAAAACAGACCATAGATTTATCTCATTTTTATGGTCTGTTTTTTCAAGCAGATAGTAAATTAAAAATCGCACATTAAATATTTTTACAACAGGTTTGAATAGTATGTTTGTGTATAGAATATAGTTATGTTTTATAAAATACTATATAACTACGCAGCATATTCGCACATCCAATATTCGAATCTGTTTTGAAAATATTCACTGTGCGATTTTTAATTTACTATGTTGCTTGAAAAAACAGACCATAGTTACTTGTATTTTATATAATTTTATTTTAAATATTTACCTCAATTTATGAATATTGATAAGATTATTTTGGATTGTGATAAGAATGATGCACGGTAAGGTTATGGAAGATCATATAAAATACTTAAAAATTAGTGAGTGAAGGTCTAAATAAAAAAAAATAATACAAGATAAGTCTATTGTAATTTTAACTCTAGTAAAAATCTTAAAATATTACTTAAAATGTAAAGAAAAAATAATGTAATCTTAAATAACTTAATTGTTATAGAATTGTAAATATTCTTATAAACAATAAACTATCTATCTATCTATCTATCTATCTATCTATCTATCTATTGTAATTTTACAGGTCTTCCAATATTTGTTACTGTATAATATGTAGTGTACAGTGCGATTATAAAGTTCCGAACAGTTTGAAAAGAAACTACTCTTCGTTTGGAGCCACGCCTCTATTAGAGTTGTGCCAGACAAGCCCATGTGATTGCTACGTACAACAGCTCGGTGGCCAGTAAAACGCACACAGCTTTCTTGCATTTTACTCATCGCTAATGCCAGTTTTGCATTAAAAAGTGGCACTTTATAATCGCACGGTATATACAGTGTATATACCATACACCAATAACAATCAGTAGCACCCAAGCCATAATATTTTAGAATCGAATTTACCGAACAATAGCTTTTGCTATAGGATTGTCAGGACTATTTGACCGGACTATGGTATTCCTAGGTATTTTCGCGCCCTGAATCAGATCCCGGGGTCAGTTTTGCCCCATCACGTCAGGAAAACGAGATTTCAAGGTCATTTGAGGTCAAAATGGTGATTTTTTGGAAGCGACCCCGCGACAATATCTCAAGCACAGGTTTACAAAAAAAAAGTCAGGACTATTTGACCGGACTATGGTATTCTTAGGTATTTTGGCGCCCTGAATCAGATCCCGGGGTCAGTTTTGCCCCATCACGTCAGGAAAACGAGATTTCAAGGTCATTTGAGGTCAAAATGGTGTTTTTGGAAGCGGCCCCGCGACAATATCTCAAGCACAGGTTTACAAAAAAAAAAGGTCAGGACTATTTGACCGGACTATGGTATTCCTAGGTATTTTCGCGCCCTGAATCAGATCCCGGGGTCAGTTTTGCCCCATCACGTGAGGAAAACGAGATTTCAAGGTCATTTGAGGTCAAAATGGTGATTTTTTGGAAACGACCCCGCGACAATATCTCAAGCACAGGTTTACAAAAAAAAAAGTCAGGACTATTTGACCGGACTATGGTATTCCTAGGTATTTTGGCGCCCTGAATCAGATCCCGGGGTTGGTTTTGCCCCATCACGTCAGGAAAACGAGATTTCAAGGTCATTTGAGGTCAAAATGGTGATTTTTTGGAAGCGGCCCAGAGACAATATCTCAAGCACAGGTTTACAAAAAAAAAGTCAGGACTATTTGACCGGACTATGGTATTCCTAGGTATTTTGGCGCCCTGAATCAGATCCCGGGGTCAGTTTTGCCCCATCACGTCAGGTAAACGAGATTTCAAGGTCATTTGAGGTCAAAATGGTGATTTTTTGGAAGCGGCCCCGCGACACAGGTTTACAAAAAAAAAAAAAATCAGGACTATTTGACCGGACTATGGTATTCCTAGGTATTTTGGCGCCCTGAATCAGATCCCGGGGTCAGTTTTGCCCCATCACGTCAGGAAAACGAGATTTCAAGGTCATTTGAGGTCAAAATGGTGATTTTTTGGAAGCGGCCCCGCGACAATATCTTAAGCGACCTGTTAACTTTACGGGTAACTGTGTAGGTCTTGAATACTTTCTGAACGTTGAGATGTTGTCCCAAAAAATCACCATTTTGACCTCCAAATGACCTTGAAATCTCGTTTTCCTGACGTAATGGGGCAAAACTGACCCCGGGATCTGATTCTGGGCGCCAAAATACCTAGGAATACCATGGTCCGGTCAAATAGTCCTGACTTTTTTTTTGTAAACCTGCTGGCTTTACTGACCCAGTTTTTGGTGTTTTATTTACTTTATTTACAAATTTTTGCAGTGACAACCAAAATTTCGCGAAAATAAACTATAGAACGATTAAATTTCTACCTCTTTTTGATTCACCCTAAAAAATTATCAACATTATAACTCGTTCAAATTTTCTTGATGGATATTTTAGAAAATGGTACCACAGAAATCTAAAAAATTAAGCAAATCATAAAAAATGAGATAAAATCATCGATTAATTATAATGATAATAATTTAATCTGATAAAATCTATTTTTTTTTTAACTAACACTCAAACTGTATTTGGTTTATATTTTAAAAATTATTTACACACATGATATATAAACGATATAATTTAAATTTTACATTTTGTTTAACCTCGTACTATTCTACTTAATTAAGCATCCCCTAAGTCCAGGACTTGTGTATGCTAGAAGTAGAGGGAACCACCGGCTTTAATTGACTTTCGAACCAATTTATGGGGAGCGTCCGCTTCACTTACGCCTTCGCCAAATTTCAGTTATTAATTAACTGGAAAAGGTAAATCGGTGCCCGTAAGAATCGAACTCACGCTATTTTGGGTAGTAAACTCGTCAAGTACGACGCGGTAGTCCACTACACCAATCCTGCCAACATTAAGCAAATCATAAAAAATGAGATAAAATCATCGATTAATTATAATGATAATAATTTAATCTGATAAAATCTATTTTTTTTTTAATGCCAGGATCCTGGGACTTTTATAAATTGCATTCTTTCTATAGAATAAGTATACTTCTACAATTGTTTTAGCAAAAAAATTGGAATTTGTGGACGACTGTAGCACAAAAATATAAAACTTCCACCACTTTCTCCATGAAATATACCGGCTGTAAATTATCCCAATTGAGCCATTAAACCATAAACCATTTAGAAGGCCATGACGACGATGTATTCACCATTATTTTGAATTGATAATTGGTGCAAAAAGTTAAAGGAATTTGTGTCCAGGATGGCATTTATTAGAGATATAAAACTTTTCACGCTTCAATATGACATTGTTCCTATTGTAGCTACTGTAAATTTTTCAATTTACTACTTTTATTATTCTTGTTCTCTTCGTAGCTTTAAAAATAGAAGAGTTACCTTTAAATTTTCGAAAAAGTCTCTAAACTATAATTCTAGCTTCCTAGTTTTTTTAATACCCATTATTAGGAAGTTATTCCTTGTTAAAATTGACACATGTTTACGTTATATTTTTTAACTTAAAAAAAAGACTATTTCTACCTTCAATTTGGTTCCAAATTCTCTAGCATAAATTTTAGTATATAACAAAGAAGGGTATCGTTTTAAATAGGAGTTTTGGGCTAAATAAGAAAAATATATTTTTGTTTAAAAAAGTGCAAAATGATGAAAAGAAATGATGAAAAGAAATGATAAAAAACTGTGTTATTTGTTGATAAAGAACAAAATGAAAAAAAAAATAAAAACTAAGGAATTATTTGATATCGTAAACCCGACAACATCGCATTATTCTTGACTATCATACTGAAAAAAAGCAATATTTTTTGTTTATTTTCAATGCGGGGTTCATAGCCCTCAACACTTGGTCCCTAGGGACCTTTGTGTTTTTTTGTTTATTTACAAAACCAATATAAATACGTTTAGATAGAATGTATAATAAAAACACTATTCAATATTAATTAAATATATTTATTTTTAAAATAAATATATTTATTTAATTATAAGTTAAAAGTCTATGTGTAACTTTTTCATAATCTAGTTTTAAATCATATCATGGAAATAAACTAATTTAACATGTTGAAAGCCAGATTAAATTACTTGTCTTGGGTAACACTGTCCCATGGAACTAGATGTTTTGGGTTATCGTTGAAGCTAATGGTTTTCTTACAATGTTATTATAGTATAAATACCTCAAAAATAACTCCATAATCGTACTGAAACTTAAGAAACTAGTCACATAAGTCCAGCCTAATTACACATTTAATTACAGTATATTAAATCCGTGAAAACTAATAAAACACAACCAAATATTTTAATATTATAGTCAACAGCAGTGAACACAACACAGACCCACTTTGGCCCCACTGTAGTAGTTAATGTGCAAAGTTATTTTTATTTTGACGAGATGACATTTGACACTTGAAGTTTCGTGCAATGTTGCCAAATCGTACATTGACATATGTCAAAATTCTTAATTAAAATAAATAATTAAAGTATGTTCCGGGATGTAAAAAGGGCTGAAATTTTGTCTGTATTTATTTTTTATGTATCTATAAGCATGTAAAGTCTTATCGTTGCAGGCGATTTAGCCCAAAATGCGATACCCCCTTTTTAGAGCATAAGTTTTAGTATTTACCCAAAGCATATATTTTAAGAAATCTCCCCAGAGGGTCTTAAGAGAATCCCCTTCTTACCTCAATTTACAATTATAAACCCTTTACTGGGGGGCACTATTGTCTCGTACTTTAAACTTCTATTTCCTTCTATTTCCACTACTTTAAAAAAATATATAGGTACAATGTGCCTGATTCATATATAATCTGGGAAGGAAATCGTAGTTATTTGCGTTCCAAATCCCAAAAAACGCCTTTGCTGAACAAGTCTAAAAGGGGTTCAAGCCTAGTTTTGCTCTGGCGCATACAGTATATTTGAGACGGCCATAATGAAAACAATGCACTAAAATGCAGAATGAATAATTTTATAATCAGTCATCAGCGAATTTCCAGTGCTCGCATAGGCGCCGCGTCGATTCTATCGTTGACGCGAGGTTTTAAATATTTACATTTTTATTTTCTTCGAAAAACACCGATATATTTACATATTTATAGTTAATATGTATATTCAATATTGTTGTGTGTAACAAATTAGTCGTCAAATGTTTCGATTTAGGGCCACTTGCACCAACTTTTGGTACGGGATTATCTCAGCCAAACCGAGTTTAAGTTAAAAATGCTGCGTTCTGATTGGTCGGCCGTCAATTTAATCCAAGTTTAAAGTTAAACCATCATTGGTGCAAGTGGCCTTTAGTGACCTTTATAAAAATTTCCCTCATAATTCGGCAAAATTATTCCGTAAGCCTATGTTTCTGTGTTTATTTTCAACGTTGATGAGTCATAACTGAATTTATTCCGATTAATGTTTATATTTTATTTTGAGGTAGGTCTAAAATATGTGTAACTTGCAGAAAAAATTGAGAAGAGTTTACTAAAAAATGTAAAGCAATGTATAGCAAACTATTATATTATTTTTTTCTATTGAAGCTACTGAAATTATACAATTTACAACTTACCATTATTGGCTACTGTACTAGACCAAAATAAGGCATTTATTCCACGTAAAGCTATTATGAAAGCTGTAAATTTACCAATAAAAGTGTCTAAAGTGTATTATGATTTTGTTATGAAATTTCTTATTGGTGTTTGTATACTTTTAGCACGGTTTAATGTTATTTTATGTACACAAATCGAGTTTGTTTACCAAATAGTCTTGTTCAGAAGAATACTTTCAGTAAGAACAAGCTACAAAGTTACCTACATAGGGCCGGACAGAGCCAGCCCGGGCCCCGGGGAATCTTCCCTCCCCCCCTGAATCCGGGCATGCCTATACATGTACCTATATATCATCATCATCATCATCAGCAGCAGCATCATAAGGTTCAAGACTGGTTTAAGGCCTTTATCAACAAATTCTTTATTTTTTCTAAAATGTATACTCCCTAATTATGTAGAAAAGACGCCATAATGGGGATAGAAAGATGCCGCCCCTTCCCACAATCACTCTTAAGTTGGACAAACCCACTCTCGAATTGGGAAAATTCAAACTTTTTATACAGTTAAACAGGAAATATTATTCAGTTTAGCTGCCTTCCCTACTTACTTCTTTTACTATGTCTTAATTAGAAAACAACAGTTTTTTTAAGATTAATCAGCTTAATTTCTATTTGTAGCAATTGTTATTTTATATTCATATTATTAACTAGATGAAACGTTGCAATCACCCTGTCAAAACATTGGCACTATTGTACACTAGAGCTATCTAGTTTGCAAATTTCAAACTAGGTGTTTTGTTTGATTTTAAATTCTGTATCTTTAAAACATTATATTCTAGCAAATAACATTTTTTATAGGGCTTAAAAAGAGCTTTTATTTTAAATATAATTTTTTGAAATCGGGTTATAAATATGTGAGATATGCTAAAAAAACCTTTTACTGCTTTAAACGCCAATATCTCGAAAACAATGCGTTTTAGGGAAACGTTGTTTATAACATTTTTTGACCAATTTAAAATTATCTTTTATATAAGTGCTAAATTAACCAGATACAATAATAATTGCCTTAATTATAAACAAAAAACGCTAAAAATAGGAGTTTTACCCTATTTTTACCCCCTTACCCCCGTTTACCCTCAAAATCTAATCAGCTCTTCGGAATACGATAAGAAACAATATGCAAAAAACCGCGTCGATATCTCATGTAGAAATGGAGTTAGAGAGTTTATAGACAGACAGACGGACGCAAATTTTTTTTTTTACTGATTTCGACTCAGAATGGTCTAAAACGTCGAGAAATGTGAAAAAAACGTGGTCAAAGATTTTTACTTTTCGGCGAAGATTTAAATACATCGGCACTCTTAGTAGCACTACGTGCCGATGTAATAAAAATATGTAGTTATTATTATTATTATTATTAATATTATTAGATATGAACAGAGGACATTATCCTGTAATATATTATATAACAGATTGTAAAGTTTGAGTTAAAGGATATTGTAATATTCTGGAATTATTACTATTTAAACAAATTATGGGTACCTATATAAAAATAATATAAAAATAATTATTTTATAGCATTTTAGAAAACCAATAATCTGAAAGATGATAACATAATTTCTTATTCTTACAATTTTTCTAAACTTTAACTGTATATTTTATGATACCCAATTAAACCATAAAAGACAAAAACTAAACAAACGAAAACAGAGCATTTTGTAGCAAAACTAAAATATTTATGGTGTCTTTTATTATTACGCTTCACAATGGACCCAAATAAATATAAGCATACTATTTGTATCCAAAGAATTTTGGGAATTTTGTGGCCAATAGGTAGCTGGCTAATGTCCATATCAAAAATAAAAATAGTTATTTTTTTTTTAATTTTATTACATTTTGAATCTTTGGATATGGTATAAAAAATAAGAAATAGAAGCAGAAGAAGAGGAAAAGGATTAAGAATAAGAAGAGGAAGGGGAAGAGGAATAGGAAGAAGAAAAAGAAGAAAAAGTAAAAGATGAAGAAGTTGAAGTAGAAGAAGAAGGAGGAGAAGGAGAAGAAAATCCGAAATTAAAAATAGTTATTTATGGTACTAGTGGGTAAAGTAAGATATTGAGAGGGCAATATCGGTTTACCCATACAAGGTTTTATCCAATAAATAGATTAGGAATTCATATTTTTATTAAAAATTTTAATGACATTTACAAGAAAATAATTTGACAAGTGACAGTTGAGTGGGTAAAATATATAATTATCTATTTAAAATAAAGAGCTCTGGTAATTGTCTCATTATCTGTATGCATTGGATAAAATATATTTAATAATATAAAATAAATTCATACATGTGCATAGAAAAAACGCATTCATTGAACCAAGAACACGTGTCTTTGTATATGTTCAAAGCCATATTCTCTTGTTTCAAGGCTGGCATTTTCTTGAACCAAAGTCAATGTCCTTGAATGAAGAGTACTGGTTTTGGAATAAAAATCCGCGCTCTTTATTCAAGGACATTGACTTTGGTTCAAGAAAATGCCAGCCTTGAAACAAGAGAATATGACTTTGAACATATCCAAAGACATGTGTCCTTGGTTCAAGGAATCCGTTTTTTCTATGTGACATTAAAAATTTAAAAATAAATGTTTTATTTTCTTTTAAAAGAACCATAAAACGGTTAAATTCTATAAATTTTCAAGAAACGATTAAAACTTTGTATATTTAATTTTTATCGCAAAATAGGGAAATTTGTGGTTTATTTTTCCAATTTTAAACAATTGTTATAAAAGTTATGTTTATTAACTGATTTTCTAGGCATTACCGATATTGGAATTTTGCAAACTTATGTAATACAATAATAAATGTACCTTTGTATATAATATATTTGTATATTAAGTCATGTAATTATTTAATTATTTAACAATAAAAAAAATTGAATTTTTGTTACACCAGTAAAAACCCATGCGTAAATTGCGGACTGTGATTTTCTGAAATAGGAGGCAGCAATTAGTTTTCTGCTAAGTTATCTCAACAAATTCATATTTCCTGTTTGACATACCTACATATATAAATTTGTATGCTCTTTATAATTATTTTGTGCTTTGCTTTTTTTAAAAATTAATAAAAAAGAAAATTTTAAAATAAGAAACCTCATATTTTTTCGGGATCGTAAGAAAAATAGTATACATAACTCGTAGAAAAGTTTATTTCATACTAGTTATGTAATATACTGTATTGCATAACAAAATCCATATTTTTATGGATATCTAGATATTTTTTCATTGGGGAATTTATTATAGAATACTAATATGTCATTGTTGTCATTTTTTATTAGCTTATAAATTCTTTGCAGTAGATATAATTGTCTATGATCAATATCAATTTAATTAAAATCACGACATGCCAATCAAATATGTTCTTTTTACAAAATTTAACCTTTTGTAATAACTAGTTTAGTTTAAAAGAATAAAAAGTATCAACTCCATAAACAAAAATACTCAGAAACAGAGACTGGAGTTTACAGAAACCCAGATCAACCAAAATAAGTAAAAATAATCTGCCTGCGTTTCATTCAAAATAAAAAAAAAAAACAAAGAAAATAGTATAGGTACAATGTACCTGGTACATGTATGATGGTTAATGAATAATTAATAAAGTATTTTTTTTTTTGAAAATAGAAGTGGACTTAACTCCTTTTTGACATTGGCTTTAAATGTAGCCGACAATAATGTCCATTGTATGATTCGCGGGGTCATCAAATAATTTTTCCCAGTCAATACCGTTTATATTCGAAGGTAAAGGATTTCAAAAAGATGTTAAGTCTATTTGAAATAATATAATAGATACCAATTAAATGAATTCCCTCTAAATTTTTATCAAGAATTCTAAAAAATTTAAAAAAATAATTGTTAAATAGTTAAATTTAAAAATTTCCAAAAATACTTTTTTTTCATTTAAAAAAATTTAGTTTAAGCATTTTATATAATCTGTGATTTTTTAATTTTTTTCAACAAAATCTATAACTAACAAACTTTCAAATTAAATCTAAGATTTTTAGTCATGTAAACTCTCATGTAAACTCGCATATAAACTCTCATGTAAACTTTCTTGTAAACGTCAGTGTATTGGGGATAGCTGGAATAAAGCGTAGCTTATGGAAACCCAAGTAATGCAATCTTTATAAGATATGTCTTACCGCTCTTTCGCAGAAAAATTATAGTCATATGGCTGCAATTTTGTTCCAAAAGAGCGGTAAGAGGTACTTTATAGCTACTGTGTTTTTGAAAGGGCTAGGGCTAGGATCAAATAGTGGGTCCCATTTTAATGAGACCTTACTTAAAGGTTTTTTGGAAAGCGATCTGGGATTTAAATGAAAGGTAGGCAGGACTAGAATAAAATCTTGCTAACGCATAACAAAAGCACCGAGTACGCGAACCTAGTTTTTAGTGCACGAGAGTGCGTTTTTTTTACTAGGCGAGTAAAAAAGAACTCGTTGTGTACTGAAATGGTTTGCGTCGAGGTGGGTATGCTATTTTTTCTACGACCTAACACCTAAACATAAAAAAACGCAAAAATGATCTTAAAATTAGTTTGTGAATTTGAGGTTATGTGTTTGACTTTTACTAATTTTCTGACAGCAGTTACGTAAAATCAGCTGATCGTCACTTCCCATCCGTTGTCATAGGCAACGGATAGAAAATACGCACTAACTACTAACTAGGTCGTAGGAAAAAAAATTGTATGTAGATAGTTTACGAAAAAAAGAGTTGGGGGTGAGATAGAAAGCTATCTCAAACCAATCTTTTTACTGATAACTTGATATAATAATGTCTTCTTAGTTAAAAACTTAGCTATCTAGCTTACTAAGGGGACGAGGATCCCTACCACCTCATATGTGAATGTCCATCTCTAATAGGCCTAAGATGGAGGTACTTTGGGAACGACTAGCTGGAACCAAACGAGATCATGAACACTCCCCTGAAACAGTACCTGAACTTTGTAAAATAAACAGGGATGATATTAGGAGATCTGTGCGGTTAACAAAAAGGTCCCTAGGGACCAGGTGTTAAGGGCTGTGAATCCGGCACTGAACTAAACTAAACTAAACTTAAAACTAAAAAACCTTATGCAGCTTTTTGAAAGACAAATACTTTTGGAGCGATATTCATTCGTAGACGCTGTTCTTCGAAAAAATACTAACAAACAGCACTTTTTCCTTGGACATAGCAAGTTATTCACCTAAATCATTACACTATTACAATTACACCGATAAAATTAAATTAAATTTTAATTATTAGCCAACATGTGCTTAATTAATTTTGAAAAAATGTATAACCATCCATACAACTATAAAGATGTTTTATAAGACAACTGTCACTCTAGGCTCAATGCTCAATTAAACCCAGTGAGATAATTATACGTATGAAATGTAGGACATAGAAAGTTATTTTTCTTCAAGCGTACTAAAATGTTCATATTTTATAACTGAACACACTAGTTAGAAGTGTTCTATTTTTTGACAGTAAAAAAATGAGTCCATTGTTGTACGCCGTAAAAAAAAGTTAGTTAGCAAAACCACCAATGGCGGCAGCACTCTTTGACTTTGATGACAGCCATACTTCAAACTTGTTTGTTTATTATGTAAACAGGTGGTTGACTCGAGATTCTGTGCAAAAACCTTGTGTGAAATTGATTAAAAATAATTGAAGCAGAATATATGGTTTATACACCTACAAATCTCTCCGAAATTGCAAATGCTACATTAGACAAGTTCCATCGAAATCGCGAAAAGTGTACGATTTACCCTACGAAAACAAATTAAAATGAGCTAAGGAAGGTTTAAGTTTATTTCGAAAGGGTTTTATTGGCCTATTTTAATAAAAGAAAACTTTATTACTGAATAAATTAAATTCAAAATTTAATATTTAAAAAATATATATAGGATGCTTGAAGAAAATATAGTATGTTTCACTCAGAGGAAAAGTGAAGCTTTTTTTACTAGTCTGTAGAATTTACGGACGACGCGAAGCGGAGTCCGGAAACTACAATATACTATTGTACGACCGATATTAAAGCAAGTTAAAAAAATCAACTCTCTAGCTGGAAAAATTATGAAGTTTTTGACTTTTTTTTTGGTGTTTGTTTGGGAAGTTTTTTTTTTTAATTTTAGCTATTAAGGAAATAGGGGCTGTATTTTGGATTACTTACGTGTAAAACAAAAGAAGAAATGATAATTTGTTAACCGCTCTATTTTTTATTTTTCTACTAAAAATTATTTTTATCTGATTGATTCTAAAAGAGACCTTTTTGTTCATGTTTTACGGGCGAAAAGTTGAACTTTGTGGCCCTAGGGCAAACCGCACGCAAAAGAAACGATTCAATTGTTTTTTTTAGCGATTTGATGATAGCAATTTGTCATGGATAACTGGATAAGTAATAAGACACTAAAAAGAAATACTTTTTGCAATTTAAAATTAAGTATATTTTAATAATTTACAATCGAATAAAAAATATTGTATAATACACGTGCAAAAAGTTAAATTTTGATTCCGTAGGTTTATTACCCTCGGGCCGGCCCGATCGGCCGGCCCTCGGCTTCTAAAAACCTACTCAATCGAAAAACTTTTTGCCCTTGTATTATAAATAACTATTAACGATAAGAAAGTATTTTAAGATAATATAGACCAGATACTTCTCACACAAGCCGTTTTGACAGGTTGAACTAAAAAAAATTAACTGAAAGGATATTTAATCCAAAAACATTTTAATATGATCCCTTTCTGTGGGTGTGACATACATATTGTTTTATTCACTAATGGTTCTTTTTAGATAAGGTGTTACATTTTGTCCATATACAGATTTATAATAATATTTCGTTCATTAATCATAACCTTATCGTTAAGAAGAAAAATATGTTAAACATCTTTATTTCTGGACAAGAAAACTCGAGTTACAATATAATAAATATTTATTATTTATTTTATTTTTTTAATAATTTATTATAATAATATATATGTCAAAATATAACTTAGTAATTCATTTATTTTTTCGCATAAACCAATTTTTTTATAGAAGGTTTGAATCTCCGATCTAACAAGGGCATTTGATACCCTTAAATGCACTTGTTAGATCAAAGAGTAACGAGTTTAAATATTTATTATTATCAACTTGAAAGTTTTTTCCCGATTTGTATGATTTAGCTTTTTGAAAACAACGAAAATCCATCGTCGAAACGTCACAGCAAAATATGATAACAATTTTAGTCAGATCCAAAGCCCTATTCCCCAAAAATCAAAAAGCTATTATTATCAACTTTGTAAAAAAAACGACGAGGGTAGAAATTCTCACTTAGTTGATATGATAATATCACTTCAGCTAAATTCACCGAAAATCAGTGAAAGCGGTATTCTGATACTTCCACATCACCGAGGACCAGACGAATGTGCATATCACTTCACTGCGACAGAAGCTGTCACTTTTTTTAAGAATGGATTTAACCTCTTGTCTACCAGAGTATCGAATTTGTAACAAACTCAATTAAATAAGAAAATATATAAAATATTAAAAAAGTATCAGTTTTCGCCATTACATTATGTTTGTAAAGTAATATGTTATAGGATTTTAAGGCACAAACATATAAATTAAGCAAACAGTACGACCGTAAAATAAACCTAAAACTTAAAAAAAATTTTTTTTTGAATTATACTACTGTTTAAAAAGAAATTATGCAACAAATTAAATTATTATGTATGCCCTATTATTACAAATATGATACATACTATTTTTTTGTACAAAAACAAAATTTAAACAGAATTTAATAATTCAGTAGACAAGAGGTCGAGCAAGAGGTTAAATGAAGTATTGGAGACCATACTGGTCTTAGGAGATCTCTAAGAGGCCGAAAACCAAAACGACGTGCCTCCACGTAACAACTGTCAGGTTTGTGATTAGCGAAAACTCTTAGCAACAAACCAAATTCGTGAAATTCGCGAATACCGAAATATTAAAATGTGTAAAAAAAAGCGTGATATGAAAATATAATTTCTCCGGAAATTTATCACATCACATCTACGTTCAGCATTTATCCCCAGATGTGATTTTTTTTCCAAAAATTAAATTCCCATAAATTCCTAAGAAGACCTATTATCTTTAGTTTTGTTAGGATGACGTGCAAAAAATGAATATTTAATTATCGGTTCTATTTCTTGTGGTTTATTCAATCAACTTGACGTAAATGGGTACCTAAAGATATGCCTATTTATAAATATTAAATTACGATTCTTAGTAACTTATGCTGAGACGAGAATGTCATCATGACACTGATATTTTCTTAGAATTATTTGCTAAAAAATAGTATGTTGTTTTACTAAGAGGAAAAGTGAAGCTTTTTTTACTTTAGAATAAACCGCATACAAATTTATATAATTATGTAAAACAGGAAATATGATTTTCATTTACCTTTAGCTTTCTTGCTTTTAGATTTACATAGCTGTTTAAGGGGTTTTTGGCTTATATGCTTGTCCTAAATGAAGGCAAACTTGACAGTTTGCTACAGGTTGTGTTCTGTGGTTTGCTAGTTAAATTATATTTTTGTGGTTATGCTGCCATAAAAGACAGTAAAATTGTACTATTTTACATTTCATAAGAAAAATAGTGTATATTTTTATGTTTTTTTTTATAACTCAATCAAAATTAAGTATTTTTTATAAAATCTAGACAGTAATGGTCAAAATAGTAACTATAGTTTCTATTTTTGACATAAAAAATATAAAATATATCAAAAACGGCTGTGGTGAAAGGTGGAAATTGGCTTATAAAACAAGGTGAATAAAATTCGTAGAATCTAAGAGGTAAATATCTAAATAAAATTAGGCAACCCTCCGTACATAAATATCAAACTAGGGTGATATGAAAATATCAAACTAGTGTGATATAAGGTGTTTTCTAAGGAACAAAACAGTGTGCTAAATGTAATTTTCATAGAGGATCGTGGAAAAAATAGTTTTGCAACCTGGGTAAAAATGTATCAGGTCGGTTAACATGTTCCTTCTCAAACGGCCCCCTAAAATAGTCCTTGGATTTAGTTTGTAAAATTGGGTAAAATTATTGAAGTAGGATATTTAAGGAATAAGCCGTTCCTTGAACAAGTATTTTAGTATTCCTTCTCCATATATTGCCTCATCTTTGGCATAGTTATACTATGACTCGCAACTGATCCATAATCTCTGATAGTCTAGAGGTATACACGCCGTGGTCTTTTGACAAGGTATTTTTCTAGAGGCGTTAAATTAATAGTGTACTGACTGAAAGATATGGCTACCTTGTTAATAAGAGCCCACGCAAAAGACCATGGCTTGACCTCCCCAGAGCGTGGGTTCCAAGCTTGCGAATCATAGAAATTTATTAAAATGTTATTTGTTAAATTAAAGGGGCCCAGGGATCCAAGAAAAAGAATGCCGTTTCTCTGCACTATTAGAATCAGTCTGATACAGACAAATAAGTTTTATCCAATACATACAGATAATAAGACAATTACCAGCTTTATTTTAAATAGATAAACTCAATAATAACCCCCGCGTGGCTTTTACTTTATTGAGTGGATAATTATTTATTTTACCCACTCAACTGTCACTTGTCAAATTATTTTCTTGTAAATGTCATTAAAATTTTTAATAAAAATATGAATTCCTAAGCTATTTATTGGATAAAACCTTGCATGGCACTCATGGGTAAACCGATATTGCCCTCTCGAAAATTAACCTGCTTGGCTGACGCCTCGCAGGTTAATTTTCTCACGGGCAATATCTTACTTTACTCACTAGTACCATAAATAACTATTTTATATGATATTATCTCTATATCAAGATATCTGAAGGTTTAGTTTCTCCAGTCATCTTGCTCTATATTTTCCAACTTTTTTGTTTTATAATTACAAATATATGTGTTTATGATTCTCAATAAATTAAAATTATGATTTTCTACATCTCGTTTAAAACAAGCGGGTTTAAATGTGTGTAAAAAATTTTTTTCTTAAAAACTAGATGACATGAGAAAAATGAGATTCAAAAAGGCAATGGACTGCCTATTTAGATTAGATAAAGAGAGAAATTCTACAGAAAGAGATAAATGTATAATTATTATTGTTTTGAAATAAAATTATGCATATTTTAGGTAAAAATAATATTTTAGATTATATTTTAAATTACATGAAGGTAAGATATTTGTTTTTTAAAGTAAACAACAATTTTTTTAATTTTAATAACACAGCTATGTGTACAGTAGGTCTAAAGTTTCCTAGGGAACTTATGACCTACTCCTTAATTTGACAGTCATTGATAACACCCCGTTGTGTGTGAAGATTTTGTACTTGTTTTTGTGTTTAATAACCTGTTTTATGTATTCTTTTTTAATAATTTTGCATGTGATGCACATTTATTGTTGCACTGTAATAAAATCCAAATATAATATTTTTAGGGAATGTTCTTTTTGGGTTGGTATTGAAGACCTAAATTTATGCTGCCTAATGTATTGGATTGCTGTCCATTCAAAGTCAATTTCTGCAAGTATACATATAATAAATGATAAAAAAGTGAAATAATTCTTGCAAGGTAAAAAAAATACAAAAATAATATTATTACATATATCTATTACAGCGCGCTACATTGTGAGATATGTTTCTTTAGTAAAGAATATTTACAAGCTGAAACAGCGCTGAAATAAGAAAGGAAGAAGTGGAAGACAGAAAAGAGAGAGAGAGATATTTTAGTTCACTAGCATTCAAGTCAATGAAGAATCCTCTCATATTACGGAGGTCATGCCCGTAACACTTAATTCATTTCTTCAGAAGAAATAAATGGTATCTATGCATATATGGGTATATAAAATAATACCTATAACTTAATGTTTAATAATATTTCACAATATTTTTTCAGAATATTAGTATGACAATGATTAAATAGTTATTTATGGTACTAGTGGGTAAAGTAAGATATTGCCCATGAGAAAATTAACCTGCGAGGCGTCAGCCAAGCAGGTTAATTTTCGAGAGGGTAATATCGGTTTACCCATGAGTGCCATACAAGGTTTTATCCAATAAGTACCTTAGGAATTCATATTTTTATTAAAAATTTTAATGACATTTACAAGAAAATAATTTGACAAGTGACAGTTGAGTGGGTAAAATAAATAATTATCCACTCAATAAAGTAAAAGCCACGCGGGGGTTATTATTGAGTTTATCAATTTAAAATAAAGCTGGTAATTGTCTTATTATCTGTATGTATTGGATAAAAGTTTTTTTTTTGTGAATAACATAATAATGTGAATTACATAAATCGTACGTTTAAGTATAAAATTAAAATTTTCTGATTTCAGTACGTTTTAACTCTTTTGCAATAAACGTGGGTAGGTACTTATCTGTTCACTTCCTGGTAAGTTGGTAGGTGTGAGATTACTTGATAAAGCTATAGTAAATATTACAGAAAGTACCTACATCAAATAATGTTTAATGGTGAATCCAGGAAATCAATAAATATTAGGGCAACAAGATTTTTCCAGTTTTATCTGTTAAGTATCTCCAAATAAGCTTTTTGTGCATCTGTCATGATTTATACTTGCTTTCCCATTTTGAAATTTTTAAAATTCTGGGAAAGCCTTGTATTTGTGCAAAAAAAAAATATTTTTGCGTATTTTTGCGTTTTATCTTTTTATGTCGATATAAATTTCAAGTAACAAAACCAATCATTCACGAGTTGGAAAAATTTACTGTCCAGTTGGGACAGTGGAAAATTTCGGATATTTAGTGGTAAATTTTGGTAAATTGGTTGAAAGTTGGGAAAATTGAGAAAAGTTGGGAATTTTGGGGAATGAAGTTGGGAGATAGGAAGACGCAGTTGGGTTTTTTTTCAGAGATAAGGACCTTTTTTTTCTAGTCATCAAAATTGTGGGGGGCACGGGTAAAAACTGTCAGGAACAAAGCTTTTTTTGGAGCTGAGGTCCTTTTTTTTCTTAGTCATCAAAATTTTTTGGTGGCGAAAATTGGGAAATTTCTCAAAAAAAAGCCAAAAAAAAATCTTTTTAGAGAGGCCCTGGATACAGTAGTTGTAGTAAATTTTGGGTTGGCCAAAGCCGGACAATTAGGCAATTTCTGGCCCTTCTTGTCACCCCTGGCAATCCCAGCCATTTACTAATTTGAGTCCTCCTTGAACCTGCCCGTCCTTTCAATAAAGGTCAGGATATTGGCCCAGGGGAGATATCTTAGTTCCTCTTGGTTGAGTCATTGAGTTTCAAAGACTTGCAACCTGATCCTGCCGTATCTGACACACTCGGCTAAGTCCTGGATACACTATTCTCCAAAGACTACATTGTATTCTGTATGGAAGTAATTTAATTCCTCAATTAATTGACAGGATGGTAATTGAGTAGATTCCAATTTAAAGAACAATATTGACAGAGTTAATGGCTTTCACGGCATCTAGAAGCCGAACGGGTTTCACCAGGTAGTCTATTCCCACTGGCATTGTTTTCTATTTAATGGGGCACTTTCAATTGTTCTTTTATTAGCGGTGACTTCGTTTTAAAGAGGTAAAGTTATTGCTACTTTTTAATTGCAATTTAAAGTTGTTTTTTATAGTTTAAGTTTTTATAGTTTAAGTTAAAAATTCAAATTTTGAAGAAATACATGTATTTTAAGTGTATAAACTTCTAGTCGGAAAGCTGGTGACCATTTTCACTTCACTATTTTCCGCCAGCTGTATTTTATATACCGGGTGTCCCAACTCTATTTACCCAACGATTTTCTCGAAAACTTAAAGAGATAATCAAATTCTGCGAAAACCATCTTAAATTAGACAACAAACTATCTTTTAGCATATATTTGATACTTTCAGCTCTAAAAATGTGGACAGGGGGGCACGTGGGAAGTTTGTTTAAAGAAAGGGGGTCGTGTGATACATCATTTTAAAGCAAATAAAGTTCTCTATTGGAATGTATATTTTTTTATTTTTTAAACAATTTTTTTAAGGTTTTGATTCTTTAATCTTTTTTGCTAAAAATGCGATTTTTAAGTTTTTTTTTGTAAATTTTTATTTATGTCAATTAAAATTTTGACAAAAATACCCATTTTCTACCCTATTTTAAACACAAAAAAAAATGTTTAAAAAAATAAAAAATATATAGTTAAATGGATAATTTAATAAGCATGAAAGTTGAATCTGATAATAAAATGTTTCTAAAAGTTTTGAACCACCTTGTATCATAAAGAAGGAAAGAGAACCATTAGTCCAGCCTGCGCAAGATTATTTTGTGACAGAACGAGGCAGCGAAATGACGTAACGCAATATATCTGACCTTGCGCAGTACGCATCTCTATCAGCTGTAAAATGCTGTCGGTCGTAAAACAATTCATCACCCCAGTATTCATTTGTCTTATTTCCAAAAATCCCCCAGTAAAAATCTTAAAATGTCCAAAAACAGAGATATGGCAAACCAATACTGGGGTGTGGAATTATTAGTAGTTTGTTTATACTGTAAGTACTGTCAGATCGTCGTTTGTTACTGTTCATTTTTCGACTTGTACTGTGTTTTAATTGTTTTTTTTTGCTGCATTTGTTTATAACTTTAAACCTAACCTGTATTGTTGCTTTGTGAAGAGCAAAGGGTCAATCCCTGGTGTACTCAAAGTAGGTGTACAAAATCCCGAAACTCAAACACACCTAGAAAAATTCTTATAAAATAATTTTAAAAAACTATTTCGACGTTTCTTCGTAGATATTTATTGTTTTTTGTTGATTTTTTTACAATTTTTATTTCACACAAAACTAAGGTTAAAAATACTCGTCAAAAACAACAATAGTAGTGCGCATGTGCAAGTTTATCTCAGATGCGTTAGGCACATTTATCACAGTATTCCGCAACGGCTTTGGAGGTCTTTCCTTGTCTATGCCTTGTATCCACCTAGTTAGTATTTTATTTCTCCTTGTTCGTTCGATTGTAGACATTCCTAAATATAATAACGATTAGACAGCAATAATTTTTATGGTCATTCCTGCACGGCCATAATCGTACGATAAACCAAACAATTATTTCAATAACATTATCGAAGGTACGCTGTACATTTTGCAATGTTCTGGAATATCGTATATGGAAGCCGGTTGCGCCATGCAGAAAAAACATATTTCTTGCTTTCATTGTAAACTTGTAAATAGTTTTTTTTCACTATAAGCTTTAGAACATACCATTATTTATCATGTTTTCAGACTTTGAAATCAATTTTCTTCACCTATAGCAATAATAATTTTGTCTCTCCTAGTAGGAGTAAATTTTATAAACAATTGATGTCTGTCACTTTAGACGTTTCAGTTATTTGTGCAATTTTTACTAATTAAACTCAAGAAAATAACTTTAAATAACTTTTTATTTATTAAATATTATTAGTTATATTATTACCAATTAATACAATCAATATAATATGAAAAAAATTCAAAAAAAACTAAATTTTTAAAAGTCAGTTAAAAGTATTTATTTCAGCAAATGTCATTGATCAAGGCTACTTGATTTTTATGAAAATTTCAAGAAACATAATTTCTGTTAATAATTTATTTTATTATTTGAATAAAACTAGTTAAATAGTGCTAGTAGTGAAAAAACTAATATATAAACCACTTTAGAGAAGACTATTATACGGAGCCGAGCTATAAAAAATGTCTTCTCTACCTTGATATATAAATTACCATTATTTATTATACTATTAATTATTAATTTACTTAACATAACAAACTCTGTAATTGGGGAAACCTGTGTTTTTGAATAAATAAATAAATAAATAAATAAATAAATAAATAAATACTATTGACAGCGTGCAAGCGTTAGAAGAGTAAGTATAAGGTACTTTTGATTTTTTTTAAATCGCCAAAAAACGTCTTAGACAACAATTCTTGGATGAAAATGTGTTTTAAGAAAAAATACACTGCCCAGTAAAAGAGCTTTTCCATTTATTACCCCCGCGCGGAAATGGTTGTTTGGTCATCAGATTCACTTTCAGCAACCTTAAAAACCCCAATATACCAATTTCCACGGTAACTACCCCCCGCCCCTCAGGGGTGGATTTGAAAAAAATAATTTTAAGATTCAGTTTTAGCGACCTCAAAAACCCCAATATATAAATTTTCAAGAGAACTACCCCTACCCCTTAGGGGGTGCAGTTAGAATTTTTTTATTATCAGATTTTAGCAACCTTAAAAACCCCAATATACTAATTTTCACGAAAACTACCCACCGCCCCTCAGGGTGACTCATCGACCGGCATTTTTTTTGCTGGAAATTGATTTATATCCACATAAAACGTCGTAAAATACCCAAAAAAAAATGAAAATTTTTGTGCAAACACAAGGCTTTCCGAAAATTTTCAAAATTTTCAAAATTGGAAAGCAATAAGTCTTTGAAAATGTCCGTTGAATAGAAATTCTGACCACGTGTTTTTTTCTGATCATGTCCTAGTGTAATAGTGTTTTATTTTCTTTTGACAAGACAACGGCCCCGGGCGATTATATTCTCCCAAACTTAGTCATTTTTGGGGCATCTCGTATGCTTGAAATAAACGGCTATTCAGGCCTATTCACATGTACCATTAAAATCTATTCAATATTGACAAAAATTACAATCCCATGCAGTTTTAATACATGACCTTGCAATTTTCGTCAATATTGCCACAAATCTCAATATCAATGGTACGTGTGAATAGGCCTGATTGACTGACAAACATCAACATCTTCAGCAGACTTTAATCGCTAGCAGGAAAAAAATATAAAACTTGACACGATTAAGGGACTTTTTCAATTTGCGAACAACGGAAGATGGTTATCTTAAATGTGGTCTCGAACACGTTTAATGTTGTTATGAATTAATTATTCTGTCCTGATAAGAGGCTCACTTTTTAATTATTCACTGGCAACGTTGCAACATAATTTACACTGAAAAAAAGGATTCCTTGAACCAAGGATAGATCTAGCGTATTTTTGCGGTGGGGGGGGGGGGGTGAAAGCAGAAAAATTTTATCATAAGATTCAGTTTTAGAGACCTCAAAACCCCCTGCCTCTCAGGGGGTGGAGTAAGAATTTTTTGATTATCAGATTCACCTGAATTTCAACCTGAAAAACCCCAATCTACCAATTTTCACGAAAACTACCCCCCGCCCCTTTGTGGTGGAGTTTGTCTGCTTTCCCATTCTGAAATTTTCAAAATTTCGGAAAGCCTTGTATTCGTGCAAAAATGTTCAATCTTTTTTCCGTATTTTTGCGTTTTATGACGTTTTATGTCGGTATAAATCAATTTCGAGCAAAAAAAAAATTGTCATTCGATCGGTCTGTCCAGAAAATTTTGTGTGCACGATAACTTAAGAACGCTTTAAGCTAGACACTTAAAGTTTGGCATACAGGAATGTTACCAAAAGTCCTTGCTCGGGATTGTTTTTGGTGAACATTGGGGTGCAGCAAGGGGGCAAATGGGGAAAAATAAAAAAAATTTAGAAAAGTTTGAAAATTGCTATATAGGGGTTTTTGAGGTAGCTGAAATAGAATCTGATAATAAATTTTTTCTAACTTCACCCACCGAGAGGGTGAGGGGGTAATTATTTTTACATATTTTCAATATATTCGTCAAAATTGGTATATAGAGGTTTTTGTGGTCGACGAATATGAATCTGATAATAATTTTTTTCTAAATTCACCCCTTAAGGGATGGGGGGTAGTTTTTGTGAAAACTGGTATATTGGGCTTTTTGAGTTTGCTGAAAGTGAATCTGAAAAAAAAAACATTTTACGGGCGGAGGTGAAAAATGGGAAAGCTCTTTTACTAGACAGTGTTTTTTTTGCTCGAAATTAATTTATATCGACATAAAACGCCATAAAACGCAAAAATACGCAAAAAAAAAATTTTGCACGAATACAAGGCTCTCCGAAATTTTTGAAAATTTTCAAAATGGGAAAGCAAAAATAATTAAATTAAAGGTTCTTATTTTTCTTCTTATTGTTTTTTTCTTCTTATTGTCTTTTTCTACTTATTGTCTTTTCTTCTTCCTTTATTTCTTCCATAGAACTGTTTCTCCTCTTTTTTTTTTAGTTTATAATGGAAACGCTTTTTACATTATTATAATGTAGTCAAATACTGCCCTGCAGCTTTGTTATTAATAAAGTATGCACCTTTTCAATTTGTAATAAAATTTAATTGAAATCACAAAATATTTAGTAACAAATGATTAAATTAAAAATAAAATACACCAACATAAAAAAGGTGGTATTATAATCTTCTGTAATAATATGTTGGTACAAATGATAAACAGTTATTTTGTTTTAATTTATAATGCTCATGTAGTTTATCGTGTTTCATTATTTTTAAACAAGCCAGAACTATTTAAATGTAAATTGAATAATTGTTTATGATATACTTACCTATAAATTATAGGCAATAATACAATTATAAAATATTAGAAGCTTTGATAGTTAGGGAAATATTATTATTTTATTATTTTTGATTTTCTTCTGGTGAGAAAGCTATTATAGCTTTCTCACTATAATAGTTTACAATAACGTTCATTGAATATTGTAAAAAAAATACTGCCTACATGTACCTAGGTCGTATACACTAAAGTGTATACACTATAAGAAATTCTTGATCCTTACTCATATTGGAGTTGATTTAAATAAACCATAGAAAAAAATATAAATTTATTGTCTATTAAACAAACATTACAGCGACAATTGTTTCGACTTTTTTAAAAGTCTAATTGCTCAAATAAGGTTCGATTTTCTTTGGAATTGCGCAAGGAACTCAATGATTTGAAAAATCTGAATTGGTTGAGGAAAAATGATTCAAGCCGCGAAACACAAGAGTTATACAAAATATGTAAAAAGCGTGTAAACAAAAAAATTGCACTGGAAAAACAGTCATTTTACTGTAACATAATAAACAATTCTGACAATAAAACAAAGGAATCTTGGAAGATAATATAAACTTTGCAAAATGGTAAACCCAAGTTAAAAACCGTTTCTTTGATTGAAAACGAACGTTTAATAACTGACGAACTAAGTGTCGCAAATTCGTTTGGCAACTACTTATGTTCAGCCGTAGATAACTCATTAAATAACGCTTTTGGTCCAAATCTTTCGAAGAAATGTTCGACTTTTCCTAAAATTTCAAAAGAAATGGTTTTTAAAAATGTTTGCCGGGAGGACATTATTAAAGTAATAAAACTTTTTCCCTGCAAAAAATCGACGGGAGTTGATGACTTACCAATGACCCTTATTAAAGTTTGTATGCATGAGGTCGCCCAGCCTTTAGCAGATTTGATTAACTTGTCTGTCAGATCAGGTGAATTTCCCGAAGCTCTTAAAGCTAGTGCTATAACCCTTATACACAAAAAAAACGACCCAACCAATCCTGCTAATTACAGACCAATTTCCTTACTTAGTGTAATGTCTAAAATTTTTGAAAAAATTGTTTATAATCAGTTAATAGATTTTATTAAAGCTAATAACATTCTCGACGCCTGTCAGCATGGTTTTAGGGAGGGTCGTTCCACCGAAACTGCATCCATTAATCTCGTTCAGTTCGTATACGAGGCTATTGATAGCGGCAACTATGTTATGGTTATTAGTTTTGATTTAAGCAGGGCTTTTGACACAGTTGATCCTAATTTTCTTAAGTCTAAGCTTTCCAACAATGGAATTCGTGGACACATAAATAGGTGGCTGTATTCATTTTTAACAAATAGGTCTTTTAGGGTTAAGATTAAAAATATTTTTTCCAAAAAATTTGGTTCTTCTAAAGGGACACCTCAAGGAAGTATTTTAGGCCCGTTGCTTTTCCTACTATTTGTTAACGACCTTCCTTATTTTATTTTAGATGGCAAGATTTTTATGTACGCGGATGACACCACAATTGTAATTATAGATTTAAATAAAGAAAACTTAATTAAAAAAGTTAATTTAGTTATCAAGGCGTTTAATGATTGGTGTTATAAAAATAAGTTGATTTTAAATCATGATAAAACGGTTTTTATTCAGTTCGGACATCACCGAAAAGTGTTTTCTAATTCCAGCTTTAGCATAAACAATACTGTGTTTGTTCCTCAAAATAAAACAAATTTCCTTGGTATAGTCATTGATAAACATTTCACTTGGTCCCATCACATAGACAGTATTTGTTCTAGACTTAATAGACAAGTTTTTTTAATTAATAGGCTTAAAAATTCATTGGACCGTAAAACGTTGTTAAGTGTATATTATGCCAATGTTCACTCTATAATATCCTACAATATTATAGTGTGGGGACAATCCTGTGATATTGATAGAGTACTTGTACTGCAAAAAAGACTGATTAGAATAATTTTTAATTTAGGGTTTAGGGATTCTTGTCGAGAAGTTTTTAAAAATAATTGTATTTTAACTGTAACGTCAATATATTTGTATAAATTATTTGTCTTTGTCTTTCAAAATAAATCTGCTTTTTTAACCAATGGTGACTTACATGATTATCCTACAAGTGATCGACACCTGTTTAGACTGAAAAGATTCAAGTTGTGTATGTACAAAAAGTCACCTCATTACGCAGCTCTTAGTTACTATAACAAATTGCCCAGTTATGTTAAAGATGCTAAATCATTAAACCTGTTTAAAATGGAGGTAAAAAAATTGCTGACCTCGAATACATTTTATTCATTAGGTGAATTTGAGGAGCATGTAGCTACCCTTGTTTGAGTTATAAATATTCATTTTTTTATTCGTGTTATATTATTTATGTTACTTTTAATTCATGTTTTTGTTTCTTTTTTAGTGTTTATGTATTTTTTCTATTTATGTTTTTTACCTGCTTTTTTTTGTATTATTTATTTATATGTATATATAGTATATATACTACCTATGTGACGAGTCTATCTATTTTTATAATAGCTTAAAGACAATAAAGAATCTATCTATCTATCTATCTATAACATAAAGTCATTTTCAAGTTTTTAAATTTATAAACAAAATAACTTGAGTACACATTATTAGAAAAAAAAAACTTTTTTCTAATAATGTGTACTCAAGTTATTTTGTTTATAAATTTAAAAACTTGAAAATGACTTTATGTTAAAAAAGTCGAAACGATTGTCGCTGTAATGTTTGTTTAATAGACAATAAATTTATATTTTGGAGAGATAACATTTTTTCTATGGTTAATGTATACACTATACACTAAAAGACTTATCTTAAAAAATCATAGCTTACCTAATACATATTTTATTAAAAATAAAAATTTAATAATAAAATTTTTAAAAAAGGAAAACATTGTAATATCAAACCACAATGATTTTACAATAAATCAACTTTATAATAAATTAAAAGACAAAACCCCAGATAATTTAAAATCAGGAGTTATTTATAAAATAGACTGCAAAAATTGTACGGTTTTATTTAGGTGAAACAAAAAATATTCTCAAATCTAGGGTATCACAGCATAAATCCAGTTGTAAAAATATCTGTTATAAGGATAAAACAGCCCTCAGCACTCACTATTTCAATGAAGGTCATTTTTTCGACTTCGATAATGTTAAAATTTTAGATAGGGAGAAAAATAAATTTAAACGAAAATTTTTAGAAATGGTTCATATTAAATTAAATTCAAATACATAATACTATAAACTTTAGAAAGGATACTCAAAACTTAAGCACTTTATATCTAAACATATTAAGATAAATCTTTTCACTAACTCATTAACACTTATACCTGTACACCTTAATTAATTTTATATATTTGTCAAGTTGATTTTTAAAAGTCCAAATATTTTTACTTTATTTTATTTATACATTTATTTTTTAATTTTAATTTTAATCCTTGAAAATGGATGTACAATAAACGCCGAAACGTTGGAATAAAAGTATTTTTTATTACGTGTTCTAAAAAGCAAGAAAATATACCTACATATAATTTAATAGAACAAGAATAGTAAAATTTTAAAAATTTAAATAAAAACCAACCAATAAGAAAAAATATATATATATATTGTTTTTACCAAATCTGGACTCTTATAACAAAAAGTTAAAAATATCCACTTTGTTAACGTTTAGAAGAAAGCTCATCGAGTAGCTTTGTATCTGAGTAGGCCTTCCCAAGGTGAACTTGCTGCAAGCGCTGAAACATCAGCAGGAGACTGCCTAACACACACAATTTAAGTGAATTTGTGACCTACAAATTTTTGGAATGTCCTCCCTATATAATATTTAATAAACTGGAAATGGTAAGGTTTCACCGCCCTCACTTACAAAGGATTATATAGATATAGGTTACCAGAACTATAGCAACATTAATTATTACTATAACAACAATGTTTACTAAACTTTCGTGGGGTTAAATTTATGCAAAAACGTTCAGTAGGCAGTATAGTAACTGATTCTCAGTGTAGTAAAGGAAAATTATTTTTATGAGTTTTATATCAATAAAAGATTTGTTCGAAAAAAATTGTGTAATTTGTAGGTCTGTCTGTCTGACGGTCTCTCGGTCTGTCCGGAAAAAATTGGTTTGGGATGAAACATAAAAATATGTTATAAATCCTGCTTGAGGCATCGACGATTTCTTGCAAAACATAATATCTTCCTTGTGTGTAGGTTTAATAATGGGTTAAGCTGAAAGTTTTATTTCTTTTATTATTATTATTTTGTTTATTGAAATATAAAGTGTTTATTTCTATTTAAATGTTAACTCAGGTTAAAGAAGGATGCATTTCGTATATAAAATTACAAATATGGCTTTTTAATAGTCTCAAAATCTTGCGAAAAATTATTTATTTTGATGTTTAAACATAATGTTACAAAATATTTAAGTATAGATAGGTAAGAAAGATTAAATCTAACTATTTTGTAATAGATTTAATAATTAAACATTCATGAAAAAAATTTACAGAAATAATTAGGCAAACCGTGCGAAAAACACAAATTTTGAGAAAACTATAATAATGGTTGATAGAATCTTTTCTTATAGCAAGTATAAAGGTTGGTATGTACACGGAAAGAAATTAGTGGGCTCTGCGCTATACATTATAAGATATTTGGTGACAGTGGCAAATTATAGTGATTTAAGCTATAGATTATAAGGGACACAATAACTAATAATGTTAAAAATAAATTGGAAACGATTATATATATTACAGACACGATTATATTTATTACAGGCACTATTATAAATTTACAGAAATTTTATTATATTATAAAAATTATTAGCACGGACAATAATTAAATCTATTTAAGCTATAAATGCCATACTATTTCTTATATTTTATTATTCACTAAACAATTAAAGTATCTCATATAAATTTTTACACTGACTGCCATAATTGTAAGAGAAAGCCTTGTATTTATATAATAAGCGATTATAATTTGCTTGGTATGTGTGTTATAGCGCTCCTAGCTATAATTTTTTTTTCCGTGTATTAAGTATAAACTAACTAAGAATTTGACCCTTTAAATGATATGTCAAATATGTCAATTTTTTTATTCTTGATTTTTGAAACAAAAAAGTACCTACTGCAGAGGTGTTGCTGCTGCAATATGGCTGTGAACAAGGCTTAGGTTTATCAACAGTGGCTTTTCCGCGAAGGTAGTCGGTGTTCTGTGGGTTAAATCGGATTTAACATCAGCTCCAGTATCGCAGGTTCGAGAAGGGAATACAAAATTGGTAATGGTGAGGGCTGCTGCCTGCTCCTATTTATTAGGCCCCTTTCTACGTAAACTTACTATTTTTTATTTATTCTGTGTGTAGGTATATGTTTAACTTTCATTTGAAATTTAAGATATTTAGTCGAACGGAGGGATTTGCGCTGGCTGAACAACTGTAAAAAAAATCAAGAAGTCTTAGGATAAACAAACGAAGATCAATTACTGTTTCATGGGTTACTATGAGAAATTATCAAGAAATGCTTAAAACGTTGTCTGAAATTACAGGTTTCGCGTACTCTTCAGTTATTTATACAGTTTTGTCATTAAATTGTTTGTTAATTCTAGAGTTTCTAAATCTAATCTTTTATTTGCTCCTTTTAAGGGGATAAAAATTTTCATTATTTTACAAGAAATTAAAAATAATTTGGTTTTAGATCTTTTTAAAATTGTATGTAGCAGCACATACAGCCTGTTCCAGAACTCGCGTACCGAAATTTAAGAGGTAATTCTACATCCAAAAATATGAAAAAAAGTTTCTATAAAGGTTGGTCCGGAAATGAGCCCTGAGTGAGCTACGGCCCTTCGAAGATGACGTATTGAATGGGGAACAAAAAAAAGCACCAATAAAATTTTAATGCTGCAGGGTGATTCTTCATTTAAAACTGAGCAAAAAAGTATTATACACCAAAACACCTAAATTTAATATTAAAGGAGTAATAGCCTTTTAAAAAGTAACGTTTTTGGTGGCACAAAATGATACTTCCTCTTAATTGCATTTTTTTTTTGATAACGGTTGCTCCTACAGTGTTACACTATATGATATTTTATATGTATTTTTACTCTAGAAATCTATATTTTTTACAACAAATCCAAAAAACATACACATAGAAAAGTTTGGGGCAAAAATGTTTTAAGCCTCATATATTTTGTCCGTCTGGGCACGCCTCTGGATAAATTAAAAAAATAAATTAACATAAACTTATTGCCCTTATTAATACTAGTATACATGCAAAAGCTCGCCGCTCTAGCTTAAACGGTACCCGAGTTATTAATTAAAAACCTTATTTTTATTACAATTTTAAAGGGCCCTAGATCCCTTAGGGCTCATTTCCGGACCAACCTTTATAGGAACTTTTTTTATATTTTTGGATCTAGAATCACCTCTTAAATTTTGGCATGCCAGTTATGGATCACCCTGTATATCCATATCTTAACGATGCCTAAACTGTTCTGTATCGAAAGTGGACCAATTCACTACCATATACATTGCAGTACAGAATATTGAGTTATTGAGAGTTATTGAGTTATTGAGATAAAGTGCTGTACTAATCCCAACTCAGAACTGAAATTACGATATATTTTTTTGTCCTGGAAATAATTGTTTTTGATTTAGGTATGCAATCTTATTAATTTTAAAATATATAATATAAATAGTTTATGACACTGTAATTAAATAAATAATAATAAATAAATAAATAATAAATAAATAAATAATAATAATGATTTTGGATAATTCGACTATGCTGATTTCGATGCTGTACTTAGTTTTTTTTCCATCAAGTCAGGATTTTGCTCAATTAAAAAAAAACAAAGGTTTAAAATGAATAAAAATAGTTATTTATATACCAAGGGACTAAACTGGCTGTTTTAGTCCCGCAGAGCGAGCGTAGCGAGCAAGGGAAACAGAAATGCAAGGGACTAAAACAGCCACGTTTAGTCCTGAGGTATATACACTATTTTGACCAAACATAATTTAGGTAGGTAGATAAAATTAAAATTAAAAACCATGCGTCTAAAATCGGTTGTTTTATTTTCGTAATTTAATCATGATGCCTGTAAATTACGAAAAGTTAGTTTCACGGCTATCGTGATTTCAATTGTTTTTTAATATGGTTGACACAAACGTCAAAGAAATGGACGAAGATGATAAATTTTAAGTTATGTATAAATTGTTATAACAATGTCATTTTTAAAGGTTTTCTTTGTTAAAATCAAATAAATTGGTTTGAATCTCAAATATATTACACAACATCATCAAATCTAATTTTTGAACCAGCAAAGCACATAGTAAGTATAATATTTTAATATTATCAAGGTTGCCGTGATTTTTATTCCCTTGGGAGAAAAACGGCAAGCTTAGCCCTGAAAATAAAAGCGTAAAATTAGGTTTTAGTCTTGGTCGTGCAAAAAATATATTTTTGCAAGGTAGAAAAAAGTATTTATCACTCTAAAATGATTTATAATATATAAATATCCCTTTCTGTCACAGAGTCATCTATAAATATGTATTCTTTAACAAACCAAAAAGAAATTCTTATCTAATGTATAATTTAGTATCTAATATAGAATGTTTTTTTGTCTATAGGAATAGCAATTTTTTTTGGTGTTAAAAAAAATAGATGGCGCAGTGTGAGAAAAAGTATAGATACCTATTGATAAATTATAATAATACTATTCTGATGTGATGAAAAAAAAACTAAAGTCAGATTCGAAATCAGCATGCTCATATTATCCAAAATCATATATTCTCATCCATAAAGCAGAAAAAAAGTTAAATTTGCAGGGCTGTGTTATTAAATGTATTTTTATTTTAATTTTCGTCATTTTCGATACCATTCAAAAACTTATTCAACTTTTTCTTAGTTTCCATTTCTTTTATTTCTTGTTTTATTTTAGCCAAATCTAAATCGTTTAAATCGGCAACTATATCAAGTGAACACTGCATCCGAATCGGTTCTTTAAATTTGGCAGTTGATTTTCTTCTCAAGTTATCATAGTCATTCGAAAACCTTCTGTCATATGAGTTTAGTTCAAAGAGTTCTTTATTAATCAAGCTTGAAATTCTTATAGCACTATCAGTTTTCGTCAATTCTTTAGAACTTCTTCCTACAATATGTGATGTTTTTGGTTGAGGTAAGGGTTTTCTCCATTTTTCCATACAAGCTTTACAAGTAGTTTGCTTGATGTGATACTTAACTTGATCAGAATATTTACTGTCAAGTGTTGAAAATGATTTTTTATCCAAATTTTCTAAATTTTTGTATGATTCTTCAGAAATTTCTGAAAGTTGTGACGCTGATACTCCAGCAAATGAGGACTTAATAAGAAAAGGTTTTAAACTTTGTATTGATTTCTTATAACCCCAATCTTTGGAATTGCTAGGAACATTTCTAGAAATACTTCTAATAGAGGATGCATCTACTTCTTTTTCTTCTTTATATTCTAAGTCCTCAATTATTGGATTGTCTGGATATTTTTTTCTTGTTGGTAGCTGTAAAACATTTTGCCTAATTTCTTCAACCAAAGTTTCTATATTTCGTGTTTTTGTTTCAATATTTATAACTTGCACTTTTAATTTAAATGGTTGAGTGAGTATAAAAGATTCACAACTGGTGATCAAAGCGTACTGTCGCAAAGTTTCAATATATTCTTGAATTTCCTCTTTATAAAATATTTTCCTTAATTCTTCAGGGCTTTTAGCAAATTCTAATATTTCTTGTAGCTTTTTGGGGTTTGATTCTTCTATAGCTTGTAGAACAGAATTAGTAATATTCATTGTTTTTTCATTTAATATTATTCTATTCGCCAATCTTCCATCATTTATTAAATATTCTCCATCAAGATCGGTGGTTTTCATTAAATTCAAAACGTAAAATGGAAGTCTACTGGATAGTTTTCCTTCTACATTCAAAATTGTTTTTCTTTTAGATCTTTGTAGCAATCTTTCCAGAGGTGAATTTTCTTTAGAAATGTATTTTTTCTGTTTCCTATATTTTGGAGGTGCTAAAGTTTCAGTTTTGTGAGCTCCAATGAGATGAAGGCACAATAATTTATCTATATTAACCTCACCATCTGTAAATAACAAAGCATGGATATGTTCATAATCTAAAGTAGGAGTTTCCTTTTTTCGTTCTATTTCATTCAAATCTTCCTCTCTATTGTAGTGCAGAATATCTTTACTTCCTCTTACAAATTTCTTTATGAATCTTAGCTTTTCATTTTGCATCATTCGCATCTCATATTGTTTCTGTTTTTCTAGCCTACTTAATTCTGAATTCAGTTCACATTTTTCTAATCTGTTTTTTATTCTGGCTATTGAAGATTTATTATGCATTGATAATTTGTTATCCATTATAATTGGAATAAATTATGAAAGATATTATTTTTTTGTCAGTTTTTTGACATACACGTAACCTCTTTAAACAAAAAAGTTACACGACACTTACATGTAGTCTAGACCATAGAATTAGCTAATTTTATTTATTATTTCATCAATCTATTTTCTAATCAACTTACAGAG
Organism: Brachypterus glaber; assembly: GCA_958510825.1. Taxonomy (NCBI): domain Eukaryota; kingdom Metazoa; phylum Arthropoda; class Insecta; order Coleoptera; family Kateretidae; genus Brachypterus; species Brachypterus glaber. Next base: position 47,463,345 of record OY294047.1, on the reverse strand, counting down.
TGATATTGGTAGACTAACAGTTTCTGGCTGCTGGGCCTCTTCAGTATCAGGAGTCAAGAAAGTCAAAAACTGTTTTCTTAATCAGCGTACAGATGACTCTTGGTAATGAAGAGGGCCAGCAGGCCGAAACTGTCAGTCTACCAATATCACACTGTACGATGATTAAAAAATAGATTGATGGAATAATAAATTAATATTTTTATAATTTTGTTTAAAATTAAAAATGTCTATCCTTTAGCTCATTTCAGTTCTGGAGCACACAAACTTTCTCATTAAATATATCAATATTTTATATATTCATTTTTAATTGCAGATCACAGGGATATTATGTCTTTTGTTAGTTTTCGTTGGATATTTTTCTGCTATAGGATATATAGGATAGAAAATAATTAGATAAAGTGACAAATATGTAGTAAAGGTAACAGATATTTAGTAACCTTATTTAGAATTCTGGTTGCACCAACCGGAAAAATTGTTTTATACTATATTTACAAGGATTTTTTTTCCTTGTCGTTTAAAGATATCTTAAAAAACAAACTAACTAAATCTGCAAACCTATAAAAACTAAAAGAACTTCAGCGCATCTGTTAAACTATTAGCTATATTATATGAGTACTGTGTATAGTTTGACGTACGGATCTTGGCTACGGGAAATATGTTTGGAATGTGTGTGCAAGTGGGAGACCCGTTGTTGCCTACACTGCACGCCGTATAACGCTCTTGACGGAAAGAAGAGAGCGCGAATGATTCCTCCCCCCTTCGTCGAAAAAACGAGACTTTCTTTCACGCGGAAAACTATACTGATTAAAATTGTAAAGAATTTTAGGTTAGGTTTTTGGGGTATCGGGGGTATTCAATTAAAAAACTTTTTTCTCTAAATTGTGACGTTTCGATAGAGCTTTTCTATCCCTTGCGACTTTACAATCACGCTGAAAAAACTCTGGAAACATTCTAATAACATTTTGTAATCATGCTGTTACCAGAGTATTTCCAGAGTGTATTTGTGCCCTTTATCCATAACGTTCCCAGAGTAAAATCAGAGCGTTTTCAGAGTGTTTTCGTTTGGACTTTTTTTTTTTTTTTTTTGAATGTTTTCACTCTGACTCTGTTTCCAGAGTAAGTTGAAGGTCGCAAGGGATTGTTTTCGAACCTTTAATTAATAAATACTAAATTAGCATAATTAAAAACAATAAATTAAGGTATGAGCAAAATATTTTCTGCCACTATGCAAAAAAATTATACTTACAAATTAAAATTCAAAGTCTCTCATTTGTCAACACAGCTACAAACATTTTACCATAAAGTTTACTATAAAGTCCAACTTTATGGTAAAATGTTTGTAGATGTGTTGACAACTGAGAGACTTTGAATTTTAATTTGCAATTATAAAACTTTTTTTTGCATAGTGGCAGAAAATATTTTGCCCATACCTTAATTTATTGTTGTTAATTATGCTAATTCAATTTATTAATTAAAGATTCGAAAACGATAGAAAGACCCTATCGAAACGTCACAATTTAGAGAAAATAATTGAATATCCCCGATACCCCAAAAACCTAACCTACAATATTATACTACGGGAAGAAATCACAAAAAGTCCAAACGAAAAAGTCCAAACTATTGTAAAGAATTTGTTCCATGCTACATATTAATTTTATAAAAGAATCGATAATATTGATTCAATATTCTGTGCATTAATATATCGTAATAACTAAATGTCGGCATAAAAGTTTGTTTATATTTTAATAGTTTATGTCTTTGGTTTAAATGTCATAAAAATATGTATTACTTATTATTGCGTTTGTATTCTACCGTATTCAATAATAGAAAGATAATAAAACAGTTAATGTGATAGTTAATATAAAATATATGATCATTAAAAGATCTTGAAGTTTAAAAAAGCGATTTATTAAGATGGCATTTTATTGTTGTTCGTGCAGCATTTATTGCATTTGTCATAAATATTGACACACTAATGGAAAGTATAGAAAATTATTCACAATGCAAATACTTTCATTGAAACCTACTACCTATTCAACTAATGTATTATCTGTAAATGCTGTTTTATCTGTTTTACATTGACTGCAGCCTTTGGAGACAATACATAATATGACATCTAAGGATACATTTAAATATACACATGATTAGTCATTCCTTTAAAAACTAAAAAAGTTTTAATTAAACATATATGCACTGAAAAAATATATTTTGTAAAATTACTATAACTATCGCTGGTTATTTTTTGCCAAACACTATCAAAGTAAATTTATTAGCGTGATATATTTTTACCACTAGTTATGTAAAAATTCGTATTAAATTATTTTCTAAAATTACCAAACATTTGTTTAAAATATCACAATACTATTGATAATATTACAAAAGAATACTTAAAATTCGTAAGAGACGAGTAAAATTACCATACTATATTTCCAATCGTTGTTTATATTTGTTGCATATATAATAGCAGTTTTAATTTCTTTTATAGTATGTATACAAAAATATTGTAAATTTATTGCTTAAATAAAAATATTATTTGTAATTCTACACATTATTATTACAAATATTTCACATATTTACGATAATTATTACAGTGTTTTTACAAGTTGCAAACAAGAAGTTTAAATTTTTTTTTTAAATACGCAGTGTATTTTACTACTATGTATAGAAAAGAAAAATAATGGTGTGGGTGTTGAAACTACAAATAAAACACATTATAAACTGAAATGTGTTTTTATTACATAAATATTTTAACAAACTATACTACTATTATACTACTAAACTAGAATAATTGTTTCTGTGTACAGGGTGTTGTCGCCCATGTATTTTATCTCGTAAACGATTAAAGAATTTAACCTAAACCTACAAAAACTACAAAATAACAAGGATAACTTACTTACCGATTGTTAATATAACAACACTAAACAAACCACAACTAAATAAAAAAAAAACATTTTCCGGCGTCTCACAACAACGTGCTACCATCTTGGTTCTTGGCCTCAACTGGTGCATCCGCTTCGTTACTAGTCTTATTAAGGTAAATTTACAATAACTGTAGTAATAAAGAAATTTTGTTTGTAAAATTATAAAGGTTTTGTTAATTTACATTAAAAGATAAAAAGTTCTTTAAAAGTCATTTGTACTTGTACAATGCCTATAGTAAAATTCCTAATTGGTAAAGTAAAAATACTGATTATTGTATAAAACTAACAACAGTTTGCTAAATAGCATTAGTAAAATTGCAACATTTTGTAAAAATAATTATTTTTTTATTGCATTATTATTGCTATTTAAATTTACTAATTATTGTGTAATTTTACCCCTATTTTTTTTAGTGTGGGATTCAAATAGATCCCGAGACGTTAGAAGTTATATTCAGTTTTTCTTTAATATTTAGTGGTTTATCGAGTTGTTTATGCAGTTAAAATTTCATAAAGGCCTTGAAAATGGTATATTATGACACAAAGACAAAAATACGGTTTTTGAAATCCCAATACCTAACCAGCGCATTTAAAAATGGGCGCGCCTGATAAGAACTTTTGAAATTATTTTCTCTTCTAGATACTTATTTAAATTGTAATAACATTATTTATCTCTTAAGAGATCTTTTAAATTGATAAAAAAATACATTTAAAAAAACTGACCTGGATACAACCAAATTTACTAGGAGATGGAAAAGGTCACAACATCTCAAATGTTCTAGTTTGCTAAAACAAATTTACTGCAATATTGTGGATCTACAGTTTACTGTGAATATAGACAGTAGGGGAAGTGGAGGATGGTTAAACCACTATTTTGTAGAAAAATAGTAGAGGAAATGCGCCTAATTTCGGATGGTTTCCAAATTTCGGATAGTAGTGTATTTAAGATACTGTCTGCAAAGGTAAACAGAAACCTACTTTTATGTGAAGCCAAAAGTCAAACTAAATCCGTCCTGTAATATGATAACGGTAGAGCTTCTCCCCTTTAAATGGCAGCACAAATCGTTTATATTGCAAATGGCAGTTTTGTGCTCAGTTGCATTATTATGCTTGTTTATTTTATAAATAATCGTTATAAAAGTTCGTGATTCTGTCTTGGGTAAGTTATGATGTTAGTTAAGTTGATCCACTATTCATAATTAAGCAATTTGAAAACGTAAACATTCTACAAATTTCTAATCTAAAAAGCAGAAAGTTGCCTAATTTCGGATAGACCATTTTTGTGCATTTGATTCCCAATTTCGGATATCCGCAAGGTAATTATTATTCAGGATAACCAACCATTAATTATTTTTTTTATAATGATACAACAAACTAAGATAAACAATTTTGAAAAAACGAAAATTACCTAAGATACTAAGATATTCGAAATTGGGAATCTAAAATTATAGTTCCTATAGTATTTCGTAGAAAATCGCTTAATGATTAAATTACGTCTTAAATGTGAAGGAATAACAAGAAACATAAGCAATGGGATCCAGAACTACTCTTGAAAAATTTTTTTCGGATATGTCCGAAATTAGGAGCCCTTTTTCAAATGCACAAAAATGCGCTGATTTTTTTTAACCGTGTTTTTTGGAAAAAATAAACTGTAATAAAATTGATTTTATAATAAATCATGGTTCGCTATAATAAGTTGTATCTGGTTATATAAAAAAAATATCAAAAAGTAATACCGAGTATTTAATATTGAATACATTGTAAATGGTATCCGAAATTAGGCGACTTTCCTCTATCTTTATAAACATAAATAAATATTTCAAAATTATTTTGGTTATAACTTCAAACCTTTGTTTATAAACAGCTGTAGTTAAAATTTTTATAAAATAAATATTTAATATTTTTTGCTATCTAAAACACAAGTTGAAACATGGGACATTTTCAAACATTAGTAATATTAAATCATGTATTATTTATTATTATATTTATTAAATAAACTTTAAATCTGAATAAAACTTCCTCTTATACATTAATTATATAAAATAAAAAGAAAAATAACTCACGTATGTTTAAAACATACGTTTAAAATACAGATAAACTACACCACACTGAGAATTTGTTACCCTAGTGAATACTGAACGTTTTTGCATATATGGAATCCCGCGAAAGTTTAATAAATAGTCGCTGGTTGTTGTAGTAATACCTAACATTGTTATAGTTCTGGTAATTTTAACCAGAGAATTTTTACTAAACTTTCCGGGGAAACTAACTGAGACAGATCTGCCATAATGAAAGTAGATTCAGCAAAGAACAGTTTTATGTGCCTTATTTATTATTTTGATCATATTATTTCTAATGCAAATAAAATGCTAGGTTTTGTTCTAAGGACAACTAAGGACTTTTCTAATCAGAGACCTATATTGATGTTGTATTCATCCCTAGTAAGATCAAGACTGGAATACGGATCCACCATTTGGTCCCCATATTTTGGCAACCATATTCAGCGAATTGAAACTGTTCAGAATAAGTTTTTACGTATTGTTCGATACAGACTTGCTCAGAATAACATTTTGTTGGATACGAATCAAACAAGGCAATATTTGGGTTTAGCTACCCTTCAGAATAGAAGAATCTTCAGTGATGTGTGTTTTTTCTTTAAGGTTCTTGCTGGATCAATTCAATCTAGTGTTATATTGGGTCAGTTTAATATTAAAATTCCATCAAGATCCTTGAGAAGTTATCCACTCCTGGAGGTTTCCTCCTGTAATACTGTTAATGCAGAAAATTCTCCAATGAACCGTATTGTAACATTGGTTAATTTAGCATGCAATACTGTTGATTTTTACAATTTTTCATATAATATGTTTCAATTACGTCAACATTTAGGCATGTAATTTTGTTTTATATGAGTATATTACTCTTATTTTTTTTTTTTTTAATTATTATTTTATACCTATTATGCTATAAGAATATTATATAAATAACGTTGTAACTGCTATATGCGTAAATAAACGATTATTATTATTATTTATTTACTTAATTCAAAGAGATATGGAAATTGGAACGATTGGTTGAATGTGCCTCTTGGTTTAACCATCCCCCATGTCCCCTATATCAATAAACTTTGCAAAGATTCAATAAAATTGGTTAATTCATAAAGTACACTACTCGATTTACGATATAATTATTATTATAGACTTTAAATGGCATGGTAATAAATCCGCAAGCCCATATTTAGTCCACACATAATTCACAATCGAAACGAGGATGCTAATTTCATTGAAGTCTGGCGATTTAAATTGCAAATAGTAATTGACGGTTTATTTTCTGCTTTATTGTTTAATTATGCTTGAAAAGAATATATTTGAATACATTTCAATTTTGATATTAAATTGACGCAGCGTTAATGCATTTGAAAAAGCTTCAGGGAACTGCAGGAATAGATATAGTATAATAAAACAACTTGACTGAGTAATCAGTGTATTAATTTAAAAATCTTCGCCTAGCGCTTTCGTTATTAAAACATCATCAGGGCAAGGCCTCGTCAGGGCTTCCTACATCAATACAATAGTTGAACATATATGTATATAACTAACAATTTACATTAACAATTTACATTACACATTAAATATTAATGTAAATTGTTAATGTAAATTGTTAGTTATATACATATATGTTCAACTATTGTATTGATGTAGGAAGCCCTGACGAGGCCTTGCCCTGATGATGTTTTAATAACGAAAGCGCTAGGCGAAGATTTTTAAATTAATACACTGATTACTCAGTCAAGTTGTTTTATTATTTCAACACAGTGTACTGTCACAAACCCAAATTTAGATATAGTATAGTTTCTACGACTGGTTTAGGATGTAGACAAGTAATGTAGAGCTCCCAGCACAGGCTTTGAAGCTTATTTGGGGCTCTCCATGAATCAGTAGTTTATATACATATAGAAACAGATAAATAAATTACACACAGTTTTCAAACATAGAATGAATCCATTCTTCTCTAGATACGGTATGACTATTCCGTATCAAGAATGAGCACATGTCGTGAATTTCTTGTTTATAAAATTGAAGAAAACTGTATCAAAATTAGAACAAATATCTATTATTATAGTTTTTAATCAATATAGTTCAAAAAAATAAACTACTCTACCTATTGTTGGTTATTTATCTGTCACAGAAATCTGACATAACCTTCAATTTGTGCATTATAATTTGTAAATAGGTGGTAGAATTCAATAAAAATATTTTTAAGTATTTATTTGATAAAGTTATTTAATAATATTAATTGCTTTATTTAAAAATATTTGTTTTGTTTTTTATAATGTCTAGTGACAAAATTTTCTTAACCTTGTCCGCAGATCAAAGCCATCCAGAGTTTCATATTTACAGTCGAAGAAAAAATATAGTCTATAACACGTATGAAATATTGATTCGGCGCTCGCGAGACCGTCATACTATATAGAATATTCTAGTATATATACTAGAACTATAAAAATGGCTATTTTACAGGATAAACAAATCATTACATGATACTTGGGCATTAAGAGAACACGGCCAGCAAAGAACGTTGTAAGTACATTCAAGTTTTAATGCAAAAACAAGCTATCTGTTACGTAAGTTACTTTGAACTAAGGAACTTTTAACATTGGAGCTTAAATGGACCTACAGCGTTTTTTTCTTTTAGTCTTTAAATGTTATCACTAGCAATCATCAAATTTCTCTCCTTAGAGCGGCATAGCTTTAACACCCATAGATGTTATCGAAATTATGAATAACAGGCACACAATTTTTTTTGAAAAAAAGAGACCCGACTAGTCGTTTTAGACAAATTGCTGAAAACGAATCATGTATGATTTTATTGAACACCTGAGTTCAGCTTTTTTTCTATCCATAGAATATATACCTAGGTTTTACACGAATAACACGTAAAAAAATCTTTTTTTGAAGGATATTTACATGATGAATCAAATCTGATATGAAATTTGTTTTCAGAGGGCCAAAATCCGTAGAAAAACGCTTAAAAAATCATTTGTTTGCTATTTTTTTTATTGTTTTCCTAAAACGTCGAAAAACATAAAAAACCAAATAAAAAAATATGTCTGTCGGTCTGCCGGTCGCTTTGAGCTAGAGACTTGAATGTTGGTATGGGAACGTTCAAGTATTACGTAACGCAAATTTTGATCATTTTGGATCCCCACGCTATTTTCCTTTACCAATAACATGGGCGTAACACTCCAAAATTACCCCCACCCCCCCTAGGAGCGTTACGTAATACTTGAACGTTCCCTATGCAGATTTATTTGATCCTGGACGATTTTGCATTTGAGCAAAATCGGTTAAGGGAGGGGCCTATTTTTTGTCTGGCTATAACTTGTTTATTGTTTACAATAGAAAAAAAAATAAAAACCACCTAAAAGGAAAAAAGAATCATAAAATTTTCATTCCTTTTTTTTAGGCATTGCCTCTGAAGCAGTCATTTTTTTTTAAGTATATATGATTTTTTTCTGGCATAATTTGGTAGGTCAAAAAAATAAGACGTAGGCAAAAACAGTTTGCTTACCTGTGTAATTTTTGAGATCGAGACCTAAAGAGCGTCCTTGCTTATTTCACTAACGTTATAACGCTTCTAAGGTATCATATTTTAATTTGTCGTGACAAGATCGATTTATCTAGGTTTTGTCTGAGACAAATTGTCTCGTTTATAAATCGAGATGAAAAATTGATTTCCTCTGGGAATGATAATTATCTTTTTTCCACGTTCTATGAGAAAGAGTTATTTTCAACGCTTATGTACTTCTTTTTTACCAACTTAAGGGCCACTTGCACCAACTTTTGGTCTGGGATTATCTCAGCTAAACCGAGTTTAAGTTAAAAATGCTGCGTTCCGATTGGTCGGCCGTCAATTTAATGCAAGTTTAAAATTAAACCATCATTGGTGCAAGTGGCCTTAAGTCCTAAATATTCTTAACTTGTGTAAAATATTGTGTAATATTCCCTTTTTCTATTTTGCGACTCTTATAAGGTCATAATCACACGCATTTTGCGTGTTCTTATAGACCCATAAGAGGGCTCTACTTTTTTTTCTGTTGGGTTGGCAACATACAAAAGCTTATCTCTTGACGTTTTGCGTGCAAATTTCAAAGTCGATTTAAAGTTTAATTTTTTACAAAATTTTGTGTTTGGGTTATTTTTTACCGTGTTAAAATGGTGGACTGGTTAATTGCAGTGAAAAAAGAAGAGATGACTGTAAAATATATCAAAATAACATTTGTTCTTAGAATTTTAAACATAGTGTAAACTGTAATGCCAACCCAAAACAAAAATCCCTAAATCAGTCGTCAATTTAAATGTAAGTTTTTTAAATTTTAGAGCAAAATAGAAAAAATTATATAAAGCACTCGTTTCATAACACGTAGCACTAATACTTTAGGCCCCCATCTCCCCAAATCCGCCACTGTAAGTATAAGAGGTATAGTTTTTGTTGTATGACGATTTTTTTTGTTAAAGTTTTTAAATGTTGTTTTTTATTTTTTTCGAGATTATTTTTATTTAGAAATTATTTATATTTTTACTATTATTGTTTTTTTTTTTAATTGTAAATGGAAAACTATTCTTTTGTTGGTAGTAATGTTTTATGATTTGTTTAATATCGACACTCCCAAGCAACAAGGACGTAACTCAAGTTAGACCCATTTTAAGTTATACTCATAGGTAAATGCCTTAAAAAAAGACACACATGGTGGTACTACTCAGATTTCTCCACAGGCCATTTTAACCAAAATTTTACCAAGAAACACTAAAGTAAAAAATTTTAAACTTGAATTTTATCAGAAACAAACAATAAATAAACAATAAATACTTATACAGTTAAATAGAGAATTTTATAAGCTTTCAAATGACGTATCGCATGGCTTCCTTTTCCACTTCAATCATTTACCCACCCTTAAATAACAAAAAAAATATTTTAGAAATTTAGCTGTCGTGAAAAATGACAATATATGAGTTACGGCTTTGTTGCTTGGGGGTATCGATATATTACGTGGGCTCAGGCCATAACATAGTGTGTAAAATGTTTAACATGTGATACAATAACAATAATATGTTACTTTCTATGAATATCTTGTTAATTTAATTACATCATTGTCGAGTTGTAATTGCATTGTTAACAGAAACGTTATGAAGTTAATGGACTATTGTATTTTAAATGAAAATTATGCAATTATCTTATATTTTATTAATATTACACCTACTATTTAATATAATGTTATTATTAAAAATACACTGTTAAAAATAACAGTGCTCTACACTGTACATTTTAGTCAGTTCTAGACGTTTTTGGTGAGCTGTTTTCGAAACCTTGTTTCGTTTTTCTCGATCAGCTCGTTTTTTTTTTTGAGATACAGCGCACAGTGGTTTTTTTGTCTATAGTTGTAGTAAAAAAATGGAGGTCTAATTATTTTTTTTTGTGGTTGATTGGTTCTCCAAGTGAAAGAAAGCGGATTGAAAATATCTTTATTTGTTTATTTTTTATAGGCTTCTAAATTCAAAAATTATGATTTTTTCGCATTTGTTCGCTATATATGGCTCTACTTTTTATAAGCAACACTAACACACATGTGAGGTTTGTAAAAATAAAAAAAAGTTTTATACTGAATCCAGTAATGGATATTTAACTAGGAGTTATTGAACAATATTTTGAATTAATTAATGTTTATTTGATGTTAGTTTTATGTTTTAAAGCAAGGAGAAATAGTATTTTTTTTTATTTTTCGTTTTCTTTTCCATAATAATTTCACTGGATTAAATTAATTACTTTTTTATTTTGATAAACCGCATAAATGTGTTAATATTGCGTATAAAAATGAGACTCGTATCTTTAGTATTTATATAAAAATTTTATCAAAATATACCAAAAAAAAAAAAAATCAAGGAAATCTTATTTTTTGAATTATAAGCCTATAAAAACAAACGAATAAAGATATTTTAAATCGGCTTTTTTGGCTCAGAGTCCCATTAATAGAGAATCAATCGACGGCAACAAAAAATAATTAGACCTTAATTATTTTTTTTTACTACAACTATAGGCAAAAAAAATCACTGTGCGCTATATCTCAGAAATAAACAACAACAAATAAAAAAAATCTTTTTTTTTGTAGAGTTTTGTTATCTCAATATTCAACCACATTTGTACTTAAATTTCATATTATTCATCTTCGTCTTCTTTTTTTGTTAAAAAAACTTCCCGAATGTCAGCCTTGAAAAATCAATTTAAATTTGCCTTCGTCTCTCTCTTAGTGGTTTTCTTAGATTAGACTTTAACAGTTAAAATTAGTTATGTTTTGTTTATTTAAATTGTTGTTATCTCATCAAAATTATCACGATTTATAATTCGAAATTATAGTTACTACTAAAAAAGTGAAAAAGTGGAAAAAATATATCCAGATACATAAAAATGTATTGGAAAACGTCTAATAAAATGTTCAATATTTATTAAAAAAATCAAAATAGTTTTGCTTTTATTCACGTGTGATATTATTTCGCCCACGTATGAAATGTGACACTTTCTTACTCTTATTTTAAAATAAACACATTATTTTAACAGTGTAATAATAAATTGTATAGCTAAAGAAAAGTACCGGAAGAAAACTACGATGGTACAGTGAATTCTTATTATATTTCTTGGAATAATGAATATGCTGTAAAATAAATGATAATAAAAACTCCAACACTTCTTATACCTTTCGCAGCTCAAAGGCCACACTGTAAAAAATATTTACTGCAATGGAGCTCTCTACAACTAGAATTATGAAACAAAAGACGTCTACCCTATCTCTATCTCATTTGTGCTACACTTTCCAGCCAACCAAATAAATACTGTATTTGTTTTTCATACAACAAATACAGTATTTATTTGGTTGGCCTGAAAGTGTAGCACTGAGCGGCTAGAACGAACATAGCTAATGTGAATCTGTAGAATAAGATAATTCTACTAAAATTTAGATGGAGCCAGTAATTTCTTTAATAAAAATAATATAGATACACTTTTCGCCCGGCCAAGTAAATATTGTATTTGTTCAACAAAGAACAAATACAGAATTTGTTTGGTTGGGTGGAAGTGGGAGTGTATATATGTCTTCTATCCTTTTTGGGTAGAACTTTTGTCCCTGTCTAATCTAACGGGAGAAATCTCCATTTAATTACCGGCTATCGGTGCCAGAATTTTAAAAGAAAATTGTACAATTTTGGGGAATTATATACGGTAAGTAATTAAAAAATAATATGAATGTAAACATTGTCCTGACTAATCCACTTGTTTTATCGATTTTTAAAAGCGTTTACTGAGGGAGCTTCAACAACTTCGCTAGGTAGATTGTTCCACACTTGAAAAACACGATTAGATAAAACGTTTTGTCGCGCACCGGTTCTAAAGTCCTTTTTTAGGGAGAATTTTGTTAGTTGTGCCCGCATACACTTGTATGTAAGTATAAAAAAGGTAAAAGTAAAGTATATCCAAATTTTAGCCAAATCTGTCCGAAATCACTTTTCTATAAGACCTGTGCAATATTTTTGAAGTGCTAGAGTACAGCTTGTCAAACTTAGGATGAGACTTTTTAAAAGTGGACACGCCCCCTAGTGCGCATGTCTGTCTTTCTTCCTCCGAATACTTTCTCTTACATTTCCACGTCTTGACGTTTTGACGAGCTGTACCTACTATAAATTTTTTTAAAGACCACTTTACACGGAGCAATTTGTACGCAAGTTTGATGCTATGCAAGTTTGCTGCCAGATATAGCATGAGGACAATTGGACATTGATTTGCCTTTTCACGGAGCAAGTTGTACGCAAGTTTGGTGCTATATATTGCAAGGTAAACAGTGCTGCCAACCAGACAATTTTGACGTGTCTCTGCGTTTGTTGACAAAAACATAACTTCATAAAGAAGGAAGAAGAAGAAAAACATAACCTAGCATTTGCTTTTTTAAGGAAGTTTTTTAGTTAGACAGACCGACCTATTATTAATAATAATAATTATTAACATGTGCAGTTGCTGCTATATTAGTAAAACGAAATCAATTTGGTAACTTTTTTTCCAGGTTGGTACCACGAATATAACCATAAAACTTGCGTGACAATCGCCGAAAAATAGAACATGTTCTAAATAATTTGATGGCACAAAAATGGCCTCAAACCTGCCTGAAGGCATGCGCAGTGACTGAATCATTCTTGCAACAAACTTGCATAGCATCAAACTTGCGCACAAATTGCTCCGTGTAAAGTGACTTTAAGGTAAGCCCTCGGACATTTTTGAAGAGTATGTCGGGAACTATAACATATTCAAAAAAATTTAGACAAATCCGACAGAATGTGTAATCAATAAATTTTAATTTATTTTAAATTTTATATTTTTATTGATAATTTTATTTTAAAAAAGATTATTATTTTATGAAGATATCTATAGACTCGATTATATCCATAAGTAGAAAACAATTAAAATAATTAAATAAATTAACAGCTATTAAGTACATTAACATACACATGCTATTTAAAAACGTTTACTCACTAATAAAGCAATTAAACTATTCTTAATATTGTTAATTTTATTAAGCTGTTTGTTTATGTGACATTGCAATGCAATATAAAAATTTTATATAATAAATACCTAATACAGTGTTGTCCAAAAGTCACATCTGCCCTTCTCTTAACTATTGAAAAAGAATTGAGATATCAACTTTAAATTTGGACAACTTAAAGTATATGTTTATTTGCTATATATTATGCTCGCCATAAACTAGGGTAGCGGCTTTTAAATGGTATATAAGTTTATTTCTTCTTCTACTTCTCGTACCTAATCAGCTGCATGCAGAGATGTCAATATCAATAATATTTTGCGATAGGCAACGTCAATCACTAATGAATGACTATTGTACATAACCTTGAATAATACACCTTATCAATGATAACTTATCATTATCATTGATAAGTTATCATGTAATGAACACCTTACTTTTTTTTTGTCAAAATTACTATCATGCATGACATAACCTAATTTTAAGAGTCCAATTTAAAGTGTTAAACTATCAAAAAATGTAGGATTTGTTGCTAATTTATTGTCCCACTTTTTTGTGGCGAGCTTAGTACATGTATTTAATAATTTTAGCTTTTAAAATGTAGGCGTGGGCATGGTTAATTACGTAAAAAAGGATGTGTAACTGATAGTATTTGGAAACCAGTCATGTAATGACATGTTTTAAATTTTCTAAATCCGGACCTGTTTCACTCATTATCTCCAAAAAGTGTAGATGGCCGGTTTCCAAATACCATCAATTATAATTACTCGGATCACACTGTATTTGTGTGTGAGTTCACCGCTGCATACACTTCTTGCTTGCTTAAAAACTAGATGCAATTGTTATGTTAGTGTGGTCCAAAACAAAATTATTTACTTAATCTTTTTTATGTATCGTGGTTAGAACGCCCTTAGAGTAAAAATTTATAGACACTACCCTAAAGGGTACTTTTAGGGCCTAAAAACTAAAATATTGACAAAATTCGTATAAAACCAGCCCTTATAAAATTTAAAAACCGTGATATCTATATTTTTTTCTTTTTCAGTATTAAAATAAGCCTGCAATATCTTAGCCTGATCAAAAGTACCAACCCGTACCAACAAGGCCCTGAAAATACCCCTAAATTCCGAAAAAATGCATTTTGTAATAATTTGTCCTACTGAATAAAAAGTCCTACTATAAATATTAAATAAAAATGATGTTAAATGGGGCTTAGATCCCATACTCGTTGCGTAGATTATGGTAATATTTTTAAATAACTAAAATAGGTTTATGTAGAAAAAAAATGTGACATATCTATAAACTTTTTTATATAATATTTATAATTCGTCAGTAGCACAAATTAATAGAAAATGCACTTTTTCGGGGCCTTGTTGGCACGGGTTAACAACTTTTGATCAGGTTAGATTTTGCAGGCTTATTTGTATACTTAAAAAGAAAAATTATAGATATGAAGGCTTTTAAATTTTATAAAATTACAAATACTAGGGCTGGTTTTATACGCATTTTATCGTTATTTGCATTAGATTTTAGGGTATTTAGGGCCTTAAAAGAACCACTTAGGCAGGGCCGTAGCTATGGGGAGGATGGGGGGGAGCCTCCCCCCACCTATCTTGAAATCAAAAAAGTTGCATATTTCATGGATTAAAAACATAAAAGTTGCATATTTCATGGGTTAAAAAAAATAAAATAATAAATTTTTAATTTTGGGAAAAAAAGTTTTAAATTTTATGGCTTAAAAATATAAAAGTTGGGAATTTTAAACCTTAGAATAAATTTTTTTGCATATTTCATGGATTAAAAATATAAAAGTTGCATATTTTTTCATGGGATAATCATAATAAAATAATACATTTTTAATTTTGGGAAAAAAAGTGGTAAATTTCATGTATTAAAAATATAAAAGTTGGGATTTTCAAAAAACTTGCATATTTCGTGGATTCAAAATATAAAACTTGCATATTTTATTTTTAATCCTGTGAAAAAAGTTGTAAACTTCATAGATTAATTAAGAAATTAAGAAATATAAATAGCACCAGAAGGTGTAATTTGATGATAACTTTTATAACTTTTATTTTTGACAAGGGGTGGGACCTTTTTTTTTTTTTTTAGTCATGAACTTCTTTTTTGAGTTTTGATTTTGAGAAAGAAAGTGTGGGACCTTTTTTATCATTGGTCGAGGAAAAAAGTTGTGTTTTTAGGCTAAAAAAGTTGTAATTTTTTACCTCCTTCCCCCCACCAAATCTCCTTCGCTATGGCCCTGCACTTAGGGTTGTCTATATAAATTTTTACTTTAAGGGCGTTCTGACCATCACAAAGATTAAGGAAATAATTTTTTTTGGACCACCCTACAATGTTATGTGCCAATACCGGTATTTATTTAAGGACAAGCACTTAAACTTAAGGACCTAATTATGGTATGTCTCGGCCAGTCTTAACGGTCGCTATGGGAACAAAGTAGACGCACGACAGCAGGAATTCTAGGGCCATTTTAGGTCCCCAGGGGCAGATTTTCGGTGCTTGTCTGTGTTTAAAGTGAAGTTACGTGTCAAGAAGCTATTAGACTAACGTGTCAAGTATTCTAATTGCTGCTGCCAGCAAGGTAATGTAATTAATGTAATTGTAACCTTTTTACTGGATAACGAGCAGAATGAAAAAGCAAAACGATTAGTTAACTTAAGTAGATTAAATTAATTTACCTCCCGAAGGTAATAAAACATATTTACAGATACTTCAAGGTACAGGATGGCTGTTTTATATATTTTTGTATGTTTTGAAATAGTTAACTTATTTTTAATTTTTTTTAATAATTAGAAAGGGCAGTTTAGGAAACGAATGCTTAAATTTGTAATCAAGAGAGTTCTAAGAAGTTTATTATATGACCCTGCACAAAGAAATACGAAAAAATTTACATTTTGCAAAAAACTGTAAAATTTTACCTTAAAATTAAGATGGAGGCGCGAGCTGACCTTCAATTGTTGAGGACTTTTCGTACGTTCATTAGAAAGATCTAAACCATTTCTACTAATTTTGAAAACTTTTGGATTTTTTTGGGGCAAACTGTGATTTTTTTACTTCGTTGCTGGGACTATCAATAGATGAACGACGAAGTAATTGTTTTCTCGAGAGGGACATTTGTTTTACTTTTGGTACATACGCATGGAAATGTTTCTTTCTCTAAAAAAACAATACCGAATACACTTTTGAGTGCCGTCGTTTTAAATGTAAAAATATTTACAGACTTTATCCAAGACGGACCATCAATTTTTTTTCTGTCCCGCGGCTAATCAATTAAAACACTCGGCATTATTTCGAGGTTTAATTATCTCAAATTTAATTAAATTTAATTATTTTTTTACAAGGACATAAACGATTTCGATTAGCTTTAATGCCTGGGCATAAATACAGTGTAAATAGTTTAACAATAAAATTTTTTTACTGTTCTCGATTTAAACAAGTGTAGGGTAGCCCGGAGTGGAAGAAAGTATGGGGCAAAATGGGATAAAGTCAATTTTTTTATAAATTTTAAAGATATTTTTTTTATAAGTTGGCGTCTGCGCCAACCTCACTACAGAGTGAGACGGTTTTGCGTAGGCCGAAAATTATATTAGATTGAGCTGGCAAACTATCCTATGGAAAATGCAATTATTGAAATTGTAATTGGGTTAAAGCTTTTATTTATTAATTAATACGAGTTAGATATAGTCCTAGAACTGCTGATCATTTTTATTTCATTTTTTGCTCACATCTGCATTTTATATATGTCTTAAAGTACATTCAAATTAAGCTATTTGCAAATCGCCAGGTCCTGGATCGGGTTCCTTTGGATACTAGAAGCCACGAAAAGGTGGTGAAATGGGGTCCTCGAAAAATATATTTTTAACTTACCGAGTCAAACAAATTACATTTATTACATTTAGATTAGTCTATTTTTACAGTTTTAAAAAATTATTCACTAGGCTAAGGGTTAAAAAAAGACTTTATAAACTTTATCTGACATATGTCAACACTAAAAAGGCTGAATAATTTTCATTTAATCAAAATGTAATGTCATAAATTCTCATTTCTTTAAAAAATTAAGTATCATATATTTCAAAGGCACTTTTTAAAGACTGTTCTACCCCTTGGCCGCAGAATTATTGTGTATAATTATGAAAATAATGTATTAAATGAAATGTATATGACTCGACAAGTTAAAAATTGATTTTTTGGTAGCTCATTGCCATAGCTTTCGGAGCTTCTAGCACCCAAAGGAACCGGATCCGAAGTCTAGCAATTTGAAAATAGCTTAATTTGAATTTACTTTAAGATATATATATATATATATATATATATATATATATATATATATATATATATATATATACACGTATAACTATCAATAGGAGGCCCGATACATAGCATAGGTGATTCGAAGCCCGGGTTTAGGGGCAAGGAAAAAAGATATATGTGTAACGCTAATACGAGTCCCTATTATATTTTCCGGTCATAGCAAGCCCAAATGCATATTTTTTGATTTTTCACAGTTATTTGAAGCCCTGCGATGTTGCCAATATTTCCTACTTATAAATTCGATATAATAATTATTTAAGTTGTCTTTGTATGAAAGTTTAACGCTTGTTTTTTAATGATAAATGAATAATATTGTTATAAAAGTAGTTTTTATTTTTAATATTTAAAATGTTTAAAATGTAATGAAACTATTTTGTTTTTTATTAAAAAAGTGATGTTTTGGTCTGGTGTAAAAAAATATCAACATAATTTGGAATAAATAAGGTTAACGTTTATTTAGAAAAATGTTTCAAAGGGGGAAGCCACCATTAAATATTGTCCGATGGGGTTCAAATTTTAGGATGGGGTGCGGGAAGGTCTCTTAAGTCAGCATACAAAATTTCAGCCCGATCGGATAATTTAAAGTTCTCGTTTTTTACCATTCCGCAGAAAAAAATCGTTTCGCAGACGTAAACCAACCCTAAATATTTTCCGATGGGGTTAAAATTTTAAAATGGGGTGCAGGGAGGTCCCTAAAGTCGCTGTAAAAAATTTCAGCCCGATCGGATAATTCAAAGTACTCTTTTTTACCGTTCTGCAGGAAAAAATTATTTCACAGGCGTAAACCAACCCTAAAAATTTTCCGATAGAGTTGAAATTTTAGAATGGGGTGCAGGGAGGTCTATAAAGTCAGCATACAAAATTTCAGCCCTATCGGATAATTTAAAGTAATCGTTTTTCACCATTCCGCAGAAAAAAATCGTTTCGCAGGCGTAAACCAACCCTAAATATTTTTCGATCAGGTTATAATTTTGGGATGGGGTGCAGGAAGGTGCCTTAAGTCAGCATACAAAATTTCAGCCCGATAATTTAAAGTACTCTTTTTTTACCGTTCCGCTGAAAAAAATTGTTTCAAAGGGGGAAGTCACCCTTGAATATTGTTCGATGGGGTTGAAATTTTATGATGGGATGCAGAAAGGTCCCTTAAGTCAGCATAAAAAATTTTATACCGATCGGATAATTTCAAGTACTCGTTTTTTACTATTCCACAGAAAAAAAAGTTTCGGAGGCGTAAACCAACCCTAAATATTTTCCAATGGGGTTGAAATTTTAGGATGGGGTGCAGGAAAGTCCTTAGGTCAGCATAAAAAATTTCAGCTCGATTGGAAAATTTAAAGTACTCGTTTTGTTTCATTCCGCAGATAAAAATCGTTTCGCAGGCGTAAACCAACCCTAAATATTTTCTGATCGGGTTATAATTTTAGGATCGGGTGCAAGAAGGTGCCTAAAGTCAGCGTACAAAATTTTAGACTGATCGGATAATTAAAAGTACTCTTTTTTTACCCTTCCGCAGGAAAAAATCATTTCACAGGCGTAAATCAACTTAAAATATTTTCCGATCGGGTTATAATTTTAGAATGGGGTGCAGGGTAGTACCTAAAGTCAGCATACAATATTTCAGCCCGATCTGATAATTTAAAGTACTCGTTTTTTTACCATTCCGCAGAAAAAAATCGTTTCGTAGGCGTAAACCAACCCTAAATATTTTCATATGGGGTTGAAATTTTAGAATGGGGTGCAGGGAGATCTCTAAAGTCACCACAAAAAATTTCAGCCCAATCGAATAATTTAAAGTTCTCTTTTTTTACCGTTCCGCTGAAAAAAAAAATGGTTCAAAGGGGGAAGCCACCGTTAAATATTGTCCGATGGGGTTAAAATTTTAGGATGGGGTGCAGGAAGGTCTGCAAAGTCAGCATACAAAATTTCAGCCCGATCGGATAATTTAAAGTACTCGTTTTTTACAATTCCGCAGAAAAAATCGTTTCGGAGGCGTAAACCAACCCTAAATATTTTCCGATGGGGTTAAAATTTTAAAATGGGGTGCAGGGAGGTCCCTAAAGTCGCCGTAAAAAATTTCAGCCCGATCGGATAATTTAAAGTTCTCGTTTTTTACCATTCCGCAGAAAAAAATCGTTTCGCAGGTGTAAACCAACCCTAAATATTTTCCGATGGGGTTGAAATTTTAGGATGGGGTGCAGGGAGGTCCCTAAAGTCACCACAAATTTTCAGCCCAATCGGATAATTGAAAGTTCTATTTTTTACCGTTCCGCTGAAAAAAAATGTTTCAAAGGGGGAAGCCAGCCTTAAATATTGTCCGATGGGGTTCAAATTTTAGGATGGGGTGCAGGAAGGTCTCTTGAGTCAGCATACAAAATTTCAGTCTGATCGGATAATTTAAAGTACTCGTTTTTTACCATTCCGCAGAAAACATCGTTTCGGAGGCGTAAACCAACCCTAAATATTTTCCGATCGGGTTATAATTTTAGAATGGGGTGCAGGGGGGTACTTGAAGTTAGCATAAAAAAATTCAGCCCGATCGGATAATTTAAAGTACTCGTTTTTTACCATTCCGCAGAAAAAAATCGTTTTGCAGGCGTAAACCAACCCTAAATATTTTCAGATGGGGTTGAAATTTTAGAATGGGTTGCAGGAAGATCCCTAAAGTCACCACAAAAAATTTCAGGCCAATCGGATAATTTAAAGTTCTCTGTTTTTACCGTTCCGCTGAAAAAAAATGTTTCAAAGGGGAAGCCACCCTTAAATATTTTCCGATGGGGTTTAAATTTTAGGATGGGGTGCAGGAAGGTCTCTTAAGTCAGCATAGAAAATTTCAGTCCGATCGGATAATTTAAAGTACTCGTTTTTTACCATTCCGCAGAAAACATCGTTTCGGAGGCGTAAACCAACCCTACATATTTTCCGATCGGGTTATAATTTTAGAATGGGGTGCAGGGTGGTACCTAAAGTCAGCATAAAAAATTTCAGCCCGATCGGATAATTTAAAGTACTCGTTTTTTACCATTCCGCAGAAAAAAATCGTTTTGCAGCAGTAAACCAACCCTTAATATTTTCAGATGGGGTTGAAATTTTAGAATGGGGTGCAGGAAGATTCCTAAAGTCACGACAAACAATTTCAGGCCAATCGGATAATTTTAAGTTCTCTTTTTTAACCGTTCCGCTGAAAAAAAAATGTTTCAAAGGGGAAGCCACCGTTAAAATTTTCCGATGGGGTTAAAATTTTAGGATGGGATGCAGGAAGGTCTGTAAAGTCAGCATACAAAATTTCAGCCCGATCGGATAATTTAAAGTACTCGTTTTTTACCATTCCGCAGAAAAAATCGTTTCGGAGGCGTAAACCAACCCTAAATATTTTCTGATGGGGTTGAAATTTTAGAATGGGGTGCAGAGAGGTCCCTAAAGTCGCCCTAAAAAATTTCAGCCCGATCGGATAATTTAAAGTTCTCGTTTTTTACCATTCCGCAGAAAAAAATCGTTTCGCAGGCGTAAACCAACCTTAAATATTTTCCGATGGGGTTGAAATTTTAGGATAGGGTGCAGGGAGGTCCCTAAAGTCACCACAAAAATTTTCAGCCCAATCGGATAATTGAAAGTTCTATTTTTTACCGTTCCGCTGAAAAAAAAAATGTTTCAAAGGGGGAAGCCACCCTTAAATATTGTCCGATGGGGTTCAAATTTTAGGAAGATCTCTTAAGTCAGCATACAAAATTTCAGTCCGATCTGATAATTTAAAGTACTCGTTTTTTACCATTCCGCAGAAAACATCGTTTCGGAGGCGTAAACCAACCCTAAATATTTTCCGATCGGGTTATGATTTTAGAATGGGGTGCAGGGTGGTACCTAAAGTCAGCATAAATAATTTCAGCCCGATCAGATAATTTAAAGTACTCGTTTTTTACCATTCCGCAAAAAAAAATCGTTTTGCAGGCGTAAACCAACCCTAAATATTTTCAGATGGGGTTGAAATTTTAGGATAGGGTGCAGGGAGGTCCCTAAAGTCACCACAAAAATTTTCAGCCCAATCGGATAATTGAAAGTTCTATTTTTTACCGTTCCGCTGAAAACAAATGTTTCAAAGGGGGAAGCCACCCTTAAATATTGTCCGATGGGGTTCAAATTTTAGGATGGGGTGCAGGAAGGTCTCTTAAGTCAGCATACAAAATTTCAGTCCGATCGGATAATTTAAAGTACTCGTTTTTTACCATTCCGCAGAAAACATCGTTTCGGAGGCGTAAACCAACCCTAAATATTTTCCGATCGGGTTATAATTTTAGAATGGGGTGCAGGGGGGTACTTAAAGTTAGCATAAAAAAATTCAGCCCGATCGGATAATTTAAAGTACTCGTTTTTTACCATTCCGCAGAAAAAAATCGTTTTGCAGGCATAAACCAACCCTAAATATTTTCAGATGGGGTTGAAATTTTAGAATGGGTTGCAGGAAGATCCCTAAAGTCACCACAAACAATTTCAGGCCAATCGGATAATTTAAAGTTCTCTGTTTTTACCGTTCCGCTGAAAAAAAATGTTTCAAAGGGGAAGCCACCCTTAAATATTTTCCGATGGGGTTTAAATTTTAGGATGGGGTGCAGGAAGGTCTCTTAAGTCAGCATAGAAAATTTAAAGTACTCGTTTTTTACCATTCCACAGAAAACATCGTTTCGGAGGCGTAAACCAACCCTAAATATTTTCCGATCGGGTTATAATTTTAGAATGGGGTGCAGGGTGGTACCTAAAGTCAGCATAAAAAATTTCAGCCCGATCGGATAATTTAAAGTACTCGTTTTTTACCATTCCGCAGAAAAAATCGTTTCGGAGGCGTAAACCAACCCTAAATATTTTCCGATGGGGTTGAAATTTTAGAATGGGGTGCAGGGAGGTCCTTAAAGTCGCTGTAAAAAATTTCAGCCCGATCGGATAATTTAAAGTACTCTTTTTTTACCGTTCCGCTGAAAAAAAATTGTTTTAAAGGGGGAAGCCACCCTTAAATATTGTTTGATGGGGTTGAAATTTCATGATGGGGTGCAGAAAGGTCCCTTAAGTCAGCGTACAAAATTTCAGCCCGATCGGATAATTTAAAGTACTCTTTTTTTACCGTTCCGCAGGAAAAGATCGTTATTTCCCACTGTGAATCCCACGAGAGTCCGTTAACGGAACTTGATAGACAGTTTTTTTCTTACAATAAAAACTCTTTGAAATATAGAAAATATTTAAAGTTATTTATTGAATTTAGGTATGTTACGTTAACTTACCTTGAGCTTTTAAAGCAAGCTCTAATATCTTCTTAGACCTATTCATTTCTTCTTTAACAAGCACATGACCACAAAAGATTTAGCGCCAATTAATACTACAGTGCTGAACAATTTAAGTTGAAGTAGTCAACAACGTTGCCAAATCTTAGGGACTCATATCATATGACAACTACATAAAAATACATGCAACATACAGTTCTACTGTGTCGCCATCTAGTTCAACTTCCGTGAACACAGGCGCGTATATTTTGATGGGTATTAGAATAATAGGAAGCCCTGGGCAATTTTTCAAGTCTTCTTCTTCTACTATATTTAAGGTCCAATAAAACGATATACACTATAAAAAATTCGAAGCCCAAAACCGGGCCTCGTATGTCGGTAGTGGGCTTCGTATCGCAGGTCGAACATGCAATTTCGGGCTCCCTATTGATGGAATATGAGTATATATATATATATATATATATATATATATATATATATATAAAATATAACTGGGAGCAAATAATGAAATAAAAATGGGCACCAGCTCTCCGACGAATAGGCAGCTGTAGCCTAACAGATCATTAGTTTAGATTAAAAATAAAAAGTTGAAAGTTAAACATCTGTCACATAACAGTTGTGTTACAACTGTCAAAAAGCTTTGAAAGTCTATCATTCTCAACTGACTATTTATTTTCATTGGTTCTTTTTGGTTTATTTAAGAAAACTCTAACGTAACTAGGAATTTGACCAATGAAATAAAAGTTGACATTTGACAAATACGTCTGACATGTCATTGATAAACCTGACAGTTACATGTAACTGAATATTTGACCATTAAAACTGCAGTTAGAGTTTGGAGCATATATCAAATACTTACACTGATAGAATTAAAGCGTTATTAATACAACAACATAGTGTTGTATATGCGCCAACCACAAATTGTACTGTAGTATAGTACTAACTATGACATCAGATAACATTTGTTGTTGTATTTATTTTATGTTGTTTACCTCTTATTCTATAACTGGTTGTTGTATCGTATAACATATTTATGTTATAACTTATTACAAAATATGGTTGGCGCCTATATTACAACAACATTTTTATCAGTGTAGGTCTAGTGTTTATCACACGATTCTGAAAATAATTAAAAAAATAAGGAAATTTTTTGACTTGTATATAATATAAACAATATTTTTTTTGTATTTAGGTATAGTTTTATTAAAAACGAATAAATATCTGCCGAGCGCTTTCGGAATTTTATTCCATCTTCATTGAGAGCAATAAGGACAATTACAAACACTTTAAAACTTAAAAACTAAAATAAAATTGCGGACATCATGACAGTTAAAATGACTTTGCTCTTCTTCTTTTCTTTATTTCTCTCAATGTATATTAAAACAACTATATTTCCCTTGCTGCATCCTGTAAAGCATTGACAATGCCAGCCCTGAAGATGGAATAGAATTCCGAAAGCGCTCGGCAGATACTAATTCGTTTTAAATAAAACTATACCTAAATACAAACAAAATATTGTTTATAATTAATATATATTTTAAAGGATCTAAGTCCAAAAATGTTGGTTTATTCATATCGTGTGTTTATCTTTCATTCTTAATTCTTAATTTAATCAAGTAATCAAATTTAAAAGCGCAGTTCATAAAAATAAAAATTTATCCCGTACAATAAAAACAACAAATTAATTGTTATTTTATTGTTTTTAATTATATTTACTCTTAATTTGTACTTAATTGCTGTAAATAAATACCTCAGATGATGCTGTATACATAAGTGGTTTTCTCATCGATCGACTGTACGTTTTAAACCCTATAATGGTTGTTTTTTCCATATGCGTAAAATTTACTTGGTTTATTATTTTCTGCTAATTATTTAATGTAATAATAAACTGGAAATTAAATGGAAAAATATAAAGTTTTCAGAACTTTTAGTGTTCTTTTAATCTGTTAGATAATATCCTACCAGACTGGCCGATATAAGATTTACCTAATTGAAAAAGGTTGTAATACGATTTCCAAAATGCGATTTTTTAGCACTAAAGTAATGTTTTTTGTAAATTTGGAGTTTATCGGACTTTTGCTTCAATTTTTTATATTTGTTTGAATGTTCTGCTCATTCTATAACTTTTATTTCTTAAGTTATCGTCTGGACGATACCTTAAAAATAGAGCTACGTTATCGTGTACCCAGGGACAAAAATGAAAAATGTTCAAAACTTGATAAAAAACAACGAACTAAGAACTCTTCTTTCTAGAATAGACATACCGTTAAAATAAAGTATCGCCAACATCTCGGTTTGTTTGTAAACAAATAGTAGGTATATTCAGGCCTGAACAATAATAATTACCAGTAACTGGTTTTGTTGTCTCTGAACAAAGATGTGCGAGTAAGACAGTCGAATCTGTATGTTGCAGACGTTTTTGTCAATTTTTACGAATGAAATGACTATTCTAGAGAGAAGAGGTATTAGTTCGTTGATAAAAAACATTTGTATATAATTTTTTTTAGTCTAAAGTATTTTTTGACGATTATGGAAATTTGAAAAACATAGTATAATAATACTCTTGCTTACTTAAAAATGTATGGTTAACATAGCCATATTAAAATACAATTTATTTTAATTATGCTCATTAGATATGTAAATATTCATTCACACACTGCATGTTTTCTAATGTTTTGCGTAAACTGTATTTATAAATAAATTTATCGTAAAACTCTTTTACTAAAAGATAAATGTCAACATTGCACGACACTATAATATGTAAGTATTTATTTAGTAATTAATTTTTGCCCGACTATAGCAACGCGAAAGAAGGGTTATGTTTTTAACGTGTTTATATGTGTGTATGCATATTTGCTTGTACCTCTCTAGAGCCTAAACTGCGTCGATTTTAATGATGCAGGCGTCATAAGATTCGTCATGAGGGCAAGCCTTTGCATTGGCGCCTCCTATCCGTAAATAAAATGTTAAAAAAAGTGTGGGCCAAAAAAAGGCGCCCTGAGGCAGAGGACTCACTCGACGTAGTGCAAAGACCGTGACTGCATGAGTGACATAGGTTGTATAAATTTCAATGTTTCGGAAATATTTATCGTTATCATCAGGAGTTTAAAAACGAAAAATCCAATAAATATCTAGATTTTTATTATGACTTTGATATTAATTTTTATTAAAAAGCGTAATTTTTGGCGATATATTTGAAATAAATAGCGTAACTTAATATTGTTTTGTGGCAAATGATTAGGATCATTCATGAAACGTTGACTTTTTGTCGTAGCGTTGAGTGGTTAGGACCACATTGTTATTCGATGCTGCAGGACTCGAATTTCATAGCTGATCGCTATTTTTAACGGCTCTAAGTTTATTCCATCATCGCGGCTCTTTCATCATTTTTTTTTAGCTTATATCACCTTAATTTTTACTAATTACTAAAACTTCGAGCAACATCAAAATAAGCAAAGAACAAAATGACTTCTGTATGTCTTTTCCTGGCTGTATACAGGATAACTTAGGAACGCTGTGAGCTAGAGACTTGAAATTTGGAATGCAGACAGGGGTGCTTCAAAGTTCCCCGGAGCAAACATTTCTCAGGGGAATTCCATAGGGAACGTTCAAGTATTACGTAACGCAAATTGAATCAAAATTCATACACTTCATACATCGGTTCTCGCGTTATTCAAGGCTGTAGAGATTTTATATTTTGGCTACCCCCCTAATAGAGGGTGTGTTAGGGGGGGTAGCCAAAATATGAAATCTCTATAATCTATTATAACGCGAGAACTGGGGTATGAAGTGTATGAATTTGCGTTACGTAATACTTGGACGTTCCCTTATACGTTTTAGGTTTTAGTCCCTGCGTTGTATTTCAGCCATAGACTTATATAGTGCTGATGAGATAAATATAGTGCCGTTTTTTAGCTTCGTCGGTGACATCTAACATTGTCCGCATACACGATAGGAATGTGTCCCAACACGACAGTCCGTTTCTTCCATTTAAGGGGCCTAGTAACTGCAACCTGTTGCTCGGGGAGCCAACAACGTCACCCAGTGCCTCTGGTGCGCTTAAACAACAAATTTGTATGCTGTAGGTTTAACGCCGAAAAAATCGACCTTACAAATTAACTTTGATTTTGGACAGTCCAATATTTCATGTTCTATGTCTATCTGATAAGTATAAAACATGTTGAAAAACATAAAATTGCTTATTTTATAGTATATATATATATATATATATTTTTATTTATTTATTTATTTATTTATATAATTAAGTTTACAATATATAAAAAATATAGAATAACCTAACTAATTATTATTATATTTATATAGTTTATTTCAAGGGTACAAAATAATAAAATGATCATCCTTTCAAAAGGGTAGTAGGAAAAATTAATAAAAACATACATTACAAATACATACAATTTTTCTTGTATCATTTTTGTTTTTGAATTGCAAAATAAGAATTAAAAAAGTAATTTTGTTGAAAAAATAATAATAATTAATAAAAAATAATTAAAATAAAATTAAACGTATGAATATACAGGGTGATCAATAACTGGAATGCCAAAATTTAAGAAGTGGTTTGGACTTTTAGCTCCCTTATGGCTCATTTGCGGACCAATCTTTATAGAAACTTTTTTTCATATTTTTGGATGTAGAATCACCTCTTAAATTTTGGCATGCCAGTTACTGACCACCCTGTATTATAGATAGATATTTTTGTTTATAAAATAATTTACATATGTAATTAAAAATTAATAAATAAGAGTCGTTTTTAATTAAAAATACACAAAAAAGAAGCTACACCACTGAATATAATTAATTTTAATCAATTTTAGTAATAAATAGGTAATTAAATGTCATAAATTTAATTAAAAGAGCAATTACAATTATACTATTTAAATGTGATAATTAATTAAGAATATTTTTCAATAGAAATTCTTAATAATTTAAATTCCACCGGCGTTAATAAGATTTGTCGTAACAGGTATAATATATGGTTTGTTGTGTGAAATAAAAGCCACAATTAGGCACCTACCTACAATAATAATAATATTTTACAGCATATCATTCTCACACACACCGTGTGTATAAATCAGAGGGTAAAAAGCAGGCAGGTACCGCACAGTGGTCCCAGAAAGAAACTGACAAAACTGTGTCTATGCAAAAGGCCCATTTTTTGATGAAGCTGAAATTTGCAACGTTTTTTTGCAACGAAAATTCAAATAGTATATTAAAGTACTAGTTTCATAACATACGTTTTTAGCGCACGAGTACAAGTTTGGAAAACAAGCCGCTTGCGGCGATTTTTCTAACGTACTAGTGGGCTAAAAACGTGTTATGGAATAAGTGCTTTAATATAGATTTAGCAGAAATTTAGTATAAAGGGTTCTTTCGTTAATCTTAATGCGGACTCAAAAATATAAAATTGAAAATGGTGGAATAAATATGGACGATTTATTTTTTAAATTTTGACAAAATTAACAAAAATTTGGCACAAAACAATAAAATATAAAAATTTCAGCCCATTTTTTTATATGTATTAGTAATTACTGTCCGACCAAATAACCTTGGCCAGTTTAAGGAATTTTTATATCGGCAACGTCGCACTATGTCGCCTATTGCGATCGCAGTACTCTAAAGTGTGATCCGTTAATACGTGGTAGTGACTCATATTGAAAGTATGGACTACGCGGGGAACGAAACGCAAAGAGGGTAGACCAACTATAGGCGTTGCAGTGAAGGAATCGTAAAGCGGGAGGGTGCTTTAAGCATGAGTCACGTATAAACAAATTAGACTATAGAAGAGGCCGCAGAACACTAATGAGAGTCAAATTACGTGATTGGACACTAAACATTTATGATGGACATCCATTTAGTCCCATATATAATTAATTTTTAATATTTAAGAAAGTAAAAATCTTAATAAAAAACATCTAAATTGGTCGCAGAAAATAAAAAGTCTGTTTTTTGCATAGGGATATTTTTTGCAAAAAATCAACTAAATCGGACATTTTTGAAAAATTTTAAAGCACCCTAAAGACGCAACTTTTTTTTCATATTTGTCACTGTTTTGTTTCTAATCAGCGGTGAAAATAATGGCTCTATGAAAAAAATAGACTTTTTTTTTTCTGGGACCACTGTGCACCGGGATCCGAAGAGACAACACCTCTGGACCACACACCCAGAGGCACGCGTCGCGCTGGGCTACGTTTATCCGGGGCGGCCGAGCCAGGGTTCGGGCGTGTCCGCGATCGAGTTGGGTGTTCCAAGTGCGCAGACCTACGGCATAGACCACACATATTGTGGCACGCGCAACTCTACTCGAGCGTCGTGTGAAGTCGGGCGGGCATGCGCACGCGGCGCTTTGAAGCATCCCGGCCGTGCAGTGTCTAATCGGAGTCCAATTTGTCAATTACTGGTTAAGCGGAGGCCCACCCGGCACTTGTTTGACGGCCGATAACGGATATTACACACTTGTCGGCCAACTGAAATTGTTAGCAGCCTTCAGATTAGGCTCTAATTAGGTGATTAATATTAAACAAGACGGGGAAATGGAAAATTGCTTCGTAATTACTGGGCTATTTTTTAAAAATTTTACTCAATGTAGAGCACTAGACACTGTCTAGTGTTTCCGATTTTGCAGTGATGAAACCTTTGCCAGTAAACTTGCCAGGAATATGTCAGTAATTTCCAGACCAGACCAGCTATAGAATTAAAGAATTTTATATGTTTTACATTGAATTTAGAAAAAAATTGCCTGCGGATCTTTGTTTACGTTTGGACTTTTTAACGCCACCCCCCAATCATGCTCCAGTTGGGAAAATCCACTGTCCAGCTGAGGAATAGTCGGAAAAATTGATTCTCAGAACAAGGAAATAGGCGAAGAAAATTTTTTATTTATTGGTCAGTAAATTTATTATTTGGGAAGTTCGCAGAGCCAAGGAGGACCTTTTTTTAGTCATCAAAATTTTCCGTCAGGGTTAAAGCTTTTTTTAGAGGTGGGGACCGAGGTGAGGACCTATGAAACTAAATTTTCCAGTAAAAAAATGGTGCAAATTTGTATATTGGGCGTATCACAAGCTCTTCAGTATAATCTGTGGCGTTAGGAAACGTTCAAGTATTACGTAACGCAAATTTTGATCATTTTTAAAGCTATTTTCATATCATTAACATGGGCGTAACACTCCAAAAAATATTCTTTATCCAATACATACAGATAATGAGACAATTACGAGCTTTATTTTAAATAGATAAACTCAATAATAACCCCCGCGTGGCTTTTACTTTATTGAGTGGATAATTATTTATTTTACCCACTCAACTGTCACTTGTCAAATTATTTTCTTGTAAATGTCATTAAAATTGTTAATAAAAATATGAATTCCTAAGCTATTTATTGGATAAAATCTTGTATGGCACTCATGGGTAAACCGATATTGCCCTCTCGAAAATTAACCTGCTTGGCTGACGTCTCGCAGGTTAATTTTCTTATGGGCAATATCTTACTTTACCCACTAGTACCATAAATAACTATTATTAAAATTGAAAAGATACGTGTTTCAGGAATTTTGGATATTCGACTCTAAGGTGGTAAAAAATGTTAATCCGAATGCCCTGTGCAACGCACGGGTATCCGGCTAGTATTTAATAAAATGTATACTCTTCTATCTTGCCAGCTACAGAGAGTTGATCTTGTTAAGAGCCACGTTATTAATTCGAGGTGTTTTTAAGCTTTTCGTGTTTAAGTAGCTCTTTTTTAATGAGCTTAACTGACTCGAATTCAGTTAAGTATTTTATTTTTCGATTTGTTAAAAAAAGCTTCTAAAATACTTAGGTACTGGTATTTTTCCTTATAAAATTTAAAAAAGCAGATAGTATTTTTTTAACTTAAGTGGCAATGTCCAAATCAAATGATTTTTTATTCTTTATAATTTTCTAAACCCTAAAATTACTAGTACCTACCTATAATGTATGATTTTTGAGTCTGTGTCTAGATTTATAGAGTGCAGAGACTTTTTCAGGGAACTGAAGTTTTTTTGTTGTAAAATACGACACATTTTAATTATAAATTTTAAATGCAAGAAATTATCATATATAATTACACAAAAATTCGCTGTTTTCATGAAAATTTGCTGTCTGGAAATAATTACGACAGAGGCGTCGCCCCTGGAGTAATTATTTCCTTTGACAGCAAATTTGAATGAAAACTGTGAGTTTTTCCCGATAATTCGAAGAATCATGTGTGAATTGAAGTTTATTTTTTAACGATTTATAATATGTCAAACCAACTTTTATATTTTTTTCATTGCTAAATGATATAGATTGTTTTATTACTTATCTTAATATTTTAACAGGCATATTCTTTAATTTGGTTAATTTAATTACATTCTCAACTGCTAAACTAAATCCTTTTTGTCCATTTTTAAATTGCAAATTATAGTTTTGTCAATAGTTTAGTCACTTACTGCAGTACTGACTAGCGCGGTACTACATGTTCATAAAAGTCAACCTATAAAAACTGTCATTACATTTTATAAAAAGAATATATTGAGGTATTTTCTGGTAAATAATAAATTAATAACAATAATTATTTAATTATAAATTAGTTTTAGGTATGAAATCTTGCTGTAAAAGAGAAAATACTACAGCGATATTCTCACTAGAATTTTCTACATGTTGAAAATTCCCAATATAACTATAATATGATTGGACAGAAATAAACACGTGGCCAGAAAGATTGTTAAATGATTGGTTGATAAAAACTTTAAAAAATAATCAACAAAATTACATAAAAGGGTGTTTACACAACAAATTATTGGTAATAGGAGACTTTAATGATGGATGAGACATGGTAAAGTTTTAGAATAGGATATTTTTTACACTAGATGTACACTGATAAGAATATTGCCAACGTTAAGTTATGTGAGTTTTCCAGAACATATTTTGTATAATTTCATAATAAGTTATGTAAAATTAAATTTTACGGAATTTATTCTATAAAAATTTTTGAGAAATAAATTTTTACAAAGCATATTCTGTAAGATTCTGTAAGATTTATGTGAAATAAAATTTTACGGTACATATTCTCTAAAAATTTGTGTAAAATAAAATTTTAAAGAACATACTTTGGCAATATGTCTACCTTCGTTATGTTCTGTGAATAAAGCGCCCCAAAAATTACATAATATATTATATGTGAAAACATAATACATTATGTAAAACTTAAAAATAAGTTATGTGAAGATACATTATATATTATGTAAATTTTAAAAATATAGCAATAAGTGTTTCTGGATAATAAAGGAATATTCTCAATTTGACAATTGACACATGAGGTTAAATATATTAAATAAGTTTAAGCTTGGTTTGGTAACCCAACAATAATATTAGATAGTAGATGGCTGGATTAGGGTTATTTATATTAAAAAACGTTTTTTTACTAAAACTGCCGACGTTTCGTTGGCTTTATTCCAACTTCTTCAAAAGGCACGCTACAAGAAATGTAACAATTATGTTATAACTTTTTAACAATTCAAAGAGCCAGAAAGAAAACAATATAAGTTTAAAAATTGGTTAATAAAATAATAAAATATGATTCTTTTTTTATATGTAATAAAAAAAAATGTTTAAAATTGTTTTGCAGACAAAAAAGCCATTGATTAATTATATTAAACTATGCATTATAATCTAAACATAGAAATAAAAACATTTAAAATACGGTTTAATTTAATAAAACCTCGTATAAGAACACATATTTATATTAACGTTTTTTAATATAAATAACCCTAATCCAGCCATCTACTATCTAATATTAAATAAGTTGTTTATTAATAAATTTTATTAATAAACAACTTATTTCCTGTACATATATAAGTTATTATTATGCTATGCTTTTCATATTTTCTTTATTATAATAGTTATATGCTACTATAACGCAAATGCCAAAAAACCTCAAACGTTAAATATAACAGTGAATTAGTTTCACTTATGCAAGAATGGGGCCTTGTCATGTATGTCACATTAATATGTGATAATTTTTTTTAACATTATGTCACATGTACCTGGTCTCTCCACATTGATAAGCTTTGTAATAGACTTATGAAGCAAGTTTATGTTATTAGGAGCCTTAAAAACTCACTAGATCAAAAGACCTTATTGAGTGTTTACTACGCAAATGTTCATTCGCTATTATCATATAACATAATTGTGTGGGGTCATTCTAGTGATATTAATAGAGTTCTTGTAGTTCAAAAACGAATCATAAGAGTCATTTATAACCTTGATTTTAACCATACGTGTCGTGATCATTTTAAAAATAACTCTATTTTAACTGTGACGTCTATTTATTTATTTAAGTTATTGGTATATGTTTTTAATAATCGTAATTTTTTTTTAACAAATGGTTATCTACATAATTACCCCACTCGACAACGAGACCTAATTCGTTGCAATAAATTTAGATTATCTATGTTTAAAAAATCTCCTGCCTATGCAGGATACCACTATTTCAATATTTTACCCAATTCCATTAAAGAAACCACATCTATTAACATTTTTAAAAAATATATTAAAAAATTATTGCTCTCACAAACGTTTTATTCTTTCGAAGAAACGAAAACTATATGTCTACCCTGGTTTGAGTTATAAATATATCGCTTTCATAAGATCGTTCGTTTATTTTTTTTTTTTGTGTTTTTATTTATGTATGCATGTAAATATTTTATTTTTTTTTTTTTTTTATATACGAATAATATGTTTGTGATATAGTTTTAAGTCTCAATATTATATTTTAATGACGAGTCTATCTATTGTAAAATAGCCAAGGACAATAAAGATATCTATCTATCTATCTATATCTATCTATCTATCTATCTATGTAATAAATTTTTGTAAATTCTATAACTGCTCAAAAAATTAATAAATTTTGATTAAATTTGGTACCTATAGCTGAAGTGCGGCTAAAAAATCCTTTTTACACTGAGTAAATTGTACTGGCATTTGGTATTTTTTACCTGACAAATTTTATTTTTAAAGAACTGTAACTGCTTTAAATCTTGATATGATTTTTTTTTAAATTTGGAACTCATTGCCTAATTTAGGGGTTGGTATAGTCTATTTAAAATGAATAAAATTGACTGGTCATTTATAATAATAATAATAATCTGCCAAACTGTCAAAAATGTTATGAGCAAGTAAACTTTTTTATAACTGGTTTGTATGTTTGTTTGTATCTCATTTATATATATTCGGATTGTTCGGTATTCGGTAAATTTCGAACTACACAAAATATTAAATATATCGGCTGTATAAATCTTCCTGTCTCTTTATTGCAGCTCTGCTCAGGAGTGACATTCTATGGCGTTCCAATCTATGGCAAACCTGGAGTAGAGTTTTAATGGGGGGACGGGACTTTTGAACTTTTGTATATTGGCTAATTATTAATTTTCTTGTAGATATTTTGTATGTTTTGTATTTTTTTTTTGTATACGGCCCTCTGGGCTGGAATAAAGGATTTTTATTTTTATTTTTATTATTATTATTATATAAATATAAAAAAAGTTCATAAATTTTATGAACTTTTTACTTGTTAAGAAGTCACCTATATTTGTTTTTTCGTACTACCTAGTGTACATGAAATAAAGAAAAATGCATGTTCACTATATATCCTCGTTAGGATATATTTCTATCGCACGAGTACATACACTGAAAGAAATTGCATTGAAAAGGTGTAAAAAAAAAACACTCTATAAATGTGTAAATTTTACACCTTTATATAAATGTACATCAACATTGATGTGACACTACACACGTGAGGTGATTTTGACCTAGAGTGTGTATTTTTACATCCATACCTTCTGCAACAATACACTCGGAGCTCAAGAAAGTGTATTTTTATAAACATACCTTTAGCAACAATACACCCGAAGTGTAAAAATCACACTTCTGATGTACAAGCCAGCCAATCGCGGGCGTTAAACTAGTCACTTCACTCGAGAAGCCAGAATTCCTGCTTCATCGAGTCTGGTGGCTGTCGACCATTATAATTATTTACGTTTGTAAGAGCGTACGCATAATTTTGTGTGTGCTAGATTTTTCAAAGAAATAATTGGTTTGATTAAGTAAATAGTTAAAAAGTGTGATTAATACAATATCCTTAAAACATACATTTTATAATATTTTACTTATTTAGGCGGTAACACTGGCCTGAAAATTTTGAGTTGTTAAGACTTGTATATGTTTTCTGTTTCTATTTTATATTGGTACTTTTTGTAGCGCTGATTACGAATATACGTTTTATTTTCCTGTTGCGTAGTTTTTCCATAAAACACTATTCATAAATAGAAAAATAGCAAATGGTTATTCTATTTTTTTTAATAAATTGAAGGGGTTTACGTAAAAAGTATATTTACGCGTTGGTTTAAACTTTACACACTGGATGTAAAAATATAACACACACCGCATTTATATTAACGCTTCGAGTGTAAATTCACAACAGCACCAGCTGCAAGTAAATTACACATGCACGTGGATGTAAATATTTATCTCAGTGTATATTTGTTTTTAAGCAACCGATAAGTTCCTTTTCTGGTTTGAATACACACGACATCTTTTATTTGCCTACCATTTTCGTTTTAACAAAAGAAACCAATAAATTTAATAAACTTTAAATACTGAAGGTTCTGAATGTCCTTAAAAGTACAAAAAAGTTGCCGCCACGGCTTTTATCAATGAGATTTCACCCGATGATTTTTTCCTTTTAAAATAAATGTGAGTCAATAGGTATCTGTCTGAAAAGGCCTTATTATAGTCTTCACAGCACGTAAGTGCTAGAAGAGTATTAAACGATGGTTTTTAAATTTCCAAAATCGTCAAAAATTACCCTAGATTTAAAATTTGATATACTCAGAGAAAAAAATTGCTGTTGACAAAATAATACGTTTCCCTATAATATAATATAAAAATAATAACTTAAGGCCTATAATAGGCCTAGTTTTATGAAAAAAACAAAAAAGAAAAAAAAATGAAAATTCAAAAAAATCTTCAAAAAAAATTAAAAAAAAAATTAAATAAAAAAAATAAATTTATTTTTGGAAAATAATAACTTTTACTTCATATAACTCCCTTATCATCTTTCATTTTTTATCTTTTATTTAAGTTTCTTTATTACTCAATACATTTAGTCAAACCATTTTATCTTGATTAAAGTATTAAGGGAACGTTCAAGTATTACGTAACGCAAGCGGCTTGTTTTCTAAACTTGTACTCTTTCACTAAAAACGTATGTTTATAGTATTACTATTTAAATTTTCGATGTAAAAAAACGTTTCAAACTTCATCTTCATTATTTTTTCATGAAAAACATTAGTATCAATGATTTTTTTCTATATTACGTTTTTTGGCGATTTTTTAAAACTCGAAACTACTGTATAATACTATTCTAGCGCAAGCGATGTGAATAGTATAATAATATTGTAATTTTAAAACTTAATTTTAGGATATTACGTCGACATCATAAAATTAAAGGTCCTGAATTTACAGGACCGTCGAGAGAATCGGGGCCCTGGGGGGTATTAACATATTAGATAATCTTATGAAGCTGAAGTTTGCAACTTTTTTTGCAATGAAAATCCAAATAGTATATTAAAGTACTAGTTTCATAACATACTAGTACTTTAGAAAGCTCGCCGCAAGCGGCTTGTTTTCTGAACTTGTACTCGTGCGCTAAAAATGTGTTATGGAATAATATAATAATAATAATATACCTACTATTTGAATTTTCGATGCAAAAAAAACGTTCAATTTTTTTGTGTTCACGATAACTTCTATTTTTTATAATTGTTTTGAAAAAAGTCCGATAAAGTCCAAATTTTTAGAAAATATTACTTTAGTAGCAATATTTACACCAATTTTGCGAAAAGTCTATTAATAAACAAACGAGTTATTATAACTGGCGCCCTTTAATAGGGCGCCACTTTCAACAGTATTTTTTTTTATTTTTATAAAAGTGCTCATGAGAATAAAAAAATTATTTTGAAAAGTGCATCGAGAGAAAACTCAATATACTACAGTGAAGATTATACTAGAGAATGCGTAGCATTACATATCTTCATAGCTTATTTTCAGATAGTATTACAACTAAGCTTAAAAAAAATTAATTAACTTTGAATTTTTCGGTTATTTTGCAAGTAGCAGCTTTTAGGCTTAAAAATATTGGTTTCGGTATAATTTTCTTGTGTAAAAACATACTTGAGATAATATTAAATATGTCTATGGATCTATTATTAATTTTTTTGTACATAATCCTATTGATGGAACTAAAATTGTTTTTTTGTAGGTATTCATACTTATAGGGCAAATATAAATAAATAAATTGTGAAATAACAACCGTACCTAAGGGAACGTTCAAGTATTACGTAACGCTCCTAGAAAGGGGGTGGGGGTCATTTTCGAGTGTTACGCCCATGTTAATGGTATAGGAAAACAGAGTTACAGGGGGGGGGGGTGGGGGTCCAAAATGATCAAAATTTGCCTTGCGTAATACTTGAATTTAATTTTCAAGAAGGACAAAGTTGCAAAAAAGTATTAAAAACTGCAAAAAAAAACTTTTTTTATACATTTTTTAACAAAAAAAAATTTTACAAAAAAAAAACAAACTAAATTTCTTTTTTTGTTGCGAAAAATAAAAAATATATATATATTTTTTATGTTTAACCCCCGATAACTTTTTTTTGTGTTTTGGTAGAATTAATAATAAAAGTAATTTTTCCTAAAAGAGTTACGTTAACCGGAATTTTCTTTCAACTTTTTTCATTTTTTTTTTGTTTAACCCCCCATACCGTTTTTGTGGAAGGGGATTACTTTTAAAAGCAATAGGGATCTTAACCTCATAGAACTTTTTCGTGAAAATTTCGTCGATCGTTAGAAGTCGATTATTCGTTCTTGAGTTATCGTGTCTACAAAAACCGTGACATCAGATAGACGGACAAAAAAATTTTTTTTTTTCATAAAACAAATTTGTATCCAAGAATTTTTTGTCTAGGATAATTTTTGAAAATTTTGGAAAATTCGTTAAACTATCGTATAATATAATTTTGGCGCAGGCGCTGTGATTCACAGCCTGTGAATAATTTAATAAACACCGAAATATGCAAATCAAAATCTCAAAACTTATCTGTACTAGTCACTGAGGTAGGGAGGTACTTCAATGGTACTAGTTCTCGAGAAAGTAAGTGCAGTAAAACCGTACCATTTTCAGTTTGTTCATTAAACCATTGCTTTCGCCGGACTTTTAGAAAACAGAAGAAAGCAAATATTTATTAAATTTCTTAGAATAACTGATAATATTTGAAGATATTTGAGAAGAATTTTACAGTCAATTTTAAAGGTGTGTAACGAAATACAATACTATTAGCATCCGCCCTTCTTTCGATTCTTTCAGCCGTAAGTAAGCCTAAAAGGTCAATTTTCTTTCAGGATATAGAGGAAAGTCGCCTAATTTCGGATACTATTATGCAATGTATTCAATATTTAATAGTCGGTATTACTTTTTGATATTTTTTTATATATTATTATTATATATTTTGATATATTTATTATAATGAACCATAATTTATTATGAAAACAATTTATTAGAGTTTATTTTTTTCAAAAAAACACGGTTAAAAAAACTTAGCGCTTTTGTGCATTTAAAAAAGAGTTCCTAATTTCGGACATACCCGAAATTTTTTTTTCAAGAGTAGATCTGGATAACTTTGCTTATGTTTCTTGTTATTCCTTGACATTTAAGAAGTAATTTAATCATAAAGCAATTTTTTACGAAATACTATAGGACCCATAATTTTAGACTCCCAATTTTGTATATTTATTATCTTAAGTATTTTTTTCTTTTTCAGAATTGTGTATCTTGATTTGTTCATCATTATAATAATAATAATTAATGGTTGGCGAGATGGTTGGTTGGCTAAATAACAATTACCTTTCTGATATAAGAAATTGGAAACCAAATGCACAAGAATGATCTGTCCGAAATAAGGCAACTTTCTGCTTTTTAGAAATTTGTAAAATATTTATGCTTCAAATTGCTTAATTCTGACTAGTGGATCAACTTAACCAATGTTTTAACTTACTCATGACAAAAACATGACTTTTATAATGATTATTTATAAAATAATCAAGCATGCTAATGCAACTGAACGCAAAACTGCAATTTGCAATTTAAACGATTTGTGCTGCCATTTAGAGGGGAGAAGCCCTACCGTTATTATATTACAGGACGGATTTAGTTTGACTTTTGGCTTCACATAAAATAGTATCTTAAATACACTACTATCCGAAATTAGGAAACTATCCGAAATTAGGAGCCTTTCCCTTACACTAAAAAAGTACTAAACCCGACAAAAAATACTTTCTCCTAGGGAGAGTACCGAAGGAACATCGTTGGTGTCCGCTCCAAACCAAATTTGTCTAACTTTTAAAACTAAATTTCTCAACTATATATTAAAAAATTGATGACTAAAAAAGAAGATTTGGAAAAAAAAATTGGGGAGCTATTTCCCCTCCCCAATACTCCCTTATTGGAAATTTCAACTTAAAAATTCTAACTTAACTCTGGTTGGAAATACCAAAAACAATACTATTGTAGTGTTGTTGTTTTTCGAGATATTTTTAAGTTGTTAATTCCCAAAAGTTCATAATTTTATTGTAGAATAACATAATACTTAAGTTACAGGGTGGCCTTTGAAAGGGACGGGTGTAGACTTCTTGGCACATTCGGTACATCGAATCCGCCATCTTTTATGACGCGCCTTGTGTATTTTTGTTTTACCATCTTTTATGATGTGGGTATTTTTATATTATTGTTTTATGTTAAAAAGTTAAAGTGAATCATAGATATGGTTATTAATCGTGTAAACTGTTGAATTTTAAATTAATAATAATCTTTTTTGTGGGTTTTTAATGAAAACTTTTTAGCGTGGAAGTTACTACAACAGTAATTTATCAGCTACGAGTAAAAAAAATAGTTAAGTATTACAAATATTTCAAGTGAAACTTTTTTTTTATTTTTGAATAAAAGAAGAAATGAAAATTTTAGTTTGGGCTGGCTTGTGAAAAAATTACCATAGTTGTATGTTTCTCAGTGTTAATACCATTCTTTACCATAAAGCACAGTGGGAGCTATGTTAATGAGACAATTTTTATTGATTTTATAATAGCTTAGCTATATTATAGGGTTAAACCCTAGAAAATATAAAACATTTAATTTTTATAAATTTTCAAAACCTGCATTTTTATGCTGCGTAGCGTGGTTTGAGTTGTAAATGTTAAGCTAAATTTTGAATTTGTAGTTTCTTTTTTGCCAATATTAACCCCTTCCACTTCAGCCGGGTTTTAAGGTATAGGGACATATACTGCCGTATAATAATTTTTCAAATTAGAATATATTTATTTTGACCAAATATATGAAAAAGTTTTCAGAAAAACACTGTTGAACCAAAAAAATATTGGTTTTCTTTTAAATCGTCACTTTTTCATTTTACAACAATTTTTCCTTGTATGTAGAATTTATCCATATTTAATTTTGGGCCCAAACT
Organism: Brachypterus glaber; assembly: GCA_958510825.1. Taxonomy (NCBI): domain Eukaryota; kingdom Metazoa; phylum Arthropoda; class Insecta; order Coleoptera; family Kateretidae; genus Brachypterus; species Brachypterus glaber. The sequence goes on along the minus strand of OY294047.1, from coordinate 47,422,664 downwards.
ACAACATAAAAATTCCTAGAACACTAAATTTATCAACGCCTCGTTTTACGTGCTTTATGTCACCTAATAACCCATTCATAAACTTTCTTGTTTAGGAGCAGCGATCTCATTCTTATGCGGTTTTTATTAAAAAAAAATAATGATGTAGACCTCATTTTCAGTTTATTTTTAGTTATTCTTTATGGTTTTTGAGTCCCGAGTCAAAAAGGCACCTAATTGTTATGCTCTGTAATAATTTTGAGAAAAGAAAATATTCAAAAATGTAGGTTAGGGTTGATCATATGCCCCTTTTTTTGCTCATAAAAAGAGGACCTAGAGGTCCTGAATTATTGGCATACTCACAGACGAATATTCTCACTGACACTCACATCAGTTACTGTAATAATTTTAAAAAATCTTATCTATATACATAGGTACGCAATTTTTAAATTTTTGTTCATCCTTATTCTTGTTTGGAGGAACTAAAGAAACATTAAGAAAAATCAACCTTAAAATTAATTTTCTTCTCAGCCAGAATCTATCAAAAGTAAAAACCTTCGAAAAGTAGTGTTAAAAAGTTACCTTTGATCCATAGCTCACCTACAAGCCGGCGTGAAGAGCTAAGAAAAATTGAAGTGGTGTTTGGCCAAATAAAGAAGACCGTGATTCGGATGCAGGCAGTCTTTTGTTCTTGCTGGGCTAATATGCTGGGCGGGGGGGCCGCGCGGCGAGCAGGGGGTCCGAGCGGCGAGCGGGGCACTGCGGAGGGACTCAGCGACATTCCATCGGCCCGTGGGAAATATCCGAGACGCTGGGTTCGGCCAGTGGCGGGTTCCTGGTTTGGAATAGCCCATATCCCAATTTTCATAATTATAAAGAACTTTAAAGAATATTAAGAAATTTTTAAAATATTTAAGGAATGTAAAGAATTTTTAGAAATATTAAGGAATTTTAAGGAGCTTTATTGAACTTTAAGGGATTTTAAGGTTTTTTTACGAATTTTATGCAGTTTTAAGGAATTTTTCACACATTTTAACGAATTTTAGGAAACTTTAAGGAATTTTAAGGAATTTTAAGGAATTTTACGGAATTTTAAGGAATTTAAGGAATTTTAAAGAATTTTAGGAAATTTTAAAGAATTTTAAGGAATTTTAAGAAATATGAGAAATTTTAAGTAATTTTAAAGGTTTTTTATGAATTTTAAGTATCAAGATAGTTTTAAGAAATTTTAATTATTTTTATATCTAGTAAATTAATTAAACTTCTTGCTTAAAAACACTTTAATAACATAAAAAATAAGTAGCCACTGTTCCGAAGGGTTTTTGTCCCTTCTTCTTCTTCAAATTTCCTTCCTCTTCAAATCTATTATTTTTAATTTTGTATTGTATTTTGTTTTGTATTTTGTTTTGTATCTTCTTTTGTATCTTGTTTTGTATTTTGTTTTGTATTTTTGTATTTGTTTTTATTATTTGTAATTTTTAGTAATTAAATTCTTTTTTATATCGATTAAAGCTTGATAACAAAATAATTTATCTAAATTTTTACATTTTTTTACATTTACATTTTGTTTAACCTCGTACTATTCTACTTAATTAAGCATCCCCAATAGCCCAAAAAGTCCAGGACTTGTGTGGGCTAGTAGTAGAGGGAACCACCGGCTTTAATTGACTTTCGAAGCAATTTATAGAGAGTGTCCGCTTCACTTACACCCTCGCCAAAATTCAATTATTAATTAACTGAAAAAGGCCAATCGGCGACGGTAAGAATCGAACTCACGCTATTTGTGTAGTAAACTCGCCAAGGACCACGTGGTAGTCCACTACACCAATCCTCCCATGGTTTGTAACTTATGAGTATGAGCTCGTCCATAAATAATCAAAATATTTTGGTTGTTTGTTGACCCGGTGCTACGCCACTGCGTCTGTTGTAAGTTGTATCGCTACCCATTCTCACTCCTACAGCACTAAAAAGCTGACTAAAGCGTTTTGGTTATTTTGGAAGATTGCCGATTTACGATAAAGACTCTTAAACAATGAATTATGCCCATACCAAATAATTAACATTTGTTCGACGGCAAAAAGCGAATAATGTGTTTCGGGTTTTTACACGAGAACCAGGCATTCGCACGTACTCATAAAACTCATAGAGTTCGAATAACCGTGCAAGGCAATTTTAATGATATTAACGCACAAACGATAGCGTTCTCTTTTTATTGGGCTACAAGTCAAAATTCAGTTCAATTATGATTAGGGTTAGGAAGATTATTATTATTATTTTTTCTACGACCCTGTTAGTAGTTAGTGCCTATTTTTCACCCTTGCCTCTGACAACGGTTGGGAAGTGACAATCAGCTGATTTTACATATCTGCTGTCAGAAAACTAGTAAACGTCAAACACATAACCTCAAATTGACAAACTAATTGTAAGATAATTTTTGCGTTTCTTTCTTATGTTTAGGTATAAGGTCGTAGGAAAAATAGTATACGCACCTCGACCCAAACCATTTCAGTGCACTTTCTTGCACTAAAAACTAGGTTCGCGTATTTGGTGCGTAATATATATAGTTTTAAAGATTTTATGTAATTTTAAGAAATTTTAAGGAATTTTATGAAACTTCTAGGAGTTTTAGGGAATTTTGGTAAATTTTAGGGAATTTTAAGTAATTTTATGGAATTTTAAAGAAATTTAAAAAAATATTAACAAACTTTAAGAAGCTTTAAAAAGTTTTAAGGGAATATTATGTAATTTTAAGAAATTTTTATATTAGAGTTTTCAGTAATTTTAAGAAATTTTAAAGAATTTTAAGGTACTTAAAGAAATTTTAATGAATACTAAATAATTTTAATAATTTAATAGATGTTTGATGAGTTTTTAGCAATTTTACATAAGGGAATTATAAGAAATATAAAAGAATTTTAGGAATTTAAATGAATTTCAAGGAATTTAGGTTCCTTTAAGTAATTAATAAATTTAAAATAATTGAATGTATTTGAATAAATTTAAATTAATTAAAAAAAATAGAGCAATTTAAAGGAATTAAGGAAATATAAAAGAGTTTAAAGAAATTTAAAGGAATCAAAAGAAATTGAAAGAAATTAAAGTAATTCGTATATTAAGAATGAAGGCAGGTAAAATTTAATAATGCCCTTTATTCAAACTTAAATCATACAAAAATGTCTTACCAAATTGTAAAAAGCAATAACTTTTTTCAGTGTAAATTTGCTTACTTTGTATGCTGATATAATTTTTAAACATTACATGTTTAACGCGCCTTATCATTTATCAAATGTTCAAGTAAGAGTGCAATATTGCTCACTGCGAAGCGAGGCATTATTCTCAAACAAGTTTTTATTTCTCTTCCTATGATGCTTTACAGCGAAGCAGTGGCGTAGATTGCTGGAAATGGGTCAGTTTTTATTTAAAATTTTTAATTAATTAAAATTAATCAACACATTTTAATAGAAACAGCATCGCGATTTTTCTTGATCTCACGAAAGCATTTGATACTGTAATACATGAAATTAAGAAGGTTACTTAGAGGATGTTATTTGATGCGGGGTATAATAAATAAACACATTTTAATAAAAAATACATCGTATTTTTTCTTGATCTCACCAAAGCATTCGATACTGTAATACATGACATTATTAAGAAGCCTACTCAGAGTAGGTATGTTGTATGATAAGGGGTATCCTAAAATTATCTTCCTACTGAACTGTAAAGGAATAAAATTAACCTACCACATGGAACTCTTTTAGGACCTGTTCCACATGGAACTCTTTTAGGACCTGTTCTATTTCTTATTTATACATATTAACAGAATTGCAAACACTATCAGTTTTGATGGATGTATCGTCCGCAGATAACACTGCCTTGCTTTTATCTAAAAATTCTCGACAAAAGAAAAAGAATAATTCCGAGGATAATTCTCTTAAATTTTACTCATTTTTTAGAAAAAAATCATTTCATTAAGCCAACATGCATGCATGCATGCAGTTTCCCAAAAATATCTAAAAATTTAAAATTATACTTTAAAAACGAGTTGTTATTTCTCTTTCTATAATACACGAAAGGGGTTAATTTTGAATTTAATTGTAGGTAAATATGGGAATAAAACTATGAATTTTAATTAATATAGCTCGAAATTCCCTGAACTCTACGAAAAAAAAATCACTGAGAGTTATAGCGTATTTTCAGTTGAGGAACAAAATAAAGTGAATAAATTTAAAAATTCAGGAACAGTTTACTCATACCAGAGTAACGTAACTAAAAAAGTACTTTTTTGTACCTTAATTGTTTTAATATTTTCATCAGAAGGAGCGGAACCACCGTGATATTTTTTGCACAAATGCTTTGTTTTTTTGAAAATATAGTGAAATTTTGTGAAATTCAGATTTGTTATAAAGCGAGATTAAATGGTATTTGGTAATCATAAGATGTACCAAATTAAGGCTTGTTTTCTTCTTCTGTTTTCTTAAATTATTCCTTTTGGCAGATACGCCAATGTATTAAAGAATACCTCAGCGCGATAAACCGTATAATAATATATATTTTTAAACTCGCAACATACTCCTGATGGACTGTTATTAATTTAAATCAATGATCGCCAGCCAGTTCATGCACCTCAATGCCAACAGCTAATCAGCTGCCGAAATACCTTAATCAGTCAGGAATAATCTTTTATCCACTTTCAACTTTTGGAAATTTAATTTCCAAGAAGTTTGTCGAATTATACATTATTATTAATAATTTATTAGGTATAAAATGTACAGTAGATATGTATTTTTTTAATAGTATTGAACTTTTAAACGTTTTCTTTGGACTTAAAATAATACCTACTAAAGTTAATTTTTTTAAGGTATAGTTATTTTAAATTTGCCGCTAAATACTCCACAAAGTCCGATTTACACTGAATATCAACATAACCAAAATTTTAATTTTTGTTTACTTACTTTGTCCAAAGTTCTTGGCTGGTATAGTTTTTTTTGTACAAATCGTGGGATGAGTAAGGGTGTCAATGGGGTAAAAACTATATTTTTAAAAAATACACTTTTCAAAAAAAAAAACATTTTTGAAAGAAAAAATCGAGTTTTTTTTTTTGAAAAATAAAATCTAAAAAAGTTGCTTCGTTTTCGAAATAGAAAAAGTTTTTGATTGTTTTTAAGGGGAATGTATTCCTTTATTGGGAGTGCATTGCAGTGGTTTTTTATATAAATGTTTTCAAGCATTAAAAGCGCTGATTCAATGGAGATTTCTCCCGTTAGATTAGACAGGGACAAAAGTTCTACACAAAAAGGATAGAAGACATACATACACTCCCACTTCCACCCAACCAAACAAATTCTGAGTTTGTTCTTTGTTGAACAAATACAATATTTACTTGGCCGGATGAAAAGTGTAACTATACTATTTTTAAAAAAGAAATTACTGGCTCCATCTAAATTTTAGTAGAATTATCTTATTCTACAGATTCACTTTAGCTATGTTCGTTCGTGCGGCTCACTGCTACACTTTCCGGCCAACCAAATAAATACTGTATTATTTGTATGAAAAACAAATACAGTATTTATTTGGTTGGCTGGAAAGTGTAGCACAAATGAGATAGAGATAGGGTAGATGTCTTTTGTTTCATAATTCTAGTTGTAGAGAGCTCCATTATAATTTTATACTGACAACATGCTTCAGGCAACTTAAAAAGCACTGTTGTGTTTTTAATGTTGCCTAACGTACAAATTTTTACCTGAGAGGTATCTACTTAAGGTAGATTCACACGAATACCTGTGCCGCCGTCTGAATTAAAAATAATTTTAAAGATGTTAAAATATATTTTAGCAAAATGAAACCGAAAAACTGACTCAAAGTTATTTAAGGATGCTTCCTTCCTTATATCGGTATTTCTCAATGAAGGGAAAGCAAAAATGTCCCAGACTTTTTGACGAAGAAAATAAGTGATTTAAGTTGAGAGTACTGATGATGTAGTGGGCCGCATTAGATTTTTTGCCGATTCCAAAAATCGCTTCCATTTTTTCGTCGTTTTAGGTCCACTTGCACCAACTTTAGATTTGGGATTATCTCGACTAAACCGAGTTTAAGTTAAAAATGCTGCGTTCTGATTGGTCAGCCGTCAATTTAATCCAAGTTTAAAGTTAAACCATAGTTGGTGCAAGTGGCTATTAGGATTTTTGCTTATATTAACACAATAGTTATGAGTTATGAGCCACTCAATAGTAAGTTTTTGCAGTTTTGAGTTGGTTGATTTTGAAAATGAATTTCACCATATCACCATTTTTTATAAAAAATTATTTTTAATTTGTATATAGGTATAAAGTAAAAAATCCCAATGTTAAAAACGCAGTTTATCAGCATACCTCCTTAAAAGTATTAAAATTTTTACTGAGTGATTCAAAATTCACAAAAAAATATAACATTCACAAAAAAATATAACATATTATGTTTTAACCAATGCAAAAACTAGGAGATAAATTTTACAGTATTATCGTGAAAAACTACATATTTAAGCTTAATGTGCACATGTACATACATCAGTCATATTAAATGCCCCTAAAACTATTACACATATTTCCAATCGAAAAAATATATTGTCTTTTAATTAAATCTGCACCTTTACCACCAATCATCATACAAGGAGCCGATGTATGTCCAGATATAACTTCTGGCATTATTGAAGCATCAACTACTCTTAGACCTTTAACTCCATGAACCTTTAACTCATGGTTTACCACTGAATCAGCATCAGATTGACCCATTCTAGCTGTTCCCACACCATGAAATGCACTAACAACAGAAGTTTTTGCAATGCAGTACCAGTAATCTTTGGAACCCTGAATATATTCTTGATCACAAATACTAGGTGGATATACTACTGTAGCATTAATTCTTTTATAAGATGGAGTTTCTAATAACTTCATAACGAATTGGATTCCGTCATAAAGAACTTCGAGATCCTCTCCAGCTTCATCGGAATAATATCTTAATTCTATGTTGGGAAAATCCTTAGGATCAGACGATTTTAGGGTGACTTGTCCTCTTGATTTAGGATGTAATGGATTAACAAAAATAATATACTGAGAAGGATCAACTTTTTCTCTTATTTGAGACAAATTATTTGTCATAAAAGGTCGTATGTCGTAGTAAAAGTTAACTGTGAATATCTCAACATCTGGTACACTTGAATTTATATTAGTTTTTATGAAACTTATGCCTTCAACACCTACATTAGTTAATGGTGCTAGATTATCGACATATCTTTGAATTAACTCATCCTGAGATCTCAGTGCCTCTGACATGTTTGTTTTAATAACAATTGCTACACCATTCGTGTCTTGTAAGTTTTTGCCGACTGGCAAGTCTGCGACTACATCAATATTAAGCCTATCAAGTTCTTCTTTAGGTCCAATTCCTGAGAACATCAATATTTGGGGAGTGTTAAAAACTCCGGCAGATAATATAACCTCTTTTCGCACTGTGGCCTTATATTTTTGTCCATTTCTCACAAACTGAACTCCATTTACAGTATTGGAACTTTTATTTTTATAGATAAGTTTAGTTACGAAGGCATTTTTAACTATTTTGACATTGCTGTTTTTAACTTTTTTAATAAAAGCACGATTGGCACTAAGTCTTTCATTGCCAATGATGTTAACAACTAATTTTGTATAGCCAATTTGATTTCTTCCATTTATATCTACCATATCCAAACCCAATTCTGCATTACCTTGAAAATATACTGGTAAAATTCTTGTTTCAACATAGGTTAAGTTTGTTCTTAAAGGCCCTTTAAATCCATGGTAACCCAAGTCACCAATAACATTTCTGGAATTTTCATGTCGAATAAAAATTGGCAAAACATCTTTGTAGGACCAACCATAATTGCCCATTTCCTCCCACAGATCATAGTCGGCTTTGTTACCTCGAGTGTAAACCATTCCATTTAAGCTAGTGGTACCACCCATTGCTTTTCCACGAATATAAAATTGTTGACTCTGGGTACCTAAAATTAAAAGCTTAAATTAGGCAAATAAGCCTAAAGTACTAAACTTAATAGTAAATTAATTAAAAATCTGTGACTTGAAATTCGGTAATCTAATATTTTTATATAAATATATTCGGGTGACACACATCTCTAGTCATCCCATCTCTACTCACGCACATCTCTACTCACACACATCTCTACTCACACACATCTCTACTCACACACATCTCTACTCACACATCTCTACTCACACACAGCTCTACTCAAACAAATCTCTACTCACACATATCTCTACTAAGATACTACTCTACTTAATGTCATTAACGTCGATTGGCACAATAAAATAGTTTTTAGAATTTTAGGTCAATAATTTATAGTTATTTTAATTTTAATTTTTCCTCGTTGTGGCGCATTCACCAAAATTGTAAATAACGTTTATTTGTAATTTTGGCGAAGGCGTATATATATATCAGCCTGTTACCCTGAGGGTACTCCAGAGCCACAAAAAAAATAAGTGTATTTTACGAGACATTTAGTCACATAATATTTCTATATATTTTGGACTGATAAATATGATATTTTTTCTTAAAACGAAAAAAAAAAAAACTGGCCTAAAATCTAAGAGTTTCACTCCACTGCAAGAGTGTGGCTGAAACCATATCCGCTCCCTTTATTTTAATGTATTTTATTTTAATTTAAGGGGTCTTTTTACCTTAGAAATTATAAAAATAATCTTTTTTTAAAGATTTTTTTTATAGAAAGAAAAAGATATCATTGTGAAATTTTGTATGTATGTTTATTTATACTCAAAGAACACAAAATTTCTTTAGATTTTTGAAAAAGTCATCAAATCAAATAAATCAAAAAACGGTGGTCGCCATGATTCCGGCCGTTTGGGTCGACTGAAAAAAAAAACAAAACGGGATATTATTCAGTATTGAAGTAGCCACAGCCCGTACTAGAAGAAACAATTTTGCCAAAAAATAATAAAATGACTGACGTTTTCAAACATTTTCAAACAAAAACGTCCGCCATTTTGTTATTTTTTGGCCAAAATTTTTTCTTCTAGTACGGGCTATAGCGACTTCAATACTGAATAATATCCCGTTTTGTTTTTTTTCAGTTGATCCAGATGGCGGGAATCATGGCGACCACCGGTCTTTGATGTTAAAAAAAAATTCTGGCCAAAAAATGTCACTTTAAATATCTAAAATATTTTTTTTTGTATTCTTTGAAAATAAATAAACATACCTACAAAATTTCACAATGATATCTTTTTTCTTGCTATATAAAAAAAATATTATTTTTATAATTTCTAAGGTAGAAAGACCCCTTAATTTAATCTTAATCTATTTCCACACTTGCCCCACAACCCTCCAGTTTCTATAAAAATGAAAAGAACAAGCCTTAAAATTTTTAAAATTACAAAATCTGTACTGGATAGTAAAAGTATGCTCTTTGAGCTGTTTAGCGGGTGGTACTGGCTTTGTTTTTTGAGCTGCTGAATACAAATATGGTGGTTACTCAATCGCCTTTTTTTTGTGAAAATATCTGAAGCTAATTTTCGCTTTTAGAGTATATCTTAGAAAAGACTTGAGTTACGAAACTATTTGTTTTTTGTAGAGAAATAAGCATGCTTTAATTTAGATAAAAAAAAACGAATTTTACTGTTTTTGGGTCACTTTTTTCGATTTTTATAAAAAGCTAGAGAGGAGAAAGGGCTTTAGCAGCACAAATTACATAAAATATCATAGCAACATATCTCGTCTTTACACTTAAAGCTATAGATTTTTTGCTGTTTTCTCTAAGGTTTTAGGATCTTTTTTTTACATTTTATTTATAAATAGAACTATTCAATTAGTAGTTAGTTTTATTATTTATTTATAATGGTTTTAGTTATACATTTTTTATTTAAGGAGTAATATCGAAACGTAGAATTCAACTGATTTTTCACTAGTAAATAAAAATTTACTACAGAATTAATGATGTAGAAAACTAGTAGTTTTCTACTGACTAACTGAAGTAAATAATTTAGTAAAAAAGAAATGTCTTTACCATAGCCCGTGTCTTCTGGAACAGAAAAATATCCCCAATTGAATTCAGTATTGTATAAAACAGCACGCATTCCAGGGACCTGGCTAAATTTGGTTTCATCGCCTCCAGCTTCTAATAAGAGAATTTTCCAGTTTTTTACTAAAGATAGCTCATAGGCTAAAACACATCCGCTAGCTCCTGCGCCTACTATTATAAAGTCATATTTGCCAAATTCTGTAATAAAAATTACACAGGCTCACAAAAAAAAATAAAAAACGTTAATTACCCATTCTTAAACAGGCTAAATCTTTCGCTGAGCAAAAAAATTTAACTCGAGATGTTCAAAGTTCTCTAGCACTATTGAATTTTGGGAATGTCTCAAGGAACAGAAAGACAAGAAAATGAACCGACTTCTGTCTCTAAAAAATAAGCCGGTTGCAATTTCACCACTCCCTAAATGAAATACTAAGAATTATTTTTGTTGTTAAATTATTTGCTGTGAAATTGGCACTCACGACTTATTTTTTACTTTTTAGAGACAGATGTCGGTTCATTTTTTTTTTGCGAAAAGTTTTTATTTTTTACTTTTTAAGTCCAAACCAAGATGACTGGAGGAACTAGTTCCTCTAGGCTAAAACCTCCAGATATCTTGATAACCATACCAATCCGATAATATGTATCGAATTAGCTGACTAGTGAGTTACTAGTAATATAGACAGCTGTCTTTTAATACTAATATTCTAAGAAAGCGACCTTATTCGTTTAAAAAGTTTTGTTAGTGGTAGTCCAAATAACATGTGGCACCATCTATAGCATAAGGCTGTAAATTAAAAAATTACACAAGTCTGTACTAAGTAACATCTATAAAAAGTCACATCATAACGTTAGAAATGTACATATGCAAATGTACGTACATAGTACATCTTATATTGGTCATATGACGTACGTAGGTAAATATGTCATAACATGTACATCTTTAAGACGTACTGTGCTGTTTGGGTCAAGCTTATAAAGAAGTTTGACAGTTTTTTTGGATTTTATTCGAGATACTGTAGCTTAAAAAAATTAGAGTAGAAGGGCTTAGCATATTGTTTTGTTATTAAAAATACATATATATTTTTTTTATTTGTATTTGTATTTATCTACCTACCTTTTATTGTATCCGAACTAGTATTGACCATTTTACTGTTATCAGTAGGAAGCACATAATTCGCAGATTTTGTGATACCATCCTTTATTGTTTCTTTTACCTCAGAAAATTCATCGCAAGAAATATTAATTATTAAAAAATTAAATATAATTATTTTTATAAAATACGGATAAAACATTTTTGTGAAATGTTAATTTATTTACATTGCGGATATATTTATAAAAAATATATGTATGTAATATATAAATATGTAAAGGTACATACATATTAAGTATTTGATAAACAAGAAACATATTTTTTATACTTTTTCAAGTGAATGTTTATATAAATAAATTATCTTATAGATAATGTTTTAAATTTTGGCCTAGTACCCACAGTTTAAATTAAACTAATTTAAAGACATTTCAAAAATAATAATAAGTTTTAATTCTGCTGATCTAAAGACACTAGAACTTTCATTACACTGAAAGAAAAAACATTCGAAAGTAAAAAGATCAATACATATTTTTGAAATTTAAAACCATTGGCCATTTTGAATTTAAAATTTTTATGTTTGCTAAGGTTTCTTTTACAGAATGTCCGATAAAAACTACAAATGTCAATAATAAGTAATGCTTATAAGCATTACTTATTATTAAAAGAAGCAATTTATTTATTTATTATTAAAACATTATATTATAATACTGATCAATCAGAGGAACTAATACTAACTAACTAATACTAACTAAAAAATACTACTAAGCATTCCTTAAAAATATGTGAAATAATAAGTTATAAAAACTAAAACTAAATAATAAAAACTATAAATAGTATATTATTTACCAAGTGAGAGAAGTTTAACATTTTTGACCTGCGTTAAATTGCGGGATGAGCGCGCTAGCGCGAAGCCCGCAAGACGCGGTCTAAAATGTTAAATCTTCACTCACGTGGAAAATATAGTATTTTTTTCACTACCAGTACAATTAATTAGCTATTTATTTATTTATTTTACTAAAATTTAATGAAAAAGCTTATAAATTTAAAATATCACGCTGGCCGTTCGCGGCCATAAAAAAAAAAACAAATGAATAACTTGACATTTCTGGTAGAAATTTTCTGGTGATCTGCTAAAATTATTAAGTTGAAAGTGTTTCCGTGTTAAGTGTGATAAAATATATAAAATTGGAAAGTCAAATGCAAAGTGATGATTCTGGTACTCCCCCAGACTAGGAGAGGTAAAATCCGTAACCCATTTAACCCTTACAACTCAGGATTTTGACATAACCTCAAAAAACACTCGAAAAACTACTGAAACCGCTAAAATCATCTACTTCATATCTCTTTTACCCCCTTCCTCCAAACTCGTAATTTCATAAACCCATAATCCCCTAACCTCGGAATACCATTACTCCATAACCTCTAAACCCCATAACCTCATTAAGTAGAAAAATCTGGTTCGGGAAAACAGAAAAGTTACGTGAAATTTTCTTGTAGAACATAGTAATGAATAAGTAAATGTATAAAATCCCATCACACCTCCTAGCCCCTTTACTCCGTAACCCCATATATTATAACCTCTTAACCCCATCATCCTATTCTGTGGAGAAGTCCGGTTCTTGAAATCATAAGAGTTTTGTAAGTGAAGTCATGAATCAAGGTCCACTTCATTATTTTTTTAACCGGACTTCTCCACAGAATAAGATAACGGGATTAAGGGGATATAGTATATGGGGTTACGAAGTGAAGGGATCTTGAGGTTATGGTGTTAGGCGATTTTGGGGTTATAGAGTTACTTACCTATGACTATGTTCAACAAAAAAAACTGAAGAATTTGTTCTGTTTTCCAAACTAGATTTTTCTACTTAATGAGGTTACGGGGTTTTGAGGTTAGGGGATTATGGGGTTCTGGGGTTAGAGAATTAGGAATTTGGGGACGGGGGTGACAGTGGTATGGCATAGATGATTTAAGCGGTTTCCGTAGTTTTTACGGTCTTTTTTGAGGTTATGTCAAAATCCTGACGTGTAGGGTTAAACGGGTTACGGATTCGGTTTCAGCGGGAAAAAATACATAGGAATATCATATTGGAATCCAAGACTCACAAAAAAAAATTGTGGGCCTGTGTAATCCTTACTAGCTAACCTCACCTATAAGGATACCAATATCCTATTACCTTACACTAAGAAACTAAAAAATTAAACTTAATATTGCATTCCTAACTAATGTCTTCTTAAAAGAAAACGTCCTCTGAAAAAAATATAAACACTTTTTCTAGAAATATAATCTTTTTTAATTAGGTCTGCACCTTTACCACCTATCATCATACAAGGCGCCGCAGTATGCCCCGAGGTAATCTCTGGCATTATCGAGGCATCTACTACCCTTAGACCCTTAATTCCATGTACCTTCAACTCATGGTTTACTACTGAATCTGTATCAGATTGGCCCATTTTAGCTGTACCCACAGCATGAAAAGCAGTACCGGCAGAAGTTTTTGCTCTACAGTACCAGTAGTCTTTTGAACCTTGGGTGTATTCTTGATCACAATCACTAGATGGATATACTATAGTAGCATTAATTTCTTTATAAGCTGGTGTTTCTAATAACTTTAAGGCAAGTTGAACGCCGGCATAAAAGGTTTCAAGATCTTCGCCTGCTTCATCAGAAAAACTCCTTAGCTCGATGTTAGGAAAGTCCTTAGGATCCGAGGATTTAAGTGTAACCTGTCCCCTTGATTTTGGATGTAATGGAAGTGCATAAATACGAGGAAGAAGATTTTTTTCACTTATTTCAGTCAAATTACTTGTCATAAACGGTCTTATATCCAAATATTGGTCAGTAGTCAATAACTCGATATCTGGCAGGCTTAAATTTGATTGTGTTTTTATAAAACTTATACCTTCGATACCAACATTGGTCAATGGTGCTAGATAATCAACATATCTTTGAATTAACTCATCCTGAGATCGTACAGGTTCTGATGTATTTGATGTAAAGGCAATACTGATAAAATTGGGATCTTGTAAGTTTTTGCCGACCGGTAAATCTGCAACTACACTGATATTAAGTTTATCAAGTTCTTCTTTGGGTCCAATTCCAGACAGCATCAATATTTGAGGAGTGTTAAAAACTCCAGCTGATAAAATGACTTCTTTTCTTACTGTGGCACGATATTTTTGTTTATTTCTTACAAACTCAACTCCATTTACAGTTTTAGAATTTTTATTTTTATAAATCAGGTTAGTTACAAATGCATTTTTAACTATTTTAATATTTCTGTTTCTAATACTTCTGATAAAAGCACGACTGGCACTAAGTCTTTCATTACCAATTATATTAACCACTGTTTTAGTATAACCTGTTTGATTTCTCCCATTTACATCTACTGCATCTAATTCCAACTCTGCATTACCATCATAATATACTGGTAAATAGGTAGTTTCACCATAGGTGAAGTTCGTCCTTAAGGGTCCTTTATATCCATGGTATCCTGAATCACCTTTAACATTTCTGGAATTTTCGTGTCTGATGAAAATTGGTAGTACATCTCTGTATGACCAACCAGAATTGCCCATTTGCTCCCATTGATCATAGTCGGCTTTGTTACCTCGAGTGTAAACCATACCATTTATGCTCGTGGAACCACCCATTGCTTTTCCTTGATAATAAGATTGCTGCCTTTGGGTACCTAAAATTAATTTTTTTTCTTAGAATCAGCTAAAATATATATATATCGAATAATTTTTCTGTTCATACTTGATAAAAAAAGTTACGAGTTTTAGAAAAAGGAGAAATTACAAATTACTATTAACTATACTATATTTTTCTTACATACACTGATAAAACAGTTTATTTGTGTCAACTAAATATTTGGTTGATAGGGCCAATTAAATTATTTCGTTTTATTTCTGTCAAATAAACTATTTTGTTCCCATTGATAAACCATTTCGAAATTAAAATATTTGTTCACATGAACTAAATATTTATTTGACTTAAATAACATTTGTTACTCACACAATAACAATTGTACCGTAATTAATACGTTCACTGCCAACGGCTAGTTTTGACAGCGGAGCAATGGGTATGGGCAAGGGAAAAATAGAAAGAATTGATTAATGTTGTTAGGGGCGCCAGTTACTTTAGCTTTTACTCCTTTAGGTAAGTAACAACCTAGTGTAAATACTTAAGCTTTTCAGTTTGAGAAAATATAACCCTTAAATAAAATAAGATAATTCATTTGAGAAATTTATCATAAATAAACTTAATGAAAGCACATCAAGTAATGTATTAATATATCTAAAAAAATATGTGTAATTATATTAAGATATAATTAAAGAAATCTTAATAAAAATTACTAAATTCAGAAATCATTCGACTTAAATGTATAAAGAAAACATGAAGTTCAGCAAGCACCAAGAAATGTATATAAACAGCAATCATTTCTTACAGTGTATAAAAGTCATGCTTAAATTAGAAATCATTTAATCAAAAGTATGATATTTAATAATTAATAAATGAGATTAAATGTTTTAAAAAAATAAGTACCTAAAAATGAACAAAAGCCAGAAGGGCATATAGTATTAAACAATACTATATCAGATCTGATAAAGTTTACAGTTATAAGAATATTGAAATAAAAGAATTTAAAAATATGAAATATTGCTTTCAAAAGTTTTCAGAATGAGTACTTAGCTGGTTTCTGCAAAATCCATGAGGTATGAATTCCATCGTCTTCATCTGTACAAGTCTCCCCTATGCTGATGAATTCATTTCTCGAATGAAAGAAAAAAATATAGGCTGTCCCATCTACTTTGGAAAAAAATCATCTTCCAGGATAAAATGTACGATTGAAAATGTTGTCCGGGATAAAATATGCTTTTGAAAATTATGTCCAATGTAAAATTGTCTGCTAGACGGTTACATAGAATTTATCTATGCCGAAAATTACAGAACCATGTTCCAACAGAACTTCACTCCATGCGGAGAACTTGTATATCAAATATACCAAAATAAACTTCAACTTAAATTAATATAATTCCATATTAATGGTATAGAAATGGTGAGTAATGGTGTAGTAATGGTAATTAATGGTGGTTAATGGTGCTTAATGGTGCTTAATGGTGCTTAATGGTGCTTAATGGTGCTTAATGGTGCTTAATGGTGTTTAATGGTGCTTAATGGTGCTTAATGGTGCTTAATGGTGCTTAATGGTGCTTAATGGTGCTTAATGGTGCTTAATGAAGAAGGAAAATCGACCTTATTCACTAGTATGAACCCTTCAGGTAAATAAAATCCTATTTCTAAACTATTAGCGACATCTATGTAAGTCATTATCAACTACAGTTTTACCGTATAGGATTCCTAATAAAGGTAACGAAAACTACACCAAAAATAATAACTAATTAAAAGAATATTTCCTAATAAATCCGTATTAGTGATATCTAACCTCAAAATATTACTCTAAGAAACAAATATAAACAATACTTATTGTTTATCAGCAAAACTAATAAAAATACGAACAGAATACTAAGTGTCCTGTGAACTAAGTATAAACAAAATACTGAATCTAAGTGAGCAGTTCCAGCAAACTATTTTCAACAAATTCTAGATTATCCCGAAGGAATAAGCATACGAAACTTTCCAGGAGAGACAAGCTACAGATGAAAGCCAGTGAAATCCAACCCTCAATAGACTCTGAAACATTTAAAAACCAGGTAAGTCCATAGACAAATGCATTATAGAGAAATAAGTCATATGATTCTTTATTATTAAAAATCATATTCTAATTATGTTTTCTTTACGTTATTTTCAGGTAGAACTATGGAATAGAGACTTATATGGTTAGAATTCAGTTCCTGCTACAAAATAGTCCCAGATACAAAATAGTTCTGTACGTACGTAACTATTTATATACAAAATAAACATAAATTATAACGTAAGTAAACGAATAGTTTAATTAACCCTTGCTATATTACAAAGTGACGATTTATATCGTTACACAATAATCAAAAGTGTCTTCAGACAAAACTGTCAAAATTTAATAGCAAGCTAGCTTGTCCAATATTCTCTTTTGCGCTTTTTTAAAAAGGTTTTGTGATCAGCTAGCTTTTTTACCGTCAAATTCGTTTTCACCGTCCAAAAACACGTAAGAAAAATATAGTATCATTATGATTAATTGACATTTTTTAATTTTTTGTGGGCCTGTGTTATTATTCGTGTGCCTTCACCAAAATTGCAAATATTTAAAAATTTACAGTTCTTCTGTCGGTCGATCGGTTGGTCTATCCGGGAAAAAATTCACCAGATAACTTGGGATGGCTTTGAGCTAAAGATTTTAAGTTTGTACTATAGGTTAATGGGGGGTAGGGTAGTAAAAAGGTGTGTCTTTTAATTTTTTTCAATATTTTTTCATTCTTCTAAAAATATTTTTTTAAAAGGAGAAAATCTATAATTTTTGTTTTTTAACATTTTTTTTTTGTATAAAAGTGAAAGCATTTTTTTAAGCATTAGTATTTTTTACCATAGCCTGTATCTTCTGGCACTGTGGAATATCCCCAATTTAATTCAGTGTTTCTTAAAAAAATATGCATTGCAGGAATCTGGCTAAATTCGAGCTCATCTCCTCCGGCTTCTAATAACAAGATTTTCCAGTTTTTTACTAAAGAAAGCTCATAGGTTAAAACACACCCACTAGCTCCTGCGCCAACTATTATAAAGTCATATACTCCAAATTCTAAAATAAAAAATATAGAGTCAAATTAACAGCTTTTGGGGACGTCATCACAAAATAGTACCTAGGTGACTTCCATAAACTACGTCATTATTATTTGGCCATTGATGTGATTTAATAAATTAAATTTTTTTAATTATTTTTTTTAGAAAAAATGAGTACATAAACAATGAATAAGAAAGAAATAAAATTATTATTTTTATTATTTTTTATTTTATTATTTATATTATTTATTTTATTTCTTTTTTTTTGATTTTTTTTTGTTTATAGTTAAAATGTCGTTTTTAATATACATTGGTGGTTCATTACCAAATTTCATAGCTAACAATATATAAATTAACTTTACCACGGCCGTGATTAATAGGCCTATAAATCACAGGTCTGTAAAAATAAACCTTTTAAACTTTAAAACGGCTGTTGATAAAGTATAGTTTTCTACTCGGTCATAATAGCTATTTTAATTTTGGTTGGCTATGCACAGCCACCCAAAAAAAAAATTATTTTTATATTTTCGGGGTCGCTGAAATCGAATCTGAGATCAGAATTGCTCCATCAGGTCACAATTTTTTTCTACACTTAAAAACATCAGAATTTAAGGAATTTTCGCACTCTTTTTTAAGTGCAAAAAAAGTTGTGATCTGATGGATCAATTCTGAGGACAGATTCGGTTTCAGCGATCCCGAAAATATTAAAATACATTGGTCTAGTCTCTGGATATTAATTTTTACTTACCATTTATTTTATCCGAAGTAGTATTAAGAATTTCACTGTTATCAGTGGGAAGCACATAATTTTCATAGTTAGTGATACCCTCGTCTATTATTTCTTTGACATCAGATACTTCATCACAAAAAATATTTCTGGTTAAACCCGAAAAAATAATTATTTTTATAAAATATGGGTATACCATTTTTATTAAATTTATTAAATATTAATCTGTGTTTTCCTTGCGTGGATATATTTATATAAAAATATTATGTATATTTATTTATATGCATCAATATATGGAAATATTTAAGTAGGTGCTAGATAAGCCATTTCTGCTTATAAGCATAATGTATGCACATTTTTTAAGAGCACTTTTTAAACTGCGATTATTTTAAAAATATACCACTTTCAAAAGTGGTAAATTTTTTAAAAATGATAGCCATTTTTATTGCTGGCTTATATTACCTTGGAGTCTTCCATAAAATACGTCACACTTTTTTAGTTTATTTTAGACCCCGCCCTCCCCTATGTCACACATTGTCACAAAGTCTTTACCCCGCCATCTGACGAACATTAATTTTACTAAAAAAAATCGAATTATTGAATTTGTTCATTAAGGGAGGGGTAATAGGTTATCACGAAATTGTCCTGCAAAGGAAAACACAATATAAATATTTAATAATAATAATTATTATTATTGTAGAAAAAACTTACACACATAAAGAAACATCGACATCTGCCATTAAAGTCACAAAAAAACACGGTAAATTTAAAATAATGAAGAAAAATCCATCGTAGTATATCCCAGGGATATTTCGAAAGGCCATCCATGAGACTTCCCCTCGGGACGTTCCTGGGATGTACGAAGGACATATCGTATATTCTTGGGATATACATATCGTATATCCTCAGGACATACCTTTCGGGATATCCTTGCGATATACGACTAATGTCCGGGGACATATGACATTGACAGGAGATTGAGAGTATATCCGGGGGATGTTGTGTGCTATATGGGGATAAGTGACGCACACGCCACTTTACAAATTCTTTACATATTTACTTTCCTTAAAATAATAATGTACGAAAATAACTAAAATTATATAAATTATACATTAAAATATATAGGTATAAATATTAATTACATATGTATGATTTGATAACAAAATAAAAAACGAATATTTTAATGTTAATAAAGTAAATAAAATAAATTCTAGATAAAATAATTAAATATATTAAAAAATAGAGGTGGTTAAGAATATAGTTTAATTAAATGTTTATTTAGTTTAAAAATTAGTTTTTTTTTAATTCTAATTTTTGCGAGCCCCCTTTAAATGAATACTTTGATCCGACCACTACTTATGTATATGTTGACAATTTGGTATTAGTAAATAATAAAATTTAAATAAAATTTAAATTTATTAAGGAAGACCGGTATGCTGATTTAATTTTATTTTATAACAAATTTTAAATGTTACAGATCTATACAGATCTATAATAGTAGGGTATTAAATAAATCAAGTTTTTTTTTTAAGTTCTAATCATCGTACAGTGATATTGGAAGACTAACAGTTTCGGGCTGCTGGCACTCTTCAGTACCAAGAGTCAACTCTGCACGCTGATTAAGAAAACGTTTTTAGACTTTATTTGCAAAAGGAATATAGTCATTAGATTGATGTACACTTGTGCGCCATCTATTGCTAGATGTAAATGTCATTTTTACTTTTATTTTAATCAAATATATCTGGTATACATATCGTGAAGCATAAAAAATAAATATGTCAAATTTTAGCTCACACAAACAAACAAAAAAACAAATTTCAGCTCAAACAAATAAAACAAAATTTGTAAGTTAAAATTTAGCACAAGTTTATGTGGGAGATTAGCTCAGCGGTCTAAGGCATCGATATAGCATTGACACTGAGCTAATGATCGTGAGTTCAAACCTCACTGGCGCCGATTGCCTTTTTCAGTTAATTAATAATTGAAATTTGGCGAAGGCGCACTCCCTAGATATATTGGTTCGAAAGTCAATTAAAGCCGGTGGTTCCTTCTACTACTAGCCCACATAAGTCCTGGACTTAGGGGATGCTTAATTAAGTAGAATAGTACGAGGTTAAAAATAAACATAAACATAAACATATTTAGGCATTTAGCTGGTATACCACATATATTTGACTAAAAAATCGTGCCTTAATATTTATTTATGTACCAAGGGTATTAAATAGATGTTTATGCCCTGAGGGCGACGATCTTACAAACATGAGGGCCCCTGGCCCTAGGGTTTGTAAGATCGTCGCCCTCAGGGCATACACTACTAGCTCCTTATTGCATTCACACTATAAATATTTAAAAAAAATCCGAAAATTCAATTTTATTTTAACACTATCGTTGCTAGGGAAATGCTGTATTAATAAACTAATCAAAAACTTTTTTTTGTGTTTTTATGCCCGCGCGGGCCATAAAATGCACTTTATTCCCGCACGGGCATAGGGCCTAAAGCACACTATTATGTAGTTGGTAACTAAGCAATAAAAACACAATAATGAACTACGATGACATAAAAAATTTAATTTTTATTTGTTTCCAATTTTCAATGAAGTGGGGCAGACCTCAATTTCATTTTTTTAAGCTGAAATTTGGCACAGAATTTTGTTATGGTATTTTTTACGGTGTAAGGGGTGGAATTAAAATTCTCAAAAAAATGTGTTTTTTAAAATACCCTATTGTATAGTTATAATTTATGCTAATAAAATAAAATAAATCAAACGACATCTAAAATTGGATTAGCTATTACATAATTTAAAAAATCTTATAGTTATAACCAATTTTCTTGAACTAAATAAACTATTACTTTCCATTATCATAAAAAATAAACGGAAAAGTATTTTTATGCTAAAAAAAAAAAAACATTATAATGACAGCTTTTTTGGAAATGTAATTTTTATCTAAATTATAATTATAAAAGCTCCTAGCACAAGTTTTGTAAATTATTTGGGGCTCTCCATGCTTTTTAGTACCCAGACAGCACATAATAACTATTAGATATCCAGGGGATATACTTTCTGGATTTAGAGTATATCCAGTGGATTGCCTGGATTGCCATTAGATGTCCCATGGACATCCAAATGTCCGCTTAAACTTAAGAAACGTCAGTAAAAGTATAATTTTTAATGCATTCAATATTTTCGACTTGGGTTACCCTTGTTAAATTGCCTGAACAAAATTCAGGAGCTAAAAACACATAATATTTGTGATAGCTCGCTTAATATTGGTCACAGGAGTCACAAAAATTTAATTATCTTACAACATGTTTTGTAGAAGATGGGACAAAACATATATAAAATAGTTATTTATAATAAAAGGGCAAAAATTTAATTTTTTTGATTGAGTAGGTTTTAGGAAGCCGAGGGCATGCCGATTGGGCCGGCCCGAGGGTAATAAACCTACGAAATCGAAATTTAACTTTTTGCCCGTGTATTATACAATATTTTTTATTCGATTGTTACTAATTATAATAAGTTATTAAAATATACTTAATTTTAAATTGCAAAAAGTATTTCTTTTTAGTGTCTTATTACTTATCTAGCTATATGATAAATTGCTATTCAATCAAATCGCTAATAAAACAATTGAATTGAAATTTCACTTATCGAGGACTAAAATATTGAAAACCAAAATTTTAATAATGCAGGATTATTCTTTATCAAAAACTAAGAATAAAAATTTCCATACGCGTAGGTCGAAAAATCGCTTTTAAAGCTACTATGGCCCTTAAAAAATGGTGCAATTTAAGTAGACCATAGCTCCCTTAGGATTGATTTTTGGAAGTTCCTTGTATGAGGTTTTCTTCTTAAGTTTTAATGTACATTCACCCTACAACATTGAAATGTTGGTTTTCAACATTTTAGTATTTAATTTTTCGTCCTCGAACCGTGAAATTTCACCTTAAAGTGATTTTTTGTGGAAAACGATTAATCCTACAGTATTACAACAAGAGTACATTTTTATGTATTTTAACCTGAGCAATCATATTCCAAAAATAAAATTACAAATAAGTTACACAGAAAAAAGTTTGGGACACAAAACTGATAAGTCCCCCCCGTTTCGCACACCTCTGATTAAAATATGTACATGAAAATAACATACAAAGATGGGCCTTATTAATATTAGTTTACTTGTAAAACCTCTTTGCTATATCTGAAAGGGCTCCTGAGTTATTAAATAGAAACCGAATTTTTAGTCACTTTCAAATAGGCCTTTGTCATATTTTCTGAAGTAGAATTATCTCTTAAAATTTCGGATCCTATTTCAAATATTTAGTATTTAGTAGTTCTGTGACACAAGAAAAATAAGATTGATCTCATTTAAATATATTAAGTAATACCGGTCTATTTAATATATTCCTGATTCTAAACTATTTATTTAAATGTTAACGATCTGCTATCATCTTTAATTTCTATTCAAATGATGCATTTTTGTCCTTCAAAATCATCAAAAATGTATAAAAACGAATTTTTACACCAGATCTATATCATTCTCCACTGATCAATATAACAATGAAGGCATTTTTGGTAAGTAAATTAAAGATTATTTAATTTAATAGGTACATTTAAAATTTGTTTATATTAATAAAAAACTGATAACTTTAAATTAAAAAAGACAATCTTCATCTTATATAGAGAATCATAAAAAACTAAGGACTTTAATTCATAGACTCAAAACTACAAATAAATTAAAATATTTTTTACATTTTATAATAAAATTTTTATTACTTTATCCTTTAAAATCGTTAATTTATTTTTTTTATTAAGTTTTATTGCCGTATTGCTCTGAAATAATATTAAACTAATTATTTTTCTCCTAGTGTTTGGCTTTTCTCGCTGTTTTGGCTTCAGCAGCCAAAACCGATGATAAAAAAACTGACACCAAACCCAAACGTGGTGCTTGGTTTGGTGACAATTTGGGATATTCCACCCTTGGAAATGGTATCTCTTATGGTAGTGGATACTACGGTGACTCTACCTTGGGATCAGGTGCTATTGCCTACGGAGCTGGCTCTGCTCTAGGATATGGAGCTGGATCTGCTCTAGGACATGGAGCTATCTATGGAGCTGGTTCTGCTTTAGGATCTGGAGCTCTCTTGGGAGCTGGTTCAGCTTTAGGATCTGGAGCTATCTCATACAATGCTGGTTCTCTTTACAACGCTGGATCTACCTTGGATTCCGGTCTTGCTATCGGTTCTGGTGCCATCTCCACCGGACACTTGTACGGAAATGGTGCTCTCGCTTACGGATCTGGATTAGGAAACGGAATCGCTTATGGATCTGGTTATGGTTACGGTAACGGAGCTATCGCTTACGGAGCCGGATCCGGTATCCTTCAGAGCGGAGTAGCCCTTGAAGCAAGAACTGTCGGCGTAGATGTAAAACAGCACGTAGTTAAAACTATTTTGCAAAAACAAGCTGTTCCAGTCCCAGTACCAACCCCTGTACATGTACACAACACCGTACAAGTCCCACAACCATACCCAGTCCAAGTAGATAGACCTGTAGCTGCCCCATACCAAGTAAGAGTACCATATCCAGTTGAACGTCCATACCCCGTCCAAGTCGCTCACCAAGTCCCAGTACCATACGAAGTTAGAGTACCAGTCCATGTAGAAAAACCATACCCAGTAACCGTAGTTAAACATGTCCAAGTCCCAGTAGAACGACAAGTAGTTGTATCAGTACCTCACCCAGTTCAAGTACCAGTTGCCCATCCCGTCCCAGTGCATGTTCCCACTCCAGTCCAAGTACCTCATGCAGTACCAGTACCAGTCAAAGTAAAGGAAATCGTAGGAACACGTTACTACAACTTGGGACACCGTGGTTTGGTCAACGGACACCAAGTCAATGGCATCATCAGCAACGCTGTAGCTTCATCTGGAGTTCTTAACTCTGGTGTGTCTACCTACGGATCTGGGCTTAACTACGGAACTGGACTTATCAACTCTGGAGTCTCAACCTACGGATCTGGACTTAACTACGGAACTGGAGTTCTTAACTCTGGAGTCTCCAACTACGGAACTGGACTTATCAACTCAGGAGTATCAACCTACGGATCTGGACTTTTGAACTCTGGAGTATCCACTTATGGATCTGGTATCTTGAACTCTGAATCTTTGGCTACTGGAGTCGATGCCTCATATGGAACTGGAATTGTAGACTCCGGTGTATCTGCTATCCATTCCGGAGTCTCCTCAGTAGATTCTGGCCTTGTTCACTCTGGATTAGGTGCCTCCACAATTGGAGTGAGTGGACTTAACTCTGGAATCCACCACACTGGTCTCTCTGGAATCCATCACGGAGTTTCTCACTACTAAAAAGCCAACTGCGAAAAATCATTGAATCCAACCACAATGACTATAATTTATTATTATATTTAATAACTAAAAATATACACACGTAACTGTTCTTTTATGTTTTATTCAAATTCTATTCTATTCTATTCTATTATTTACAAAAAAAAACTTTTTGTCTACAATTTAATTGTTCAAAGTTTCCCGTGGCAAACGCCTGTCCACCAATATTTTATTTTATTGGAATTTTATTACGCTCATTTAAAAAATAAATATCAGATTGTTTCAAATCTTTTTGATCATTTAAAATGAAAAACATATTAAGTAATAAAACGTGGATTATTTGGGTAATTATTAATTTTATTTATTTATTTACTTAACGTACTTTATTTTCAAGTTTAACTTTAAACAGCAATAATAGTTGTTTATGTACCAGGGGAATTAAGTAGATGTTTATGCCCTGAGGGCGACGAGCTTACAAACCCTCTGGTCCTCGGTAAGTAATTCACTTAGCGATCAGCAATTTGTAAACATAACCTACTGCTGTTATTATAATTATGACATAATTAGCGTAGTAAACTCGTCAAATTACCCGATCGTAAAAAAATATATTTTTCTTCTACTGCTTTAGAATGTAAGCAAGTACACGCACTTTTCAAACACAGAATGAATCCATTCTAGCTCTAGATATGGTATGAATATTCCGTATCAAGTGTTAGAATGAGCACATGTAGTGCCATCTCTTGTTTATAAAAGTAAAGAAAAGTTAGGAAAAATATATATATATTTTACCACCAAATATTGAATAATTTAATGCAATTTAAAGTTTTGCGTTAAAATTACATAAAGTTTATTAGTTTTTCTTAATATTTGATCAGTTTTTTATCAATTTAGTTCAAAAAATTAAAACTGCTCCATCTATTGTTAAATATTTAAACCTGATATCTGTCACAACAATCTGACATAACCTTCAATTTTTGCATTATAATTTGTAAATATGTGCTAAAATTAAATAAAAATCTTTTTTAACTACTGAATTGATAAAATTATTAAATAACATTAATTGCTTTATTTAAAGATATGTGTTTTGTTGCATTTACAATGTCGAGTCACAAAAAACATAGTTTTTAACCTTGTCCGCAGTTTAAAGCCATACAGTGTTTCATATTTGCAGTCGAAGAAAAAGTCTACAACACGTATGGAATAGTCATTTGGCGCTCGCGGGACTGTCATACTCGCCTGCCGGCTCTTATGACAAACTTTAAACTCGCGCGGAATATTGTCTATTCCATACTAGTTATAGAATATACTATTTCTCACTACCAACTAGGTAAGTTAACATTACTTAAACAAAAAGTCGACAGTAATGTAAAGTACTAATCGAGCACACTAAGTGATAGATGAAATCAATACAAAGAAAACCGTAACTAAAAATAGAAAAAACGATTTACCGCACAAGGACACTAAGTGTGCTTACATTTACGGCAGGGGGACATCTAGACACAAGACTACTATTTCTAATTTTATAGAGTGATTCCATAAAAAAATAATTTCTTGAATCGTCACACATAAATGTCAAAAATATTAATAAAATAATATTTTAACTCCTTGGTAGTGAGAACAACCTAATGTGCTACTCGTAGGTAAGTTACTTTCTGTCTTCGGTCGTGTTTATGGACCTCAGCTCCGCTTCGGTCCACAAAATACGACCTCACACAAAAAAATTAATTTACCTCTACTAAAACCGCAAATAACTATTTACGATAAAGTATAAAAAAATTATAGAACATTTATTTGATAAAGTTGTAAATAAACCCAATAAACAATAATAAAAATAATACTATAGTACTAATTATTCTAAGTAAAAATTAAAAAAATATATTTTATACATCTTTTTGTTTGTTACCTATGGAAAATTCAAAGAGGGATACAAGATTCTTCTATAAATAAACGCTTTCGCTACAGAAAAAAATACTCATACAATCCTGAATTCCGTTTTTCCAGAAAAGTAAAACTACCTAGTTTTAATTTTAAATTACATATTCAATTTTTGGCAATTATTTGTTACATTCTTCACAACAAGCTCCTGAGCAACCTTCTTCACTTTCTGGAGGATTTTGATCTCCTATAAGGACAGGTGGGAGAGGATTAACTTCAGTTTGTGTATTTCTATCAACACCAGGACATTGTACATTACATTCTGAATTCTTATCTTCATTTGTATCTTGGCAAAAATCAACACATTCTTCATCCACTTTAGGCTCTACAGGTTCTTCAGTAGTCGTTTTAGAAGTTCCAGGACAATTTTCTTTACATGCAGAAATTTCCTCGTCCTTGCCATCAGAACAAAAATTCTTACATTTAGTTTCAGGTAGAATTTTAGGTTTTTCTGCTTTGTATGTGCCAGGACACTCTACATTACACTCGGAGAGTTTGTCCTCCCCTGTATCTTGACAAAAGTGTTTATATTCGACTTCTTTTTTCGATATTTCAGACTTTTTTTTCGCAACAGTTTCTGGACAATTTTTCTTACATTCAAAAATGGGTATATCATTCCCTTCGGAGCAGAAATTTTTACATTTAGTCTGGGGAGTGAATCCAGGGCAGTTTTTGCCACATTCATTACTTTCATCATCATCAGTGCAAAAATCTTTACATTCTCTTTCCTCAGTTAATTGATTTTCAGCTTCAGCAGGCGGTTTTATTGCAGCTATTTGAGGGCAGTTAGGTTTACATTCAGAAATTTGTTCATTATTACCTTCAGAACAAAAATTTTGGCATTTAGTTTCAACTATGATTACCTCAACCGGTTCTGATTCAGATGGTTCTTCTGCCACTGTTTTAGAAAATCCAGGACAGGACTTATTACAGTCAGGCGTACCATCTATTTCATTTGAAACATCTTCTTGTGTTTCAGTATTTTGAGTGGAACTTGCAGGGCAGTTTATATTACATTCACCTTTGGTCACTGGAGTGGGAGGTACTACTGTCCCAACAATTAAGTCTGTATCATTAATAGGTTCAGTATCTTCAAGGGTTTCCACTATTTCTTCAGGTGCTTGCATATCACCACCAAAATCTGCATTCTCAGTTTCTTTCAAAACACCAGTTTCCTGGTCACCAATATCATCACCGAAATCTGCTTCCTCAGTTTGTTCCAAAACAGCAGTTTCTTGATCACCAATATCATCACCGAAATCTGCTTCCTCAGTTTGTTCCAAAACAGCAGTTTCTTGATCACCGATATCGTCTTGCTCTATATTTATTCTTATCTCTATTTCGTTTACATCTATAATAGACTCATTTAGGTCTGCTTCTTCTTTTTTATCACTTAGGTCTGTATTTATGTCTGCTTCTTCTTTTTTATCACTTTCAGGTTGTGGTTCATGAGACGTAATATTTTCATCCATTTCTTGATGGCCAATATCATCTTTTTTAATATTTTCAATAGACTTATTTATGTTTTCTTCTACTTTATCAGCTTCAGAAGGTTTTGCGAGGTCTGCTCCAACTTTAGCTGATGGATCTTGAGCAGCATCTTCAGAATCATTTTTAGGGCAGTTTTCTTCGTCACAGTCAGACATATTTGATGCAATACCCTATTTTTTATTACTTAAATTTTGATTTGACGTTTTTTGACAAGTTTTGACATCTTTATGCCAATTTCTTAGAAATTCCGTTAGATGGAGCGAGACTAGTAGGTAAAGTAGAAAAGTCCTGTACACATGATGAAATACGGCGATAATCAGGCACTTCAGGTTTCAAGCAAGCAAACAAGCAGTTCCAAGTTGCAAGCAAGCAAGCAGTCATAAAAAAAACAAAAATATTTACATGTTTGTTTGACCTATTCTACTTGTACTTGACTAAGCAGTTGTACATTAGGATATTGCAATTTTTCTAATTTTTCATATGCACCCCTCCTACATTGTATCAATTAAAAAACTATGCTTGCATATCAAACATTTTTTTCCCCACCCAACTCAGTTACATTAATGAGGTATTTGTATTGTTTAATTTATTACACTGTTACAGTTTTAAAGACAAAACTAGATGAAACGTTGCAAGCACCCTGTCAAAACATCGGCACTATTGGGAAAACTAATAACATGCTATTAGAAAAGGGTAGCATAACATAATTACAATTTTACTACTACTCCTCACTGTACAAACTAACTTGTATAATATTTATATTAAGCTTTAGTTTTTCTTGTACACTTAATATATAATTAAAATTAATAATAAAAATATGTTTTTACTTGGATGCAAGTTGAACTTATTAATTACAAATTTTTGATTGATTTTAAAAACAAATCAATGGAAGCTTAAAATTTGTACACTAGAGCCATCTAGTTTGCAAATTTCAAACTAGGTGTTTTGTTTGTTTTTAAATTCTGTATCTTTAAATGTTTTAAAGATACATTATATTCTAGCAAAAAACTGTATATAACATTTTTTATAGGGCTTAAATAGAGCTTTTATTTAAAATATAATTTTTTGAAATCGGGTTATAAATATATGAGATATGCTAAAAAAACCTTTTACTGCTTTAAACGCCAATATCTCAAAAACAATGAGTTTTAGGAAAACGTTGTTTATAACATTTTTTGACCAATTTAAAATTATCTTTTATATAAGTGCTAAATTAACCAAATACAATAATAATTGCCTTAATTATAAAAAAAACGCTAAAAATAGGAGTTTTACCCTATTTTTACCCCCTTACCCCCAATCGTTTACCCTCAAAATCTAATCAGCAAAAAACCGCAAGTCAATATCTCATGTAGAAATGGAGTTAGAGAGTTTACACCCAGACAGACAGACAGTCAGACAGACAGACAGACGGACGCAATTTTTTTTTACTGATTTCGACTCAGAATGGTCTAAAACGTCGAGAAATGTGAAAAACACGTGGTCAGAGATTTTTACTTTTCGGCGAAGACTTTAATACATCGGCACTCTTAGTAGCACTAAGTGCCGATGAAACAAGCCGTGAAAAAAAAGTTTTTCAAAAAAGATTTTTTTTTATTGAAAAACTAATAAAACTAAGAATAAATCTGTGTACCACCGGTGTTGTGTTATTGTCTTTTTATCAAAATTAGTAATTAGTCCCTACCACAAGCTTAAAGCCTATTTGTAGCTCTTCATAAAGTGTAAAATTAATCAAATAAACAAAAATAAATAAACATAAAAGTCAAAATGTTTAATATTTAAAATATATTTTATCCAACACCTTCACAGAAACACTTGTTTTGAGTACTATTTTAAATGTCAAAAGTGAGTTTTTTTCCCACTAGTGACTAAAAAATTTTTCACCCACTCTTTTACTTACAGCTTTTGATCTCACCCAAAATTAGTTACATACCCTATTAATTAAGTATTATAACTATTCTATAAATAGAAGCACGTTAACTAAACCATAAAAATTAAAGAAAACCCCAAATTATTCTTTAGCTTTTGAATAAAATACTGTTTTTATTAAAAATTCTGTCATTACCGCGTCCATTTTGACGTTTGTAAGAAATGTAAAACTAGCAATTGTTTATTTTTAATAGGCATACTTAGGCCATGGCTACCTATTATTTTAGTATTAAGAAAACTTAATATTAATATTTGACATAATTTTTCGCAAAATTATAGATTTTTATTTAAAAATAAAAGGTGTTGGATAAAATTAAATTCTCAACTCGTGTATTAAGTGATTTTATCCACTTAATGCACTAGTTAAGAAAATAACTATTCATATTTTTAAAAAACTATTAATTAATTTATAAGCATAAAAGTCGCTAAAAATAATTTTAACTTAGCCCAGAACGTTTCAAACTATTTCGTTTTAATTTTTTAATCATCAATTTTTTTATATTATTTTTAATGTAACAACACGATCAATTTGTAGCTTTAAAAATATTGTTCAAGTAAATATTTTAAGAATATTCATAATTTTAATTATTTTTGCAGATATTTTATACGTTATTCTTTATTCTAAAAAATCGTGTATAGTTGGGATTTACATAAAAATATTTTAAAAGCGAAATATATTTTGATCCATTTTTATTATACTTGAATGTTAAGATGACCGGTTGAATTGCCTAATTAATTCTTTTTTTACATAAAATTCTTAATGTTAATGATCTGCTATCATATTAATATGTTGCACTAGAATTTTAGAATTGTCCTTCAAGTCAAAATTGTATAAAAACGATTTTTAACAAAAATCAATATCATTCTTTACTGATCCATATCACAATGAAGGCATTTTTGGTAAGACTTAACTAAAATCGTATGTATCATTACAATATGGATTTTTAGACATTTCTGAGTCGAAATCAGTAAAAAAAATTTTTTCGTCTGTATGTAAACTCGATAACTGCATTTCTAAATAAGATATCGACAAACGGTTTTTTGCATATTATTTCTTATCGTATTTCGAAGAGCTGATTAGATTTTGGGGGTAAACGATTGGGGGTAAGGGGGTCAGAATGGGGTAAAACTCCTATTTTTAGCGTTTTTTAGTTATAGTTAAGGCAATTGTTATTATATTTTATTAATTTAGCACTTATATGAAAGATAATTTTAAATTTGTCAAAAAATGTTACAAACTATTTTTCCTAAAATGCATTGTTTTCGAGATATTGGCGTTTAAACAGTAAAACGATTTTTTAGCACATCTCACTTATTTATAACCCGATTTTAAAAAAATATATTTTAAATGAAAGCTATTTTTAAGCCCTATTAAAATGTAATATACAGTTTTTTGCTAGAATATAACGTTTTGGAGATACAGACTTTCAAACTTTAATAAATTATGCAGGAGGTGAATTAATCACACAACTTCCCTTTTTATAACGTTTCAAATTAGTGCCTAGTGCCGATATACATATATGTATAGAATATATGAAGTAATACCTTATCATTTTTCTTTAAAATATTATTTTTTTATTAGTTAAAAAGCCGATTTAATTATTCTCATTAGATTTTTTATTTAAATAATTTAGTAATTAAAATATTTATCAATTTATTTAATTTATCAATAATTTTTAGTGTGTGGTTCTCCTCGCCGTAGTTGCTTCAGCAGCCAAAACCGATGATAAAAAAACTGACACCAAACCCAAGCGTGGTGCTTGGTTTGGTGACAATTTGGGATATTCCACCCTTGGAAATGGTATCTCATATGGTAGTGGATACTACGGTGATGCCACTTTAGGATCTGGGGCTATTACCTACGGAGCTGGTTCTGCTCTAGGCTCTGGAGCTATCTATGAAGCTGGTTCTGCTTTAGGAGCTGGAGCTCTCATAGGAGCTGGTTCTGCATTAGGATCTGGAGCTATCCTTGGATCCGGTTCAGCCTTAGGATCTGAAGCTACTTATTATGGAGCTGGTTCTCTTTACAATTCTGGATCTACCTTGGGTTCCGGTCTTGCCCTCGGTTCTGGTGCTATCTCCACTGGACACTTGTACGGAAATGGTGCTCTCGCTTACGGATCTGGATTAGGAAACGGAATCGCTTATGGATCTGGTTATGGTTACGGTAACGGAGCTATCGCTTACGGAGCCGGAGCTGGTATCCTTCACAGCGGAGTAGCCCTTGAAGCAAAATCTATCGGCGTAGATGTAAAACAACACGTGGTCAAAACTATTTTACAAAAAGAAGCTGTCCCAGTCCCAGTACCAACCCCTGTACATGTACATAACACCGTACAAGTCCCACAACCATACCCAGTCCAAGTAGATAGACCTGTAGCTGCCCCATACCAAGTGAGAGTACCATATGCAGTTGAACGCCCATATCCTGTCAAAGTAGCTCACCAAGTCCCAGTACCATACGAAGTAAGAGTACCAGTCCATGTAGAAAAACCATACCCAGTAACCGTAGTCAAACATGTCCAAGTCCCAGTAGAAAGACAAGTAGTTGTATCAGTACCACACCCAGTTCAAGTACCAGTTGCCCATCCCGTCCCAGTACATGTACCCACCCCAGTTCAAGTACCTCATGCAGTACCAGTACCAGTAAAAGTAAAGGAAATCGTAGGAACCCGTTACTACAACCTTGGACACCGTGGTTTGGTCAACGGACACCAAGTCAATGGCATCATCAACAACGCTGTAGCTTCATCTGGAGTTCTTAACTCTGGTGTCTCCACCTACGGAACTGGTCTTATCAACTCTGGAATCTCTACCTACGGAACTGGTCTTATCAACTCTGGAGTCTCCACCCACGGAACTGGTCTTATCAACTCTGGAATCTCCACCTACGGAACTGGACTTATCAACTCTGAAGTCTCCACCTACGGAAATGGACTTACCCATGGAAATGGACTTATCAACTCTGGAGTTTCTGCCTATGGATCTGGCCTTTTGAACTCTGAAGTACTAACCCATGGAACTACCTTTGGATCTGGATCTGGATTAGGTGCTACCACCTACAAAATTGGTCATATTCACCACTATTAAAAAGTGTTAGACTGTATGATTCTTCTTCCTAAGAGCAAAAAGTTTACTTTATCTATAGATAATGGATACAATATTTTGTTTTAATGAAGTTTCGAACATATTTTATATCTATTATTATATAGATATAAAACTTTATTGTGTTATCATATCATACTGTTTGGCAATTGTAACTTATTATTTAATTTTTTAAAATAAAAACAACTTTATACTTACTCAAGTAAATAGAGATTTCTTATTTATATTATTTTGTTCCAATCAAGCTTTTAGTCGCTGACCTAGATACGGCTATAGCGACTTTAATACTGAATAATATCACCTTTTTTTTCTGTCGCCTTGCTACCTTAAGACCTAGATCTAGTGTCCCTAAGAAAGACCCCTTAAAGAATACACATAAAATAAATAGTAAAATACGACAATTAGATAATTTGACTTCTACTAAATACCGGGTGTAGAAACCATGGTACATCCCCTTTTTTCTTTATTTTAAAAGTTAGAGATTTCAACCAAATGGCAGCTGGAAACAAATTTATTCATACCTATAAATAAATCTTAATGTATTTTAGCAATTATAATATTTTTAAATATAATTTCGTTACATTTATTTATAAAATAGCCATCTTTTTAGGTGGCTCTAAATATTTTTCGTGTAATATGCTGTTATACTTCGATAAATACGTTTACCTCTCAGAAAAACTTTATATTTAGTTAGTTAATATTTATTTATACATTCAGAATCTTAAAAAAAATTCAATTCTAGTAAATAATTTAGACTTTTGGGGTATATTTATATTTATTATAGAAATAATAAATTATTATCAAACCTAGGCACACAGTTGTCTGTAATGAGTATTTTCAACTATAGCTTACGTATTAATAATGGAAATTAAAAAAATATTTAAAGTTAGAATAGGGTTGGAAAAAGGTTAGAATTTAGTTGGAAAACTAACGTTAGATTTACGTATTTTATAAGGTTTTTGTCAAACGTTAGTTTTTAAGGTTAGATTTATATATTTTATAAAGTTTTTGTATAACGTTTGAGACTAAACATAAAAATGTCACTAACCTAATATTATGTTAAGTTAGATTTATGTACTTTTCTACCAGGGATAGCTAGCATTTTTAATAATATGTTTTGAATCATTCAAAAACATAAAACAGCATGCTATTTTAGACATATAATAGATCAAAAATATCGACCTAAAATAGTTCCTGAATCAGGCCTATTCACACGTACCATTGAAATCTATTCAATATTGACAAAAATTACAATCCCATGCAGTTTTAATACAGTTGACGTAAATGACCTTGCAATTTTCGTCAATATTGCCATAAATCTCAATCTCAATGGTACATGTGAATAGGCCTGAATATCATGCTATTTTCTTTATAAATAAGGTTAAAAATATTATGCTATTTTTTAGCTGTATATTTTTTATCTAATTTTCGATAGAAATAAAATTGCTCATTTCCGCAAAGAAAGGTTATCATTTTTAAATGGAGCTCTCTACAACTAGAATTATGAAACAAAAGACGTCTACCCTATCTCTATCTCATTTGTGCTACACTTTCCAGCCAACCAAATAAATACTGTATTTGTTTTTTATACAACGAATACAGTATTTATTTGGTTGGCCGGAAAGTGTAGCACTGAGCGGCACGAACGAACATAGCTAATGTGAATATGTAGAATAAGATAATTCTACTAAAATTTAGATGGCGCCAGTAATACAGAATTTGTTTGGTTGGGTAAGACCCCTTAAAGAATACACATAAAATAAATAGTAAAATACGACAATTAGATAATTTGACTTCTACTAAATACCGGGTGTAGAAACCATGGTACATCCCCTTTTTTCTTTATTTTAAAAGTTAGAGATTTCAACCAAATGGCAGCTGGAAACAAATTTATTCATACTTATAAATAAATCTTAATGTATTTTAGCAATTATAATATTTTTAAATATAATTTCGTTACATTTATTTATAAAATAGCCATCTTTTTAGGTGGCTCTAAATATTTTTCGTGTAATATGCTGTTATACTTCGATAAATACGTTTACCTCTCAGAAAAACTTTATATTTAGTTAGTTAATATTTATTTATACATTCAGAATCTTAAAAAAAAAATTCAATTCTAGTAAATAATTTAGACTTTTGGGGTATATTTTTTTAGACTTATTATATAAATAATAAATTATTATCAAACCTAGGCACACAGTTGTCTGTAATGAGTATTTTCTACTATAGCTTACGTATTAATAATGGAAATTAAAAAAATATTTAAAGTTAGAATAGGGTTGGAAAAAGGTTAGAATTTAGTTGGAAAACTAACGTTAGATTTACGTATTTTATAAGGTTTTTGTCAAACGTTAGTTTTTAAGGTTAGATTTATATATTTTATAAAGTTTTTGTATAACGTTTGAGACTAAACATAAAAATGTCACTAACCTAATGTTATGTTAAGTTAAATTTATGTACTTTTCTACCAGGGATAGCTAGCATTTTTAATAATATATAATAAATAATTATTAAATAAATAATAATTATATTTATAATTTTAAAAATATTATCTAAATATTATATTTTAACCTTTTTTCCTAAAATCTGCAACAAAATCGGCATTTTTGTGATAATTGAATATTATGATGACCGGTCCACTTACATAATTAATTCTTTCTTTTTAAAATTCTTAATGTTAATGATCTACTATCATATTAATGTGAACAAGAATTTTAAAATTGTCCTTCAGTCGACAAATTTGTATAAAATCAAATTTTTAAACAAAAAGGTATCATTCTGTACTGACCCACACCACAATGAAGGCATTTTTGGTAAGATGTTTTAAATTTTAAGATATTTATATTTTTAATAATTTTAATTAACCCTTTTAAAGGATTCTATAATGACTTTAGTAAAAAGTACATTAAAATGTACTTTATCCAACACCTTCACAGAAACACTTGTTTTGAGCACTATTTTAAATGTCAAAAGTGAGTTTTTTTCCACTAGTGACTAAAAAATTTTTCACCCACTCTTTTACGTACAGCTTTTGATCTCACCCAAAATTAGTTACATACCCTATTAATTAAGTATTATAACTATTCTATAAATAGAAGCACGTTAACTAAACCATAAAAATTAAAGAAAACCCCAAATTATTCTTTAGTTTTTGAATAAAATGCTGTTTTTATTAAAAATTCTGTCATCACCGCGTCCATTTTGACGTTTGTAAGAAATGTAAAACTAGCAATTGATTATTTTTAATAGGCATACTTAGGCCATGGCTACCTATTATTTTAGTATTAAGAAAACTTAATCTTAATATTTTTGACATAATTTTTCGCAAAATTATAGATTTTTATTTAAAAATAAAAGGTGTTGGATACAATTAAAGTCTCAACTCGTGTATTAAGTGATTTTATCAACTTAATACACTAGTTAAGAAAATAGCTATTTTTACTATAGTCATTATAATATACGTTATTTAACTTTTATTTATATTTTAATTGAAACATTTATTCTTTTCACTGGTCAGGTATTTTTTTCCCACGCTTTAAAATATTTCTCGTCTATCTTATTTTTTTTTAATTAAACATAAATTAAAATATTTATTTATTATTTTAGTGTCTGGTTCTCCTTGCCGTAGTAGCTTCAGCAGCTAAAACCGCCGATAAAACTACTGACACCAAACCCAAACGTGGTGCTTGGTTTGGTGACAATTTGGGATACTCCACCCTTGGATATGGTGTCTCATATGGTAGTGGATACTATGGTGACTCCACCTTGGGATCTGGTGCCATTTCTTACGAAGCTGGTTCTGCTCTAGGATCTGGAGCTATCTATGGAGCTGGTTCTACTCTAGGAACTGGAGCTTTCGTTGGAGTTGGTTCAGGTTTAGGATCTGAAGCTATCTCATACAGTGATGGTTCTCTTTACAACGCTGGATCTACCTTAGGTTCCGGTCTTGCCCTAGATTCTGGTGCCATCTCCACCGGAAACTTGTACGGAAATGGTGCTCTCGCTTACGGATCTGGATTAGGACACGGAATCGCTTATGGATCTGGTTATGGTTACGGTAACGGAGCTATCGCTTACGGAGCCGGAGCTGGTGTCTTCAACAGCGGAGTAGCTCTTGAAGCAAAAACTGTCGGCGTAGATGTAAACCAACACGTAGTCAAAACTATTTTACAAAAAGAAGCTGTCCCAGTCCCAGTACCAACCCCTGTACATGTACATAACACCGTACAAGTCCCACAACCATACCCAGTCCAAGTAGATAGACCTGTAGCTGCCCCATACCAAGTAAGAGTACCATATCCAGTTGAACGTCCATACCCCGTCCAAGTAGCTCACCAAGTCCCAGTACCATACGAAGTAAAAGTACCAGTCCATGTAGAAAAACCATACCCAGTAACCGTAGTCAAACATGTCCAAGTCCCAGTTGAAAGACAAGTAGTAGTACCAGTACCACACCCAGTTCAAGTACCAGTTGCCCATCCCGTCCCAGTACATGTTCCCACTCCAGTCCAAGTACCACATGCAGTACCAGTACCAGTCAAAGTTAAGGAAATCGTAGGAACCCGTTACTATAACCTCGGACACCGTGGTTTGGTCAACGGACATCAAGTCAATGGCATCATCAGCAACGCTGTAGCTTCATCTGGAGTACTTAACTCTGGTGTCTCCACTTATGGAACTGGACTTATAAACTCTGGGGTATCTACCTACGGAACTGGACTTATCAACTCAGGAGTATCAACCTACGGATCTGGGCTCTTGAATGCTGGAGTATCCACTCACGAAACTGGACTTATTAACTCAGGTGTCTCCACCTACGGATCTGGACTTATTAACTCAGGAGTTTCTACTTATGGATCTGGCTTTTTGAACTCTGACGTATTAACCCATGGAACCGGATTATCTACCTTTGGATCTGGATTAGGTTCTTCCACTTACAAAATTGGTCATATTAACCACTATTAAAATATTAAGACTTAGATGGGATTATTACTGAGTTACAAAAATAAGAGAAAATGGATACCATTTATCTATACAGATAACACTGACAATATTTTGTTTCAGCGAAGTTTAAAACATCTTTTATGGTATAAATTTTTAATGTGTTACCAAATAATACTGTTAATATTTATCAGTTATAATTTATTATATTATTTTCAAAAATAAAAATACTGTATACTTAAGTAAATAGATATTTCTTATTTATGTATTATTTTTTCATCAAAATCGAATATAAATCAAAGTATAGGTACCTAGAATAGTATATTCTATAACTAGTATGGAATAGACAATATTCCGCGCGAACGGAAAGTTTGTCATACGAGCCTGTAGGCGAGTATGACGGTTCTGCGAGCGCGGAATGACTATTCCATACGTGTTGTAGACTATACTTTTTCTTCGACTGCAAATATAAAACACTGCAGTGCACTGTATGTATTAAAAAAAAAATAGTAAGATTTTTAAAATTTTAGAGTATATTAAAAAAATACGAGGAATTCGAAAATCCATTTGCAAAAGATCTACTGTTACAGTAAGTACGCGAAAATGAAGATAAAAAGCTTTAAATTAAAGTGCACAATTTAATTAATTGCTCATTTGTGAAAAAACTATAAAAGTTTTATAGGACTTAA
The DNA here is from genome assembly GCA_958510825.1 of Brachypterus glaber. NCBI lineage: Eukaryota > Metazoa > Arthropoda > Insecta > Coleoptera > Kateretidae > Brachypterus > Brachypterus glaber. Next base: position 47,383,654 of record OY294047.1, on the reverse strand, counting down.
TTTGTAGATTATAAAATTCTCTACAAAAATACACTGACGGACTTAAAATTCCGGACACCTAAAAAAGTCCAAACCTCTCTTATTAATTTTCTAACTTGTTTTTCCAACTGTAATAAAAGTCCAACTGTCATAAATGTTCCCTACAATAAAATTTTCGGATAAAAAAAAATATATATCAAAAGTTTGGTAGGTAGGTAGCAAACGTTTATTATCATCTAATATATTTATATTACTTATATTTATTATTATTATAGCCACTCCGACTTAATTAAATCGCCAGCTTTCCCACCAATCATCATGGTGGGTGCAGAAGTATGCCCAGAGTTAATTTCAGGCATTACACCGGCATCGACAATTCGCAGACATTTAATTCCGTGAACCTTTAATTCATAATTTACCACAGAATCTTTTTTAAGTTTACCCATTCTGGTGGTACCCACGCCATGATATATCGGAATCCCCTCATATTTTAATATACAGAACCAATACTCTTTAGAGTCTTTTTCAAAGTTTTCGCATAGTCCAGGTGTATATACCATTGTTGCATTGATGCTTCTGAAAGCTGGTTTCTGTGCCATATTTTGAACGAATCTTATTCCTTTGACCAAGGTTTCTAAATCCTGATTATCTTTATCCGTAAAAAAGTTTACATCTATGTTAGGAAAGTCTTTTATATCTGCAGATTTCAATGTTACTTGTCCTTTAGATTTCGGATGAGATAAAATAACAAACAACGAATATTGGTGCAAATTTCCTTTTTCTTCTATCTCTGTTTTATTATTTGTCATAAAATTTTGTATAGAGACGTACGGTGTTGAGGATAATAGTTCTATATCAGGTCTAGTCGCATTTTCTTGCAAACCGAAAAAACTTATTCCTTCCATTGCTATGTTGGTTAATGGATTAAGACCCTTGATATATCTTTCAAGTAGTTCGTCCATAGTTCTAACGGGTTCTGATATATTCGTCGTCCATGATAGAGTAACCAATATATGATCTTGATAGTATTTTCCCACCGGTAAATCTTCAAGAACTTCAATTTTATGTTTTTTGAGTTCTTCCTTAGGACCGATCCCAGAAAGGATTAACAGTTGAGGAGTGTTAAATACACCAGCAGATAAAATCACTTCTTTGAAAGCTTTTGCACAATATTTTTTTTCATTGTTAATAAACTCAACACCATATGCTGTTTTGTTATCTTTGTTAATTAACAATTTGGTTACCATTGCATATTTTAATATCGTTAAGTTTTTTCTTTTGTCTTTTATACTTTGAACAAAAGCTGTGTTCGCACTCATTCTTTGGTTTCCAATCACATTCATCACAGTTTTGGAAGAAGCTCTTGGATATTTTCCATTTGTGTCTCTTAAATTTATGCCCGCTTCTTCATTTGCCGTTAAATATACGGGTAAAAATACCGTACTTCCATCGGTAACATTGGTTTGTAAAGGTCCTTTGAACCCGTGATAATATGGGTCTCCTCCGATGTTAGACTTTTCTTGACGTTTAAATATTGGTAAGACGTCTTTAAATGACCATCCAGAGTTTCCCATCTCTTCCCATAAATCGTAGTCAGCTTTGGTGCCGCGGGCGAAGACTACGTCGTTGACACCACTGGACCCTCCCATTACTTTTCCACGAGGATATGAACATTGTTGGTTTTTAAATCCTAAAAATGAGAAATTGGTAACCATGGGAAATAGTTATTTATGGTACTAGTGGGTAAAGTAAGATATTGCCCATGAGAAAATTAACCTGCGAGGCGTCAGCCAAGCAGGTTAATTTTCGAGAGGGCAATATCGGTTTACCCATGAGTGCCATACAAGGTTTTATCTAATAAATAGCTTAGGAATTCATATTTTTATTAAAAAATTTAATGTTGAGTGGGTAAAATAAATAATTATCCACTCAATAAAGTAAAAGCTACGCGGGGGTTATTATTGAGTTTATCTATTTAAAATAAAGCTGATAATTGTATTATTATCTGTATATATTGCATAAATTAAGTTATTTTATGGGGCTCATATTATGTATTATATACAAATAAATGTGAAATGTTCTTTAACCCTTTAGGGGGCAAAAGCTAGGGCATTGTGTTAGGCTAATTTTAAAAATTGCATTTTATTAAAATGGGTATTTTTAGAACAAAACAGCTTTTATTTTATTAAATATGCTGTTCAATAACTTTTTTGGCATTTCTTGCTGTTACTAAGTTAAATATGAAATAACTATATTTTTTCTAGGACTGCTTTAGAATGTAAGCAAATACACACACTTTTCAAACAAAGAATTAATCCATTCTAGCTCTAGATACGATATGAATATTCCGTATCAAGTGTTAGAATGAGCACATGTAGTGCCATCTCTTATTTATAAAAGTAAATTTAATGCAATTTAATGTTTTGCGTTAAAATTACATAAAGTTTATTAGTTTTTCTTAATATTTGACCAGTTTTTTTATCAGTTTAGTTCAAAAAACTAAAACTGCTCCATCTATTGTTAAATATTTAAACCTGATAATATCATATATTATATGTCATAATAATCTGACATAACCTTCAATTTTTGCATTATAATTTGTATCCTTTAAAATTTTATTGATGCTCTTATTTGTTTCCCATTTAATATGTCATCTTCGAAGGGCAGTAGCTCCCTTAGGGCTCATTTCCGGACCCCCCTTTACAGAAACTTTTTTTAATATTTTTGGAGGTAGAATAACATCTTATATTTTGGCATCGCAGTTACTGATCACCCTGTATATTAGTAAAATCAGGGTTTAAGCAATTTTTTTGAGAGGTGTGGCTGGTAAAAAGGCCGTATGATGATCAAAAATACATATAAAAATTAAAAAAGCTTTACACCTGGTAATTTTAATGACTAAAAAAGTCATCACCTCAGAAAAAGTCCAAATGAACATGGTCAAAAACAAAAACCTGAATGACAATTTGAAAAAAGCTTTACCCTTGGCAGAAACATTTCATAACTAAAAACAGTAAAAAAATCCAAAAAATGGGCCTTGCCTCTGGAAAATGCTTTACCCCTGGCAGAAAATTTTGATGAACTCATCACCTCTGACATATATGGGATAAATTCCCTTGCCCCCGCTTGGCACCATCCCTGTCGCCTGGGATTAAAAATGTGCCAAATTTTCGAATAAATCCAAAAATTAGCTGAAATAAAAAACTTTGGGCATGTCACACCCTCTCAAAACCCCCCATGTCCAGCCCTGCGTAAAAATTATTCAAAAATAAAATTATTTACAATTTTGGCGAAGTCGCTTCCACATAGCTTTAAACACGTCCGTTTTAATAAAACTGTACAGTTTAACTTTACTCCTGAGGTATATACACTATTTTTTGCACGGCCGACAACTATAATAAAATAAAATTTAAATTAAAACATGTATTGAAAACCAACTAATCCATTTTTGCATTTTTATTTAAATTAAATTAAGATATCCATGAATCGTAAAATGGCAGGTTTGCTTTTTTAATTGTTTTTTACAATATGGCCTTAGTATTTTAAATGTGGCCCGCTGTAAGAACAAATTTTACAAGTTTTCAAGAAAAAGTAATATTAATATGAGTTTTTGTAAAATAATTCTGCAGCCTATCCAAAACTGGTTATTGAGAAACAGGCAGCAGAGGCTTTTTAAAATTTATTAATTTTTTTTTCAAACAAAAATTTTTCAAAAAAACCTAATTTTTGTTCTTATATTTTCAATTTTTTTTTATTAAATTTAATTTTTGCGAAAGACGAAAAAAAAAATAGTAAATTAATTTTTTTTAAAAAGATTTTTTTGAAAAAAGAAACATTATCGAAAAAAAAAATCGAAAAAAAAAAGTTTTCAAACCTTTTTTTTTAATTTTTAATTTTTTTAATTTTATTTTCTTTTTGCGAAAATTTTTTTTATTTTTTTTTTTTTTGTAGCATTAGATTAAATAAAAGTAATTTTTCCTGAAAAATTATGTTAATCGGAATTTTCTTTTAGCATTTTTCGATTTTTTTAAAAGTTTAACCCCCCATAACTTTTTTGTTTTTGGTGAGATTACTTTCAAAAACAATAAGGATCTTCCCCTTATAGAACTTGATTTTTCCTGAAAATTTCAATACGATCGGATTATTCGTTCTTGAGTTATCGTGTCTACAGACATCAGACGGACAGAAGGACATTAAAAAAAAAGTCGCTTATTTTTTCATGAAACAAAGTTTTATCCAAGATTTTTTTGTCTAGGACGATTTTTGATTTTTCTTTTGAAAATTCTGAACGACCGTATAATATTATTCTAGCACTAGCTCTGTGAATATAATAACGTACAATTATTTCATTTATTTCAATTATTATGGGGCAAACCAGTTTTACCTACCTAAACAACAAGTAGTTTGGGAAATTGTTGAATAGCCCCAATTCATGGGAGAATTTAAAACATAAGGCTGCATTCCAACGATTCTGCTAAATTCAGTTTCATCCCCTCCTGCTTCCAGGAGAAGAATTTTCCATTTTTTCACTGCTGAAAGCTCGTAAGTTAGCGCGGATCCTCCAGATCCTGCTCCTATTATTATAAAGTCATATTCGCCAAAGTCTAAAATTAAAAAATTCTTCTGCCAACAAAATAATACATTTCCATGTAGGTCTTGGTTTATAAAAGTAATTTTTTTGGAAACCAAAAAAATTTGAAAAAATGTTGAAAAAAATAATTTTTTAAAAATTATATACATAGAGGAAAGTCGCCTAATTTCGGATACCATTTACAATGTATTCAATATTTAATACTCGGTATTACTTTTTGATATTTTTTTTATATAACCAGATACAACTTATTATAGCGAACCATGATTTATTATAAAAGCAATTTTATTACAGTTTATTTTTTCCAAAAAATACGGTTAAAAAAAATCAGCGCATTTTTGTGCATTTGAAAAAGGGCTCCTAATTTCGGACATATCCGAAAAAAATTTTTCAAGGGTAGATCTGGATCCCATTGCTTATGTTTCTTGTTATTCCTTTACATTTAAGACGTAATTTAATCATTAAGCGATTTTCTACGAAATACTATAGGAACTATAATTTTAGATTCCCAATTTCGAATATCTTAGTATCTTAGGTAATTTTCGTTTTTTCAAAATTGTTTATCTTAGTTTGTTGTATCATTATAAAAATAATAATTAATGGTTGGTTATCCTGAATAATAATTACCTTGCGGATATCTGAAATTGGGAATCAAATGCACAAAAATGGTCTATCCGAAATTAGGCAACTTTCTGCTTTTTAGATTAGAAATTTGTAGAATGTTTACGTTTTCAAATTGCTTAATTATGAATAGTGGATTAACTTAACTAACATCATAACTTACCCAAGACAGAATCACGAACTTTTATAACGATTATTTATAAAATAAACAAGCATAATAATGCAACTGAGCACAAAACTGCCATTTGCAATATAAACGATTTGTGCTGCCATTTAAAGGGGAGAAGCTCTACCGTTATCATATTACAGGACGGATTTAGTTTGACTTTTGGCTTCACATAAAAGTAGGTTTCTGTTTACCTTTGCAGACAGTATCTTAAATACACTACTATCCGAAATTTGGAAACCATCCGAAATTAGGCGCATTTCCTCTATATATTTTTTTAATTTCAAATATTTTAATTATATACATTTCTAATTATGTACTTAATTAAATTAAATCCTTTATCCACGGCCGTGATTAATAGGCCTATTAATCACAGGTCTGTAAAAATAAACCGTTTAAACTTCAAAAAACAGCCGTGGATAAAGTATAGTATTCTACTCGTGTATAATAGCTATTAATCATTCGTGTGATTAGGCCACTCGCCTATCGGCTCGTGTTTGATTAATTGATTAATAGCAAATAGTATACACTCATTGAATAATATACTATTATTGATTATGTACTTTATAATTATTATAAATAATTTTGACAAATATTGTCAACATTGGTAAATGCATTGTTTGTCAACAATTATTCAACTTACACAACTACATTAAATGTAGTTGTATAGTTGTGTAAATTTACAAGAAAATTTTTCTATCTTGTTTTTTTTTTCGGATCCAACTGTACATATATTTTTAATAAAAAGAACAATAAAATAGGAAAAAAATAAAAAATAAATTAATAAAATAGGTACTTTAATAATGAAAAAAATCGAATATTTTTTTATCCACTTTAAATGTTACCAAAAACAATTCAAGAACATATACAACAGCTTATTACGGTGTATTAGGGTGGTCCAAAAAAAATTGCTTAACCTTTTCTATGTTTCGGGGTCAGAACGCCCTTAGAGTATCAATTTACAGGGACAACCCTATAGGGGTATCGATATTTGGATGATTTTAGTGTTTTTAGGAACCACTTAGGGTTGTCGATGTACATTTTTACTCTAAGGGCGTTCGAAACATGACAAATATAAAATATTGAGTAAATAATTTTTTTTTTTGGATCATTGGTGTGTTTAGCTCAAACCTTTCTTGAGTTCAGTGGCGGACGGCTAAGGTCGGCAGAGCGCAGACAGTTTTATAAAAAAATATTACCTATTATAGGTAATATTATACATACATATAATATAGGTAATATTATCGTCCACTTCAGGCCAACGAACTAACAACTCTTCTCTCTAGAATACGCATACCGTTAATATAAAGTATCGCCAACATCTCGGTTTGTTTGTAAACAAATAGTAGGTATATTCAGGCCTGAACAATAACAATTACCAGTAACTATTATTGTTGTCTCTGTTAGAACAAAGCTGTGCGAGTAAGACAGACAAATGTATATGTTGGCTACGTTTTTGTCAGTTTTTAGAAATGAAATGCCTATTCTAGAGAGAAGAGTTATTAGTTCGTTGCTTCAGGCCCTGTATTTTAGAATGTTTTTCATTATTTTCCCTAGGTGTAAGCTTACCTGTAACGTTACCATTTGTGGTATGCAGGAGATCAGAATTATCGACGGGTAGTACATATTTATTAGAAAGTTCTATATTTTCAGTTACAATTTTTTTAAGTCTATCAAAAATTTCGTCGCCCGAAATAAAATTTATCAGCAAAAAAACTAACGTGTACCTAACGAACATTATGATTAATAATAATTAAAAAAATAGCCTACATTCATATATATCTATATACTATGTATAGGTACTTTTTTAAAAATAATTAGCTGAAAAAATATTTACTGAATAATTACGTGTTAAATATATTCTATTGCTCAGGTACTCTTCACGCCTATAATGTTAGAAGAGTAAACTTCATAACCTCTTTACAATACCCCTACTCCTCAATAACACCCCCCCTGATAGCACAAAAACCTTCTAAGAAGATTCTTAGAATAAATAGCCCGAAGGAGAGCATGCTTCTTAGAAGCATATCTATTTTGCTCAGGTTGTTCTAAGAACAAAAAAAAAAAACAAAAAAAAAATATGTTTTTATTAAGATCTTTTTTTTTAACGAAAATTTATTTATTTTTTTTTTTTGAAAATATTTTTTATTTAAGTTTAACCCCGGATAACTTTTTGGTTTTTGGGGGGATTACTTTCAAAAAAAGATGGGGATTTTCCCCTCGTAGAACTTGATTTTTCCTGAAATTTTCGAGTCAATCAATTCGTTCTTGAGATATCGTCTCCACAAAAACGTGACATCAGACAGACGGACCGACATATGAAAAAAAAGTTGCATATGTTTTCATGAAACTTTACATCCAAAAGTTTTTTGCCTAGACGATTTTTAAATTTTTTGAAAATCAAAATCAATCAATCAAAATCAATCAAAACCTTAAAAGTTATCCGAAACTTTTCGCAAGAAAGTGAGTGCGGCGGGACTGTACCATTTTCAGTTTATTTTATTTGACCCTAAAAAATACTAATTTCGTTTTCTAGATTTTGTGTCACTTGAACCAAAATTTTTTTTGGCCCATTTGCAATTTTGGTGAAAGCGCGGATTGTTGATTTGTGCAGAGGAAAAAATAATCAGGGGTAATATCATAAGTGATACTAGGTTAGGTATCGGTGGTTTTTTACATAAATTTTACGAATATTAATCCCAATGACGAAAATGCAACGACTGCTTTAGCAGGAGTTGCATTTTCCAAAAATTGAGATTAATACCAGTAAAATTTGAAAAAAAAAAGCACCGGTACCTAACCTAGTATCACGAATTGATATTTAGGGAGAGAATATAATTTATATTTAATACACATACCTCTTAATTATAAAGTATTAATCCATAAATAAATTATATTTTATAAATTAAAAAGCAAACAATAAAGCACGATTTTAGATTAGAGAAAAGAGGGGTAAAAATAAACCATCGTAGGGGTAAGGTATTTTCACTCATCAGTACAGCATACTACATATATATAAATTGTATTCTCCCTGCAATATTTTCAGTAGGATACGAATAACCAACCTATGGACTTTCTTTTGCAATAAATAAATTAACTGTCAGAAACACAAATATTTTGGATAATTTTGTATAAATTAATTAATGAGGAATCACTAGCACAAGCTTATTTGGTACTCCCCATGACTTTGTATATATTTTTGAATGGGATGTCTAAGGCCAATATAGTGTTTAAAATAAGCGATTCCCCGCAGATTGCTTCATGTCCCATAAAGCTCACATGATGATCCATCTAACCCAGGTAGCAAAATAACGTGACATTCACGTGAAAGTCACGTTAATATGTGACATGTGATGTTAAGATTGTAGTCCTATTTAACAAGAATGTAGCATGGTGGGGATGTCCTAAGTCCGCCCCTAATAACATCACACAATGACATCCCGAAAATAACGTGTTTGTGACATCATAAATCCACTTTCCTGTTATATCTAATATCTTATGGATGCCGTTACTGGTACTTTAATATTTAAATAATATTCTAGGATATTAGCTTTTTATAAATTAAAACCATTAAAAACGCTATAACCCTATAAAAAAATCGGATTTAAAATCAATCAGTAATTGAAACAATCACAGATTCAAAAAGATAGATTCTAAATACGAAATTGCAGATTAAGCGGAGAATATAATCCGTGTCCGTGGTCTTGAGAAGCCCGGCAGAGCCCGCTATACATTGGAAATCGTATAATGTGTATACAATTTCCTTATAATAATTTACTCTATCAACATCATCTTATATCGATTTTTTTGCTTCAAACGTCGGTGAGAAGCAAAATAACATGACATTCACGTGAAATCCACGTTAATATGTGACATGCGATATATTCACAGCGTTGCTAAATATTTGTTATTAAATAACATGGTTGTCACGTCACACGTGTTACGTTGCAAATGTGATGTTAATACATGTTATTTTTCAATATTATGTGATGTTATGATTTAGTTTAAAAATACACCCAAAAGTGATGTTAATTTCTTGTAATATAACATCCCTTGCTACCTGGGAAAACCATCTGGGTATCTGGGGTTTTAACATTGTAACATATTTTCAACCTGTTTTGAATAAAAAATCGTCAGTCTCATTGAACTTTAGACCCCATTTTAATCAGGTTTCCATCATCCTATGGAACTCAAGTTAAGTGCGTAATAATCATTTGAAAGTGCAGTTCAATCCACCACCAAGTGGTGATTATCCTCTTACCGGCCACTCCCTATAGGGAGATCTCGGTAGTCTCCTTTAATCCTTAATAAGGAAACAACTTACTATCCTCTCAAAATGTGCGTTAACATCAGGGGCGGATTTATTTCACTTTAAGGGGGGGAGGGGGGGCATCCATAAGGAAAAAAATTGCGCTTTCGTCAAAAATATAATTTTGAAAGTATTTATATGCTAATATATCTCGCTGGGGCATGCCCCCCCCCTAAATCCGCCCATGGTTAACATATGCGTATGCGAAGCAATTATATGGTAATGGTTATTTCCATATGACTTAATTACTATAGTTTTATCTAGTGGTATTTATAAGGTATTTTTTTAATTATATTACCTATTTATTGGAATTTATATATTTCCTAGTACAAATTGATATGCTTTTGTTTACCATATTCGTAGTCTACTTGATAACTTGCGAATACTGCTACCAAAAAAAAGAATACTTTCCCGGGGAAAGTTTTCCAGGGGTCCCACCGATTTTTTTTTTATTTTTTTTACGATTTTGACAATTTTAGGCATTTTATGACAAATTTTATGACAATATTTGGGCAAAAAAGTGTTACAATTTGAAATTTTATAAAAAAAGCAAGAAAGCTCTAGCATTCTAGGCGAAATTTTTTACAAATTTTAACATTTTAAATTAATTATTGTTTAACTCTTTACCAGGGGCGTTCCGAGCTTTTTGTTTTGTCGTAGAGGAGCGTAAAGTAAAATTTGCTGACAATTTTTTCCCTCCCAAAAATTTTGATGACCAAAGAAAGGGTCAAAAGGGTCATCGTCCCAAAGGAATGTTTTTTTTTTCACAAGAAATTTTTTTTACACTCAAATTTCACGTTTTAATCTTATAAACTCGAATTAAAAAAAAAAGTTGCGACTAAAAACATGATCGTTAGCCAAATTATCGCCGCAGGCGAATTTTTTTACGAATGTTGTTAACTTGTGACGTTTTGTTTTAATTTAATATTTTTTAACTTTTTACTAAAGAGTCTTTACAGTCTTAAATTAAAGAAAAAATGTTAAAAGTACCGCAGGCGAAAATATTTACCAATTTGATAGTCTATTTTAATTTTAAAACAGTGCACTGCACTACCAGACTATGGCAGTTCAACACGGCGTAATTGTTTTCCTTATTTAAAATTTTTTTATCCTATGAAAACAAATGTCGAGACTTTGCAAGAATTTTTACAGAAACATCAGAAAAGACAAAAAAAATTATCTCCCAAGTCCCTCAAGAGTAAAAAATATGATTATTTTTTTAAAATTTTATGACTTTAATGATAGTGATTTAATTTTATGACGATTTTAGGACAAACTGGGTCATTTTATGATTATATGACAAGTGGGAGCCCTGGTTTTCCCTCGACTTTCCCTTATAAGCCTATAGGCTTGAGTATTAAGTATACTCAATCAAAAAAATGTGAAACGGGTCCCTTTTCTAAACGGGTGAAAAAATACGATATCAAATTGACTTCACTTTTCCTGTATTTTTGGACCATATCCTTGTTTTCTCGCTGTAGCTTTATCGGATTGTTTTTCTGACCGCACCATTATCAGGAATTTATTAAAAAAAAAATAAATCATAATAATTTTACCTACATATGATTTAAATTTTACTAGTGTCAAAATTTGGACTTTTGGCATGCCCCCCCCCCCCCCAGCGAGATATATTAGCATAGAAATACCTTCAAATTTATATTTTTGGCGAAAGCGCAATTTTTTTCCTTATGCCCCCCCCTTAAAGTGAAATAAATCCGCCCCTGGCTAATGTTAACCATATTTGATATGACGAAAATAGAAAAGGTCCTGAATCGTTTGTTGAAAGAAACGCCTTGCTAACTTAAGACCTAGATCTAGTGTCCCTAGAAGGACCTACTGTCACAGTAAAAACGCGAACAAAAAAATAAAAAGTTTAAAATTAAAGTGCAGAGTTTACTTAATTGCTCATTTATGACAAAACTATCAAATATGTATAAAAATTTTATAGGACCATTTGTACATAATAAGATTTTCTACAAAAATATTTATACATATATTTTTTTATTTTACTTTGTTCGTAAAAAGTAAATAAATAAAAAAGTAATACAATGAAAACACACAGTGGAAACTTTTTTCCCATTGCGCAAATAATATATTTTTTCTTATCAATTTAAAGGCGCAGAATGCGAATTTGACCTTAAAAAAATCCAGAAAGTGTTATTTTTTAAATGTTAGTACAGGCAATTATGCCAAGGGCGAATTAGAAATAAGTAGGAAACAAACATTTTAGGATATTACTAGTAGATACAATAAAGTTATTAAAATAAATTCTACGGAAGAAGCTGTATCTTCTTTATTACCCATTTTTTGAAAGGATGTCAAGATTTTTTCATAATTTTGTGTCTTGAAAAATAACAAGAAAATTCTGCACAACCTTCCATCTGAAAAAAATTAAATTAGGGTCTGCCCGAACATCTAAAAATTGGAAAAAAAAATATATTTTTTATAAAGCACTTTTTTAATCCTTTATATCTGGCATATCATAACGATATATCGCGCAAAATGTAAAAATTAAATCTGTGCCAAATTTTATACTAAACAAATAAAACATGCACCTACTTCATTTAAAAATTCGGTTTTTTTTTAATGTCCTAAAGGGTCATTCCGCGCCAACTGCTACCACATAAAAAAATAAATATTATTATTATAATATATATATATATATACATATATGTATTTATTTAGATATTGGGTAAAGTTTTAGTATAAAACTAGATGAAACGTTGCAAGCCACCCTGTCAAAACATCGGCACTATTGTACACTAGAGCCAACTAGTTTGCAAATTTCAAACTAGGTGTTTTGTTTGATTTTAAATTCTGTATCTTTAAAACATTATATTCTAGCAAAAAACTGTATATAACATTTTTTATAGGGCTTAAAGAGTTTTTATTTAAAATATAATTTTTTGAAATCGGGTTACAAATGTTTTACTGCTTTAAACGCCAATATCTCGAAAACAATACGTTTTAGGAAAACGTTGTTTATAACATTTTTCGACCAATTTAAAATTATCTTTTATATAAGTGCTAAATTAACCAAATACAATAATAATTGCCTTAATTATAAACAAAAAACGCTAAAAATAGGATTTTACCCTATTTTTACCCCCTTACCCCAAATCGTTTACCCCCAAAATCTAATCAGCTCTTCGGAGTACGATAAGAAACAATATGCAAAAAACCGCAAGTCGATATCTCATGTAGAAATGGATTTAGAGAGTTTACAGCCAGACGGACGCAAAAATTTTTTTTACTGATTTCGACTAGAATGGTCTAAAACGTCGAGAAATGTGAAAAAAACGTGGTCAAAGATTTTGACTTTTCGGCGAAGATTTCAATACATCGGCACTCTTAGTAGCACCAAGTGCCGATGTAATTTATCCAGTATTTCCAAAACTGTTGTGGTGAAATAAGTCCAAAATATAGAGACCTAAATTAAGGTGTAGAATATAAAGTATGTAATGACGGAATGCCCCTAAAGAGTTTTCGCACAACCTAATCTTCACAAGCAATAAAAAAGCGCTATAAAGGAAACAAATTAAAATAAAACAACAATTTTAAAGATCCAAATAATATTTATTAATAACCCTAAATAGTACATAACTGATAAACTACTTAAAATACAAATATCTGATAAGTTCTAACTGTTTAGGAGAATATACAAATGGTCGTAATATAAATAAGGCCATTGGACCAAAAAGGATGAAAAAACAATTAAAAACTAAAAGTTGTTCACTTTTGGAGGTCTAAATTTAATTTTGGATTTTTTTTCGTTACCTAGTTATTTCATTGAAACAGTTTAAATGCAAACATTTAAAAAACTATTGGGCCAAATGCTTTTAATTTACAAAATGGTCACGTGACTTCCATAACGTTTGATCAAATATTCCAATAAAAATCAATGTTGCATGTTTTCGGTTTTTATATGGTGGACGAAAAACCTCCAAAAGAAAACCGCGGTTTTATAATACTCTTTTCAAAGAACTTAATATTTATAAGTTAAAAATCTTTCCAAAAAGGGGGATATGATAGATATAAGTATTACCTACATGCAATATCTAGTATATCAAAGCTTATAAACATGAAAAAATATGTTTCCATTATTTTATTTTAACACAGAACCCCAATAAAAATGGCAGTCTTTTTGTTAAAGATTTACAATTATTTGATTTTGCACACCATTCGCAAAATGGATTCCTTAACCCAACTATAACGTATATTAATATTAAATATAGCTTGAAAAAATACAATACTAGGTGTAAATATCAATTTCCAAACCTAACTAAAAAGGCAACGTGGTATTATTATATATACATCTTTTTCAAAGCTACACAGCACATTCCGTGAATTTTATACAAAAAAAATACGAACCCATTATTTTTTTTAGTAATTTTTTGCATTTATTTAGGTTAAAAAAAGATATATAAAAACCCCACTTTCAGATACTAACTAGTTTTATTTAGTGAGATAGGTTCATTTGAAAATTTGAAATATTTATAGCACAACAGCACATAACTTTTTAAAAAAGCACAATTGTAAGTATAAAAATTACGTAAAATGGTTTTATAAAAATACATACAGATAATAAGACAATTCCCAGCTTTATTTTAAATAGATAAACTCAATAATAACCCCCACGTGGCTTTTACTTTATTGAGTGGATAATTATTTATTTTACCCACTCAACTGTCACTTGTCAAATTATTTTCTTGTAAATGTCATTAAAATTTTTAATAAAAATATGAATTCCTAAGCTATTTGTTGGATAAAACCTTGTATGACACTGATGGGTAAACCGATATTGCCCTCTCGAAAATTAACCCACTTGGCTAACGCCTCGCAGGTTAATTTTCTCATTACTTTACCCACTAGTACCATAAATAACTATTTCAAATAATATTTGGTAGATATTGTGAGCTAAAATAGTAAATAATGTTCATAGGGGCCAATCTTACTAAATAAACCTACGAATGGGTTTTTATTAATCATTTCTTGACCTAATAAATGCACAAATTTACAAACGAAAAAAAAAGGTTCGGCCATTTTTAGACAAAATGCGCAGAATGTCTCTTGGAGAAACTATTTTGAATTTTATATAAAAATAATATTTATAAGTTTGATGTCGATTATTATTAATATTTACACATTTAAAGAAAGCACCAGGCCAAAAAAGACAAGTTTATTAAACATTTAAACAGGGTATATGGTCTGGAAAATTCATTAAATCAGGTGGGACACAAGAAAATCCTCTCCAACGTTTTTTTTTGCAAAGTACTAATCATCACTGACATATTCGCGAATATAGCTTAGCACTAGGCTCAATAAAATTATAAAGAGGTTAGCTTTAAACCAAATTTTTGCATCCCCGCCTTACTTATAAAATTTTCCAGAATTTAAAAGGCTATTTTTTGTTCCTCCCTTTTTTGATATAAAACGACAAAAAAGACAAGAAAGAAAAATAGAGTTTTCCATCCATTTAAAAATGTTTTACTGAATTATCTTTTCACTAAAAGGACATGTAAAAATATTTTATCGTTCTTCGATTTGATATTGGTGATATATTGAAAAATAATTTAAATGCTATATTAAGGGTAAATTCAAATTTCAAAAACTAATACAAGGAAACAGAAAACTTTGGGATAAAAACTGGCAGTTTTTTTATTTGTATCTGCACGTCTTTTAGGCAATTTTTTAATACTTTTTTGATAAATAAAAATATTAAATCATAAGGTTATGTAAAGCTTAATTAAAACTTGATTTGTGGTCCTTCGAGCCGGATTCATCAGTTTAAATTTCCCAAATGATTTGAAAAGTAAAATAAAAACTAATAAACTCGGTTTGAGTACCTTAACTATTCAAATGGCCTCTATAAAAAAAAAACCTTTTTTAACACAAATTTTCTCCACCTTTTTGACTTTACCCCTAAATTTACCTTTAAATAGCCCGTTAACCAAATGGCACTAAAATTAAAAGACAAAACTACAACATTAAAAAAAATGGAATGATAAAATTGAAATATTTTAGTTTTTAGATATTTTTGCAAAAGAAAAACAGATCTGTTGAATTAGAGCCTTTTTTTATTGTAGTAAATATATCACAATTTTACCAACAGAAAAAAAAAACAATTTAATAACATTAATAAAAATATAATATATAAAAAGCCGTGTATAACTAACAAACTGAATAACCTAAGGCTACTTGATTACGAGCAAAAGCTCTATCTTACAGCTGGAAAAAATAATACTTAACGTCTAAGTAAAAAATTAATTGAAATGACGTTATGTAAATACGAATTCCCTAAAAATTAACAAAAAAAAATGTTCAAATAGGCTTAAAATAGTAAAAAATAGATTTAGGTATTAACATTAATTATTTTAAATGGGTTATTTTGACAATTTTTTATAATTTATTTAATTTTTACATAAAAAGTTTTTATTTGTTTTAAAATTTTATACAGTGTGTGATAAAAGTTATAGGTTTAACATTTTAAATAATTTTTATGTAAAAAATGCATAAAAAATGAAACTTTTGTCAAAATGTGACAAAATTAACACTGGAAGCCACTAAATGTAAGTACACTTACGTACTATTGTTCCCGTTATTTGATTTTTTATTCATTTGTATTTTTAGGGTCCTCATATTGAGCATTTAAAGGTTTACTTGATTGACGAACGTTTTTAATGATAATTGACAGTTGTTTTTTTGTTGCAGAAAATCGATTTTTCCTCGATTTTCTTTGCAGAAAATGTAAAAAATGCTTTTTGATTTTCTTACATGTTCTCGAATTGGTCGACACGACGTTTAGTGTTTCCTTTACGGATTTCCCGGAGGGTCTTGTATTTGTCTCTTCCTTGACGGACATTTTCCCTGTGGATCTTGTCCATGGCAGTTTCTTTAGTTTCGTCACGTGATTGGGCCAAATCTTTCTTCAAAGCCTGGAAGAAATATTTTGGAGTTATGAATCAGAATGTAAAGTTTGTAATTATTGTAGGTAAAAAAAATATACTGCCTTTATGATAAAAGTCCCTGATACATTTTGAGAACAGTGAAAGTCTATATCACTATCTCTTTAAGGTGTCTTTCTACCTTAGAAATTATAAAAATAATATTTTTCAAAACATTTTTTTATATAGAAAAAAAGAGTTATGATTTTAAACATTATAGTCATAATCATTGTTTTTCTTTTTACAGTGTATGCATGGTTTGAATGGAAGGTAAAATTATAAAAAAATGTCCACAAAAACTGGCGTTGTGGCATGATTCCGTATCCTTTTCTATCTAAATTATGTAAAAAAAAAATTAAAAAAATAAATAAAATTAAAAAAAATCAATTTTTGATAGAGGACTTTTAGAAGCAAATAGTTACATTATTTTCTACGTTAAATCCAAATCTGTTAATTTTTTTTTTAATTTTGATTTTTTTTACTAGTTCATTAAAACTAAAAAAAATTAAAAAAAAAACAAAAAATAAAAATTAAAAAAAATAAATTTTATTTTTTTATTTAATGCTGAATCGGAATATAAAGAATTTAATGTCGCTTCCAAGATATGAAGCAGTAAAAAAGTCAAAGCTTAAAAAAATTACATTTTTTTTAAAAATACCGAGTTATAGAATAATTTTAATAACAGACTCGGATTTAAGGTATAATATTTTGTAAGAAAACGACTATTAAATGTCATTCTCAAAGTCCTCTACGTAAAATGTTTTTTTTTTAATTTTATTTTATTTTTTTTTTCATTTTTAAACGGAATTAAAAAATTGATTTAAAAACAAAAACTAAGCGATAGATTTTTTTTAATATACATTTTTTTAATAGAAAACGATAAAAGTTAGTTTTTGTGGACAATTTATTTTATAATTTTGCCTTTCAGACAAACTGGGTATACCTAGAGTGTAAAGATGTTTTTTATTTTTTTAAACAGCGTTATGGATGTGTATCTTAGAACTTGGTTTAACTTTAACAGAAGTTTAATTTCACAAAAAATAAAATTATACTTTACGGGTTGGTATAAAAAACACGCAAAAGTAACTATTTTTTACTCTAAACGTGATTTTTGACACAAAACTCAAACTGATTTTTTATAACATGAAAGCAGTTTAGTACTGAAAAGTTTTAAAGGGATTGCCATGCACAAGCTGTTTGCAAAGGTAGGAAAATAAAAAAAATAAAAAAAATACATTACTCATATTAGAATGACGACTTAATTAACAAAAACACCATTTTTTTTGTCCAAGCGGGCATAGAGTGTTACACGGTTTACTTTTGAAAGTTTTTGATCTAATGTCTGAGTACTCAATTTTTTTTTTTTCATATTCTTATTACTCCCTATTGAAAATGACGGGTCTGCGCGGGTATAAATGGTGCACAAACCGGACTAAAGAGGGTGATTTTCATCCGCTCAAGTCCGGTTTATGCACCATTTACTAAAACTAAAAGTTTAGAACCAAAAATTTGAAATTATATCGGGCTTAACGTTTTTTACAGTTAAAAATGTTAAAAATTGACATATATTTAACTTTACCGGGCATAAGTAATATTTTTTAGTTAATATAGATAAAAAAGTCAATTTTTACCAAATTTTATACTATAAAAATGTTAAGCCCGATAGAATTTTAAATTTTTGGTCTTAATCTTTTATTTTTAGTGTAAGTAAATTTACAAATACGACGTAAAAACGTAAACGTAAAATCGTAAGAAACGCAGTTCGCCGATTGGTTCAACCTCAAAATTGAACCAATTACGTTTTTACATCGTATTTGTAAATAGGTCTTAAAGGAACGTTTAAGTATTACGTAAACAAATTGTAGCAAAATTCATGCTTTAGTAAAGGCTGTAGATTTCATATTTTGGCTACCCCCTAACACCTCCTTTAATAAATCGAAAGGCGCGGTATAAAGTTTATGAATTTTGCTACGATTAGCTTACGTAATACTTGAACGTTCCCTAACCAGGATATGAAAAAAATTGAGTTCCCAGACATTCGACAAAAAACCACCAAAAGTAAACCGTGTGGCTTTAATGCATTGCGATAAAACCAAAATTTTATGGCCTTTGTCCCTCAAAAGATGAAGGTCTGCCCATTTGGGCAAAAAATTGGTTGTAAGGTTTTATTGTATTCAGGTTTGGAGTTACTTCATTTGGATTAAGTCCTTAAAAAGCATAACAATATCTATTTAAAGTAAACAATTAATTTATATCCCTAAGGGACAAACCCAGGAATCTACCTGTTATGGGTTAAAATTAACAGAGTTCTACTAAATTTTGAGGAGTTCCATAATTTGTCTATTTTTTAAGATTTAATCGTCTATAACTTCACTATTTACCAGTGAAGTTATAATTGATTTAAGCTTAAGGGGTTATATACTGTGGCTCGGAAAAATTAAGTTTTTATTGATTTTTTTTCAGGTATGCAATCGCAACGACGTACAAAATTTCAAATAGTATATGTTTTGATGTGTGAAATCTTTTTTTATTGGAAAATTCGGAAAATTGTGGAAACCATGGCTCTTGCCCAGAAAAACGTATTTTTTGCGGTGACCATGATTTCTCGAAAACCAACTGAAATTTTTAGGTATTGTCCCAAATAAGGCTCTATAGAGCTCTATTAATATCTAGACCTTTAGTTCCAAACTACAATAGCTTGTTCATGAATAAAGAGATTTTTATTTAAACGAAAATTTCTACTTTTTCCGGCCGGAAAACTCAATTGTCGGAACATCGAAAATCGATATTTTTAAATAATCATCGCCATTTTCGTTTTTTTTTTTGTAAACCCCTTCGTTCACGAACTAGCTATTGTTATTAGGAACAACACCTAAAAATTTCAGATAGATCGGTAAATTGGTTTTCGAGAAATCGTAGTCACCTTAAACGATAGAAAAAAAGCGTTTCTGGGCAAGGACCATGGTATCCAAATTTTCCGAATTTTGTAGTAGTTTTTTTTTCAAACATCAAAACACATACTATTTGATATTTTGTAGGTTGTTCAAATAAATTTGTGATTACATACCTGAAAAAAATCAATAAAAACCCTTAATTTTCGCAAGCCAGTAGGTATATAACCTAGGGACACTAGATCTAGGTCTTAAGTTAAGGTCTTAAGTCGCCTTGCTAACTTAAGACCTAGATCTAGTGTCCCTAATATAACCCCTTAAGAAACTGACAATTGGACAAAAAGTCCAAAATGGTGCGTAGTTTGACAGAATACAAAATTAATAGAATTATGTTAATTGATTATTTAATAAAGGAATGTTAATTTTTACGTCACAACAGTCTTATTACAACAACTTGTACCTCAAGCCTATTTTTCTTATTTTTGCAAAGCTTGCAATGGATCACCTGTAAAACATAAAAGCTCTGCCAAAATCCAAAAATATCGACAATGAAATATGTAGTTAATTTTTAAAAATATTATCGAGAATAATACGAAAACCATATTAAAACTGGATAGATATGATTTAATCTGGGCTTTCTTGGTTCTTGGTCTATTTTTGCTTTGACTTGGATTTGATTTTTTCTAAACAAACCAAAGCAAAAACAGACCAAAAACTGAAGAAAAAAAAATAATTGTAAACCAATGGTTACGCAAACTATATTTAAACTTAAAAATTAAAAAAAAGTCCAAACGAAAAAAATGTTTTTATTCGACTCGGAAGAAAAATATATCTCGCTTTCCAAGCTCGGCTGGCAATCTCCTTAATCGCCTAAATATCCGTGTATCACTAGGGTGGACCTAATTTTTTTTATTGTTTTAAAATATTCATTCTGGTGTATCTAGAACATCCTAAACATATTAGGGGGTTTCAAACTTCTCTAAGAGTACCAACTGGACCCCTTAAATCGTGAAATTACGCAAAAATAGTAAAAAATCGTTGAAAATGTACTGTATTTTTTGTATCAGTGGAATTTGTAAAAGCCATAAAATGTTATTTTTTTTCTTTTGAGTGTACAAAACTGTGCCAAATTTCAAAATATTCTAGCAGGTGGCGGAAATCCGCCAAAGTTGCCCCTAAAACACTAAATTTTACGAATTTCCGCCATAAATGTGAGAAGCGCTAAAAAGCATTTAAAAAATATGTCAATCTGGACTTAATTTTATTTACTGCACATTAATAATATAAAATAATGTGACAAAAACAAAACGAGCTAAGCGCCAAATAAGAGACCTTTTTGGGTGCTCTTATTTGGCGCTTAGCTCACTTTGTTTTTGTTAAATTATTTTATATTATTAATATATATTAAATAAAATTAAGTAAATTCCAGATGACATATTTTTTAAATGCTTTTTTAGCGTTTATCACATTTATAATGTAAATTTGTCAAGTTTAGTGTTTTAAGGGCAACTTTGGCGGATGTTTCGGTACCTGATCTTTTGATCATTTTAAAATTTGGCACATAATTTTGTATACTCAAAACGAACAAATTAAGATTTCAAGGCTTTTAAATGGAGCTCTCTACAACTAGAATTATGAAACAAAAGACGTCTACCCTATCTCTATCTCATTTGTGCTACACTTTCCAGCCAACCAAATAAATACTGTATTTTTTTTTTATACAACAAATACAGTATTTATTTGGTTGGCCGGAAATGTAGCACTGAGCGGCATGAACGAACATAGCTAATGTAAATCTGTAGAATAAGATAATTCTACTAAAATTTAGATGGCGCCAGTAATTTCTTTAATAAAAATATTATAGATACACTTTTCGCCCGGCCAAGTATATATTGTATTTGTTCAACAAAGAACAAATACAGAATTTGTTTGGTTGGGTGGAAGTGGGAGTGTATGTATGTCTTCTATCCTTTTTGGGTAGAACTTTTGTCCCTGTCTAATCTAATGGGAGAAATCTCCATTATCCACTTTTACATAAAGTACAGTCCATTTTTAACGATTTTTCACGATGTTTGCGTAATTTACGATTTTAGGGGTCCGATTGGGACCCTTAGAGAAGTTTGATCACCCTCATATTTTTAGGATGTTTCAGATACACCAAAATGAAAATTTTAAAACATTAAAAAAATCACATACTATTTTTTTTTTAATTTTATTGTAATATTCCAATAAATTTTGTATTTTTGAAAAAAAAATGCGTTTGAGTTCAAAAAAATAAAATTTCACAGAAGTGTCAGATTACCAAGGATGCCTAATAAAAAACTATTAAATGATTTCTTACCAATAATTGATCATGAAGACGTTCATTACGTTCAGCTAAAGTGCGTCTGTCCTCGATGGGATCGACGATATTTTCGTCGGTGCTGAGGTCCTTGCTGACGTCCCCGCCGTTGACCATTTCGTCGTCGTCGTCGTGGTTGTTCTCTTCCAGGTGGCCCTTGGTGGCGTTGGCCAACTGTTGTTGTTTGAGCTCTTCTTCCTTGCGGCGAGCCTCTTCGACTTCTTCTTGAAGGCGTTTGGTTTCGGTGTCTGGAAAAAAATAAATAATAATAAAATAACTCTTTATTTTTTTTATTTATAGATTTATTTAGTTTGGACTTATTACAGAGTAAGGAAAGTTTATTTAGAATTGATAAGAGTACACGCCTTATAACGCTCTTGACGGAAAGAAGAGAGCGTGAATAATTCCTCCCCCTTTCGTCAGAGACTTTCTTTCATGCGGAGAACTATATAAATTTTATAGAAAAACAAAAAAATGTATAAAAAAGGATACAAACGCATATTAAGAGGCTAGTTTAAGTTTTAAAACTCTCGATAAAGATTTTTTAAAGGCTAATAATTCACAATGTATACCGGGTGCCACAAAACAGTGGTACACCCCTATAACTTTTTTGTTTATTAACTTATCAAAATGAAATTTGGAGGATGTGAATAATTAAATAAACTGTATTTTTGATATTGTAATTTTTTTTGTCACTTCCGGTTTTGCCGGAAATTACCTCAACTTTTGATTTTTAAATGGAACACCCTGTATATTTTTACATATTTTGATTCAAAACTAAATTCTGAGGAGCGCTTATGTGCAGCTCTTTATGCCGCGTTTTGATAAACTGCACATGCGCACGCGCCTGCGTTGACCGTTTTTCAATATATTATTTTAAATAAAAAACATTAAAAAAAAAAAACACCAAACAGACGCCAAACCAACGTTAACGTAAACCAAGGCCCCCTCATTAAAAAAAATAAAGGCCAAACCAAGAAAAAAACAAAAGAAACTTCTTGCAAGGAGAGCTGCAATTAGGCGCTTGTAAATTCTGAGTACAACCATGTATAATTTGTCAACTCTTGACATAACATGTCATTTTTTAATTATATTTTAATTTTAAATCTAGATAGCTTTGAAATATGCAAAATTATTCTTGGCTTACTAATTTTCTTAAGAAAAATATGAAAAAAAACGTTTTATTTAATTATTAACTAATTTGGAGCTCCTTAAAACTGGGCAAATATTTTTTTTTTTCAATAAAACTCAATTATTTATTATTTATTGGGCAAATATTTTTTTTTTTCAATAAAACTCAATTATTTTTAATGGGAACCAATAAACGCTCGGCTATAAAAAATCTCTTCTCTACCTTGGTATATAATTACTATTATTTTGTAGAGCTGTGTAAGGTAATCCTAAAATTAAAATACTTTATTACGTGATTCCAAACATTATGTAAAACCAACAAATAAAAACGATTTACAAAAAAAACGTACTAAATTGAAAAATCTGGAGTTAATATAAAGCTTAACATACCTTTAGCCTCGACTTCTTCTTGAATACGTTGCACCTCCCTCTGCTTGGCCTGGATCTCGTCCTCCAATTTTTGACGTTCGGCAGCCTCCATGTTTTTGCTCTCCTCCAAACGTTCCATCATGGCTTGAAGCTCGTTCTGTCTCTTTTCGAGCTCCTCCTTGGCAGCTTGAAGCTGTTTTAACTGTTCTTCTAGCCTTCTGATCATCTCCTGCGCTTCCAGGAGGTTGGCATGGCTCTTCTCCATGTCTTCTTGCATTTGTTTCAATCTACGACAAAACACGAACTTTTTGAAGATAAAAAATCGCTTTGAAGTTATTGAAGATTCAATTTATTTTGAACAAGTTTTTTTTTTATTTGCTACTATGGTTTATTATTGAAAGAGTTTGCCAAGAGATATCTGGAACGCGCAAAACTGATTAATTTTTATTACCAGAAGAATTTAACTCAAAATTTGACTTGATTAAGGCTATATCAGATATAGATCCTAGAGCTTTTTCAAAAGTTGTTGAATTGTTATTACAAACAGTTTTTTCCTAACAAGCAAAATATTCTTTAAAGAAACAATAAGGTTGGACAGAAAGGCCTTCTAATGAAGCTCAAGTGTTCATGCAACTATTCTAGATCTCACAAAAGTATTTGATAGAGTTTGCCTTTAAACATTGATCTCTATAATGACAAAAAAGAATATTTATTTACTGATCCATCCCTTACTCGGGATCATGGATCTAATTTTAGACTGACAATATGTTCGTTGTGGATTCTGTTTCTTTCCCTTCATCTTTTTCTTCTACGTTTGTTGTTATTATTTAATTTTATTTGTTTTTAATAATAAAATAAATTAAATTTAATAAATAAACATGTTTTTAAATACATGCTAGAATAAAAATGACTCGAAAGATAACGATAATGATGATTAATACTATTAAAGCAACGAAATATTTAGCATTGAAAACAATGAATAAGATTCCCGTGTGACATGATGTTGGAAATTAGCGATTTTTTTAAAATTTATATTAAAAATGGAACCCATTTTTTCCAACAGTTCATGTAATTTGTGACATCTAATGCCAAAACATTGTTGCCAACTAACAAATAACCATTTTCATTCACAATCATATTACAATAAGTATAATACTTGCACTGTAAGTGTTTAAGTAGTGTATTGTTATAGTTATTAAAAAGCATTTAACAATTTTTATTACTGACCAAGAGAAAACAAACCCGGCCGGCCCTGATATTTAACTTCATTGAAAGGCTATTATTATATAATAAAACTGCGTATTTTAGGTATAAAATGTATATTATGAGTGGCCGAGCGCTTTCGATAAGAAACTTATCATCCTCAGGGCTGTGCTTTGTCAAGATAGAAGAAAAGCACAGCCCTGAGGATGATAAGTTTCTTATCGAAAGTGCTCGGCATTTTATACCTAAAATACGCAGTTTTATTACATATTGAAACCAAGGTATACACGTCTAACCATCATATTATTATCTTATTAATCTTTCATGAGTATTATGAAAATTTATCTACTCGTTTACAGATGTCGGTATTAGCAGAGTACAAAGGTATTAGTAAAAAATTAATTTTTAGCTTATGTTTATATAAAGCCAGTTTTAAGTAGTAAATTTTACAAAAAATAGAGTTAAACATTATTAGTAAGGACAATCATGCTTATGTAATTTATTTTCGTTGCTAGATGGCGCCACAGTATGGCTGCCACACGCAGTTTAGAAAGTGTTTCATTCATTTATGTTTTATGGTTTCTTTATATTCCAATTGATAAAATGAAGAAATATTTTGTTTCAAACTATGTTGTTATGTGAAATTGGCATAACAGTAAATGTTGTGTTCTTTGTGAGAGCAAAATTGTAAGTCAAGAATCAGTAATTGTCAGTCATGACATGATCAGCAATGAATTAACCATTTCAGATTTCAAAATTCAAAAACTTGGTCTTTATTTTTAATACAAAATAATTATGAATAAAATAGTATGCATATCTTGTTAATAAAACTCAATTCAAGGCTCGAGATCTATATTTGACTTCGGCCTTCGGCCATCGGTCAAATATAATCTCTTGCCTTGAAATGTGAAGTTTTCTTAACGTGATATGTGTTATACTATTACCAGGTTTCATTGGCCCCGCTCTTTTCCTTAATAGAAAACGCTACATTAAGGCTCTCTAGCCGTTACTAACCTTTCTTCATATTCCTGTTGCTTCTTCTCCGCGCGCTCGCGAGCAGCGATCTCGTTCTGCAACTTCTCGCGTTGCTGTTGTTTCTGCAGCTTCTCCTCTCTGGCGAGGGCCTTCATCTGCTGCACGTCGATGGTGTCCGGTTTCCTGCGCCTCATGTACAGTTCGTGGTTGCCCATGCAGAGGGCCAGGATGCGCTTATTGATGCGCACGCGCGGCGCGAAGAAAACGAAGTCGGGGGCCTTCTTGTCGATCGGTTTGATGATGAATTTGCGATCGTTGAACGAGATGTTGCGGATTTCGGACCAGGGGAAACCGATTTTTGGGGTCAGCCTGAAAAAAATGAGAAATTGAGATTATATAGTGTTTAGATTAGATTCTTTAATAAAAATTAACGACTTATTCAAATTATTTAGTCTAATAATTAAAATGTAGTATATAGAGTTTTTTTAACAACAGATAACTAGTACTTAGTAAGTACTAAGTCGAAGTCCAAAAATCAACATAATTAAATTTTATCTAGGGAGGCTAGATTTAAATCTCAAGTAAGCAAGTCATTGCAATCCATTGCTAACTTAGGACCTAGATCTAGTGTACCTACTCTTATGGCATACAAATAATTTTTATACTATCAACCAATGACACTCAATTTATAGCGATAAATATACTAGCAGTGATATATTAACCTTAAAGATTCATGTAGCATCCATAAAAATGTCAAACAAGGCAAACAAACTCGAGGTAAATATTTTATGATAAACAGATTCTTTTTGCTCAAATTTGCTTATCCTTCCAGTTTCAGGCCCGGTTTATCAATGTGCAGTTAAAATTTTATCTAACAGTTAAAGTCTCAGTTAAGGACAAATTCTGGATTTTAATTGGAGTTTTCATGGCAATTATGTATCAGTTAAATTTAGCTGCACATTGATAAACCCAGCCTCACTGTCGTAGTTTTTTTTAATTTTTTGTGATTGCCAATTTTTAACCATGACAACCAAACTTTCACAAAAAGAAACTACACACGGCGAGCTTGGACCTACTTTTAACCTCTTCAGGGGTGATTTTTTTGTTTAAATTAATTTAGTAGCAAAAGTTAAAAATGCTTTCTATTGTCAAAACAAGTAAACAACTGAAGATGTGCGAATTTTGGCCATTGGATGTCGCTAGTGGTTGGAAAGAAAGCAAATGGCAACAGCTATGGCCACTGAGCTATAAGGAATTTGGTTTGGACTTTTTGCCGAGTTTATTTTTAAACGTACACATATGTGCACGTGTCCCTGAAGGTTAATCAGAAATGTTTTCACTCTTAGTTTTTTTTTTCCAGAAATTGATTTATTACAGATATCGAAAGAGTTTATTTTTTAAGCAATTTTGTACAATTTATAATTTTTTTTTTAATTTGTTTCCGAGATATTTAAAATCAAAATTGACAAAACTCATTTTTTAATCAAGTCTGCCCTTGTAACCTATTGAAATATTTAAAAAAATTAAAATAATTTGAAATTAGCTTAACACCATCTGCAAATATTTTAATAAAAATGGCTCTAACTTAGTACCAATGCCAACTTAATTTAATTCTATAGATATTGTGTTTTGGCGCTTAGAGCCATTTTGTGGTAATTTAAAATTTGTAGATGGCATTAAGCTAATTTCAAATTATTTAAAAAAATTTAAATATCTCAACAGGTTACAATGGCAGACTTGATTAAATAAAAGTAAAAATGAGTTTTGTCAATTTTGATTTTAAATATCTCAGAAACAAATAAAAACAAACAAAATTGTACAAAATTGCTTAAAAAAATAAACTTGTTCGATATCAGTCATATGAGCTAAACATACACTGAAAAAAATATAAAAACAAATGGAAATCAATTTTCTTAAAAAGTGCCCGAGGATTTTTTTCGTTTTGCTCCTAAAATAATCAGGGGATGTGCCCAAATAAATTTCTGAAAAAAAAACATTTCTGACTAAAAAGCTCGCTGTGTAAAACAATAAAATATCTACCTCTTGGTGATTTACCCCCCGAAAAGTGAGTAATATACATAGTTTGGCTTTTTACAATACGGTTATATCGCGTATTTAACTTCACCAGTTTTAGCAGGTATGTTGGTAGATCTGGTGAACTTAAAAGACGCGAAATAAGCGTATCGTAAAAAATCAAACTATACCAACGAACTAATAACTCTTCTTTCTAGAATACGCATACCGTTAAAATAAAGTATCGCCAACATCTCGTTTTTTTTGTAAACAAATAGTAGGTATATTCAGGCCTGAAAAATAACAATTACCAGTAACTGGTATTGTTGTTTCTGTTAGAACAAAGATGTGCGAGTAAGACGGACGAATGTTTATGTTGCCGAAGTCTTTGTCAGTTTTAACGAATGAAATGCCTATTCTAGAAAGAAGAGTTATAAGTTCATTGAACTATACACAAAAATTTATTAAAATTTCAGCTTACTGGTCGTCTTTTTCATAAATATTTAAACCTAAAGCGTCGACTCCCAAATACAGTTCGGTTCCTTTTTTGTTACGGATTTCAAAGTAGTTGACGCCGTACATTTCCAAATCTTGCGCGATCTTTAAGTACTCCATCATGGCATCTTCTCTGAGCATTCCTCTGTGTTCTTTCCACCAGGTCATTATACTGTTTTCCCATTCATCTTTCGACATTTTGTGTTGGTCCATAACTCTGAAATAAAAAAAAGCAATATTGAAATTAAAAAAAAAACTTTTTATAATTAAATAAAAATTAATTCATTGAAAATCTGATCTAGGGAAATTTTGGGGTAGCATACAGTATTACTAAATACTGTAGGTAGCAAAATTATTACTCAGGCCTACAAATAGACATTTCTTATTTCCGTATCGTAATAATTATATATTACCAAATTCCTTTTTTTGCGTATTCTGAATTTAATTTTAATTTTTAAATTTTTGGAAAAAAACAACAATAGAGAAAATAAAATACTTAAAAAAAAAATCGAGCAAAAATAGAAAAAAATGTATCGTTTCATAAGACTTTCTTCTTATAGTACTTGTCCATTAAAAAATCCTCACTCTGCCGTTTTGGAGTGTTCTTTATTATCGCGTATTATTAAATAAGTATTTTAATATACAGTGCGGTCCAAAAATTACCCCCCCCCCTTTTAACTTTTGAACGAGTTGAGATATCGAGTTCAACTTTAGAACTCTTAAATAAGACAACTTAAACTATCTTTTAGCATATATTTGATATTTTCAGCTCTTAAAATGTGGGCAGGGGGGCATGGGGGGACTTTTTTAAATCGAAAGGGGGGTCGTGTGATACATCATTTTAAAGCTTATAAAAATCTCTATTTAAAATAAAATTTTAATTTTTTTTTAAATGTTTTTTAAGGTTTTAATTATTCAATTTTTTGTGCTAAAACATACGATTTTTTAAGTTTTTTTATAAATTTTTATTTATGTCAACTAAAATTAGTTTAAAAGTATAGTTAACATTTTTTTATGATGAAATTAGGCATTTTTAAAAAATTGTTTGTTTTTTTTAGAGGAATTTTGACATTAATACCCATTTTCAACCTCATTTTAAACCCATTTTTTTTTTAATTTAAAAATATGGAGTAAAATGATGCATTACACGACCCCCCTAACCATTTAAAAAAATGTGCCTCCATGCCCCCCTGCCCACATTTTAAGAGCTGAAAGTATTAAATATATACTAAAAGATAGTTTAAGTTGTCTTATTTAAAAGTTCCAAATTTGAAGTCGAGGGGGGGGGGGTGACTTTTGGACCGCTCTGTATATTTGAAACCGTGGAAGGGTCACTATAATTTTATTTAAAGTTTAAATTAAAGTTATAACTAAGAAATTAAAATTTTACTTCTTTAATTTTAAGTCAGAATTTTATTAAACCTTGACTTAAAAACAGAATTTTACTTAAATTCCGAGAACGTCAGAATTTTACTTAAATTCTAATTTTATAGTAGCCCTTTTTTGGCTTTTTTAATCCATTCTAAAGTAGAAGTTTTTGACGTAAACGTATTTTGCCCAAACGTGGTTAAACTAGGATTTTTTTGTAATTTTAGATTAAATTATATGCAGGCCTGTGTTATCAACTTTGTTCTCGCCACATAATACGGTATAATTACAAAAAATATAATTAATGTTAGGATTTTAAAAAAATTCAAATAATAAGGTAAAATAATTGTCGTAAATTAAACTAATTAGTAGTTAATAAAAAAGTGTATAATTAAGAAAAATAAACAAACAAAATTATTAAGTATTATCTAATAATTAATAAAGCCCCACTTCAAACAAATTTTACCTTCTACTGAGAGTGGGTGAGAATGGTTTATTTCTAAAAAGAAATTTTTAAAATTAGTTGCTTAGAATATGATATTAAAACTTTTAATTGAAAATGTTATTTGATTAGTTGTAAGCATTTGATAGAAATATCAGGTCTAAAAAATTGGAAAATTTAGTTTTTAATCTTTAAGAGCTCGTTTAAGTCTTACGCGAGGTATTACGTAACACACTTGCGGAGAAGCACTACCTCTGAGTCTTACGACAAAAAATACTGCGTTACTTAATACTTGTATGAACCCTAATACCGTTTCAGCAGTAAAACATTTAAAGATATAAGAGGTACCTACATTTTTTTTTTCTTTTGGGTTGGTAACAGACAAAAGTCTTGACGTTTGCCGTGCAATTGTGAACGTCGGTTTAAAGTTTAATTTTCTACAACATTTTATGTTTAGGTTATGTTTTACCGTGTTAAAATTGTGGCTTGGTTACTTGCAGTGGAAAAGAGAAGAAAGGACTATAAAATATATCAAAATAATATTCGTTCTTAGAATTTTAAACATGGCGAAAAAAAAATCAACTTAAATGTAAGTTTTTTAAAATTTTAAAGCAAAATAGAAAAAATTGTATAAAGTACTCGTTTCATAACACGTTTTTAGCGCACTAGTACTTTAGAAAACTCACCGCAAGCGGCTCGTTTTCTAAACTTGTACTCGTGCGCTAAAAACGTATGTTATGAAACTAGTACTTTAATATACTATAATAATAATACTACTATTAATAATTATCAGGGTGGCCACACAATTTTATTAAGAAAATTCCCTGACATTTACGTGATTTTATAAATTTTTCCCTGACAAATTTTCATAATTTTCCCCGAAATTTCCCTGAATTTTTTGGTTTTTAGGTAAAAAATATATAAAAAGCCATAGCGCCGCAGGCGAAAATGTTTACAAAATGCTTTTTTGTTATTTTTTAAATAAAACACATAGAAAATAGAAAATTTCTAAAGAATATTTTCAAATTCCAGGTTTTTCAATAAAATTCCCTGATTTGTCATTTTTTTCAATAAAATTCCCTGACATTTCCCTGAAATTAAATTCCCTGACATTTCCCTGACATGTGGCCACCCTGATTATAATAATAATAATATTATTACTATTAATAATTATTATTATAATAAAACGTTACTTAAAATGTAGGTTCCTAATAAAATGTATATAGCAGATAATTAAAACAGCAAACATTTGTGAAAACAGGTTTGATGTGCAAATATATGTTGTGTTAATCAATATTTTAGTAGTTGTTAATATAATAGGTAAGCTTAGTAGGTACTATCAAATCTACTTTATTAATTGGGTTCGATACTAGGGGGTCATAACTTAAATACGCAACGCAGTTTTGCAAATTTTAACTAATAACTTTTTTTCTTAAGCTTCGGTTTCCTCCAAAAGTCGCTGACGACTGCGAACGGGTAGCCGCGACCAGGTCGTCATGACCCTACATGTTTTCCTCGGTCTCGCCAGTCGCCATTCTGTTAGCTGGCCATTTTATAAACAGCTGTTTTTTTGTTTGCGGGTTTATGCCTTTCAATCAGTATGAATATCTCTAAAAAGTCGGTTCTTTTAATGTTTTTTAATTATCAAGCGGAAAAGGAAAATCTCCTCCTCTTTAACATTAACATTACATCATGAAGAAAAAAGGGTAAAAGTTGACGAGATGTTTCGGCTGAGAGAGGTGAAGGGATTTCAAGCAATTCTAATTGAGTGAAACAGTGAAAGACACAGTCGTCAGCGACTGCGACTTTTGGAGGAAACCGAAGCTTTAGATTTTGATTTTTGGCCATCAAAACGAGAACTTTTAACATCAATTGATTTTTTTTTAAACGTTTAATCTTACGGTATTATAACAGGAGTACCTTTTTTATGTATTTATACCTGAGGAATCACATTTTAATTAAAAAGATACATCAAAATTGCACAAAAAAAATTTGGGACAAAAGGCTCCCATTTTCGCACGCCCCTGGTTAAAAAAATACATGGTAATGACGTAAAATAATAGGCCTTATTAAGCTTAGATCATATGAAAAACCTTGTTGCTATAGCTCAAAGGGTTTCAAGTTATTAAATAAAAACCGAAATTTTTAGCTCCTTACGACGCATTTTAGACAAAATTTCAAAAACATTTAATGTTTATAGAAACTTTTTTTTATATATTTTCTGATGTAAAATTATTGACGCTATTTCAAATTCACCGTATATTAAATTTTTACATAAATCATATTCGTAATAAATTACAGGATCTGTAATTTTTATTAAAAATATTAGTAAGGCATTGTTAGCATGTTAAATGAGATTTATGCACGAGTAAACATGTTAATTTATCAAGTGACATTCTATTATAGTACCTAGATTTTATTTCGATTCATTACTGTTTAAAATACTTTTTACCTGTAAATGTAAAGTACCACTAAGTAGTACCTGGTGTGTTATTATACAAGTTTTAGTTAGCCAACCATGAAGAATAGTAAATAGTAGGTACTATTTTTGTATTGAACAATATGACCAAAAATAAATATGACTTTTACCCTTTCTAAACTGCGTAATTTGTTACATGTGCACAGAGATTTTTTTATAAACATAAACCCTGAAATCCAACAAACGCGAGATATCATTGGATAATAGTTATTTATGGTACTAGTGGGTAAAGTAAGATATTGCCCATGAGAAAATTAACCTAGCGAGGCGTCAGCCAAGCAGGTTAATTTTCGAGAGGGCAATATCGGTTTACCTATGAATGCCATACAAGGTTTTATCCAATAAATAGCTTAGAAATTTATTAAAAATTTTAATGACATTTACAAGAAAATAATTTGACAAGTGACAGTTGAGTGGGTAAAATAAATAATTATCCACTCAATAAAGTAAAAGCCACGCGGGGGTTATTATTGAGTTTATCTATTTAAAATAAAGCTGGTAATTGTCTTATTATCTGTATGTATTGGATAAAGGTATTTTTACCGTAGAATATGGCAAAATTTAAAATCAAATTTTATTTTGTTTGAATTTTTTATAAATCGATTAATATAATAAATAATAATTTAACCTATTTGAATCTCTAGAAATACAAAGAATAATCCATATTTACTTTAATCATTTGGAAATAATATCTGAGTTATTATTTAAGGTTAAGGTTTCTTTAACACTTAAAAACATGTTTATGAGTATATTTTCTATAATTTAAATATGTTTGTGCATTTTTACCGATTGTGTATGTCTACAGATGATAATTTTAATAATTAAATATACTTGGGTATAAACATTTTAAGGGTTTGAAGGATTCTTATACATATAACAAGTATGAAAAAAAGAACTTCTTAAGAAGCAAAGATTAGAGAGGTTCGAACCCTAAAAGGGAGGAAGCATTCTGAAAAATCAATTTTTTTATGCAAAACTTAAAGAACTACACTCCGTCCAGTAAGATAGTAAGGGACGCGGCCCGTTTTACACCACAGAGCGTATAAATAGAATAATTATGCATAAATGTATCAAAAATTTAACATATATCGGTACTGTTTTTTTCTGGAAAGGGCCCATCCAAAGACTCGCACAACAAGCATAGTAGATAAGAATGCGATGCCAGGATTGGCTTGATGTGTCGTCATCTATCTTGTTATGCGAGCCTCTGGATAGGCCTTAAGTTGTAATTGTAACCTAAAAATTTGACGTTTTCCTTGTGTTCAATATAATTTACGTTTGTATAATATGTAGAATATGCTAATTTAGTGTGAGTGTATGAAGAATAAACCAAAAAAGTACCTTTTTCAATACCAAAATAACATTAAGTATAACCATTTCTTTATGTAACTTTCTCTTCTTTTATTATTATTATTATTATTATTATTTCATAGACAAAAAATGTCACAATATTTTATATGTTAAAAGGTACGAGTTTTTAACCAATGATGTAGCTTAAAAATCGCGGGAATTTTAAACTACTATCTTGCATAATTGGACGGTCTATAATTACTAGATTTTCTACAGGGAGATTTCCAGTCTATTTTTTCTTGTGATGTCTGTGATTAAGTCTTATAAGGAATCAGACGCCTTAACCCATTTGGATAGTTTCCCCCATCATTAAAATAAGTGATTTCAAAGGATACATTACGACTCATTTCAGGACCCATGTTTCTAAACTTTTTTCTTTTTATTACTTAGTGCTATGTATAAACAGAAAAACCAGATTTTTTGCCGTTAAATTTAGAAATAAGGACAATTCTCACCTCTGAGGAAGCAGTCTATCGTTGGCCAAGAACCCGGCGTTGTGCAGGGCCTTGTTGTAGTCGCCATGTCTGGCTTGGACGGCATACGACGCTAGGAGGACGGAAGTTTCGGGGGGACAGTAAATCTCGTCTGACAAAATGCCATTTTTGACCTGTAGATAGAACAGTCGCAAAGTGATGTCTTGGATGATCTCTTCGGCGACGTCTTCGGGGTAGAATTTCGTGCGGAACTTGAACTGGAGGGGGTTTTCTTTTTTTACTTCTTGGCTCATCACCTGGAATTCAAAAAGAAAAATAAACTACACTGTACAAATCTCTCTAGCGAAACTTAAAATAAAATTCCCTGACATTTTCAGGTTTACCACCTAGACAGCACACAATAACTATTAGATATCCAGGGGATATACTTTCTGGATATAGAGAATATCCAGTGGATATCTTGGGTTTAGGCGGACATTTGGATATCCATGGGATATCTAATGTCAATCCAGGCTATCCACTGGATACACTCTATATCCAGAAAGTATATCTCCTGGACATCTAATAGTTAATATGTGCTGTCTGGGCAGAAAGATTAAATTTTCCAGAAAAATAGGTGTATATATATCACATGAAGCATGATTTGCTTTTAACTTACAAATTGTAAGACTACTACTTAACATTATATTCAAATTTTTGTTATATTTTCGTAGAATTTTACCTCGAATTTTACAGTTATGTTGTCGCGTGCGTTGATAACAATACCATTATCAACAAACAATATCCGTAAAACACTTTCCTGTTTTTGGTAAATCTATTACATATTTAATTTGTCATGCTCTGGGTATAAATTAGGCGGTTTAATTTTTTTTATTTTCTTATTGTTCTTAAAAATGATGTATAAAAGCTCGTATAAAAGCTTTGTTTTCGAATATGCACCATTAATAATGGCATAAGGTCCATTATGCCCAAGGTTCTTGTCATACGAAAAACAGTAGAAAAATCGATCACAAGATTTTATTAACAAATTAACGAAAAAATAAACCAAAATAAAATCTTACAAAAAAGACAAAAGTACATAGTACATTTAAAATACTACTAATCTAGTTTAGTTGCTCGATTTCTCCACCCCTTAAGTCCAGTGGAAATTTCAAAAAGCATGTTTCTTAGTATAAACAAAATGTTTTCATGCTTTTTAGATAATTCGAGTGCGCTGATTCCAAATCCAGCGGGTGCCACCTCGTATCTGTTGAGAAATTTGAGATAAGGTCAAAGCCAACTATGACCGAAGTACATTATTTTTATTTCACAAAATAACGTTTTGTGTTACATACAAATTATGTTAATGATTTTTAAATATTTTGGGTGCGCTGAATTCGATTCCAGTGGAATCAACAAATCAACAAGGAAATTCATATAAATAAAGTCAAATGCTCGCCGCAAGCGGCTCGTTTTCTAAACTTGTACTCGTGCGCTAAAAACAGGAACGCCTATGTGCAGCTCTTTATGCAGCGTTTTTATAAACTGCGCATGCGCACGCGGAGTTTTTCAATATGTTATTTTAAATAAAAAACATTTTTTTACAAAAATAAAAAAAAAACACCAAACAGACGCCAAACCAACGTTAACGTAAACCAAGGCCCCCTCATTAAAAAAAAAGTCCAAACCAAGAAAAAACCAAAACAAACTCCTGCACAGAGCTGCATTTAGGCGTTTGTCTAAAAACCGGTGTTATGAAACTAGTACTTTAATATACTATTAGTGGACATGTAAATGACTCATAATAATAAAAAATGTGATATGAAGCAGAAAATAAACGCTAAAAGGAGTCAAGATAATCTTTACTTAAATAAGTCATTCATTCATTGTGATTCTTCTAATATGCAAATTCAGCACATCCGGAGCCTGAGAATGTGATAAACGTTTTCGATTATAAAAGCACTTGTATTGTTTCAATCTGTCAGTAAAATTTCAATTAGTTTTAATGAAGACCGCCCAGATATGAGTGTATAAAGTTGAAAAATACAAAAACTGCTATTCTAAAATAAAGGAATTTATTGCAAAAATTAAATAGTTATATTTATCCAAAGATTTTTGAACGTACGTAACGGAATTTAATAAATTTAATGTTTATTTCCTAAGCTTGGCAGATGTTTTTTTATTTCAACATAAATTACCATTTAGTGGCCCATAATTCCCTTTTTCACACAAAAATTGACGAAACTATGCATATTTAAATAATATTGTAATTTTTTCGTTTAAGTACATTAAGTGCTATATGTATTATTATAATAAATATGTATCATTTTTATACCGTCTTGCATTATGCGGAATTCTGCATCAAGATATGTTAGAAAAAAAAAATACAAATTTTTATATTTTTACGCGTTACACAGGGGGGGGGGGTGTAGGTAAATGTGACAGTTTTTTACACAGGGGGGTCAATTTTTTTGAAAAATTGCGTTACGTAATACATGGACAGCCCCTAATTAATGGAATTTAGAGCACTATAGATAGGCATGCTTACTTGGTTCCGCAGGAAGTGTAAGCTATCTACATGTCATACCAAACCTACCTATCCAGTGCTCTAGTTCAGTTTTTAACGAGGTTTGGACTTTGGCTTAGTTTGTTTCGTCAAAAAAAAAAAATAAATAAACACAGAAAACCAAGAACTCAACACGGAAAAAAATTAGTGGGCTCTGCGCTATACATTATAAGATATTTGGTAACAGTGGCAAATTATGGTGATTTAAGCTATAGATTATAAGGGACACAATAACTAATAATGTTAAAAATAAATTGGAAACGATTATATATATTACAGACACGATTATATTTATTACAGGCACTATTATAAATTTACAGAAATTTTATTATATTATAAAAATTATTAGCACGGACAATAATTAAATCTATTTAAGCTATAAATGCCATACTATTTGTTATATTTTATTATTCACTAAACAATTAAAGTATTTCATATAAATTTTTACACTGACTGCCATAATTGTAAGAGAAAGCCTTGTATTTATATAATAAGCGATTATAATTTGCTTGGTATGTGTGTTATAGCGCTCCTAGCTATAATTTTTTTTTTCCGTGAAGTCGGGTAAAAATGAATATTTATTTATGGTACTAGTGGGTAAAGTAACCTGCTTGGCTGACGCCTCGCAGGTTAATTTTCTGATGGGCAATATCGGTTTACCCAGATAGCTTAGGAATTCATATTTTTATTAAAAATTTTAATGACATTTACAAGAAAATTATTTGACAAGTGACAGTTGAGTGGGTAAAATAAATAATTATCAACTCAATAAAGTAAATACCACGCGAGGGTTATTATTAAGTTTATCTATTTAAAATAAAGCTGGTAATTGTCTTATTATCTGTATGTATTGGATAAATAATATTTATTATTTCACGTGATATACCATATATTATATTTTAGTGACTCACTAATCAAATTGGTTTATTAATCAAAATTGCATAAAATGCACATATTATTAATTGGCAGTTAAACATTTTAAACACGAATCGTGGTTTTTTATTTTTTTACACTTATACGAAGAATTTTGTGGTTTGAGGGTTTAATAATTTGCACTGGATTATTTAAAAAATAAACAATCTTTATGTGAAGCATGTAGAATCAAAAGGTGATAAGTCCAAACTGACTTTTTAAATATTTCGGAAAAAAAATAATATTTTCTTGCAATTTTTGTACCAATGGTAACTCCCATCAAATGAATAAAAAGCCACAGGTTTCAAATTTACAAGTCTCGTACAAAAAGAGAGTTTTTTGCAGTTTTCCCAAAGTTAGCTAAGTCGGACTTATCAGTGATAAGTTATCTTTAATCTTACATGCCTCATATTTAATATTTATACGACACTTGTAGAGAACAAAGTTTTTCATACCCCGAAAAATCGGTTTTGTATGTTTTTGAGGGATTTCTCAATAAGAAAGTTAAAATTTCTCAATAAGGAAGTTAACGATAGTTTACTAATGAAAAAGAATCCAAAATCTTTTTCCGAAAATCGCAATATGGGGAACGTTCAAGTATTACGTAACGCTCCTAGGGGGGGTCATTTTGGAGTGTTACGCCCATGTTAATGGTATAGGAAAATAGCGTTACAGGGGGGGGGGTCCAAAATTATTAAAATTTGCGTTAAGTAATACTTCGCTCCCATGCCACTATAAAATTTTCTCGGAAAAATCGTTAAGGGTAGTAGACAAGAGTTAAGTTTCGTTTAAAAGTTCTTTCTTGAAAGATTTTTTATGTTGCTTTAAGACAAATTCTAAAACTGAATCTTATTTGAATACCTATACTAAGAATATCTGGAGACATTCTGGAGCATATGTAATTCCTTCTGTTTGCCAAAATGTTTTATTTTCTCGTTAAAGAATTTAACTTGGGTACTATTTCACATAAAACACGTTAAATGAGACATAAAGAAAAACAGTAGGTACGGTTTCAAAAATAATTTGTATAAATAATATACAGGGTGATCAGTAACTGCCGTGCCAAAATTTAGGAGGCGCTCTAAGCGAGCAACGGACCTTCGAAGACGATATATTGAATGAACAAAAAAATTAAAAAAATACACGTAAAAAAGTTTGGGGCAAAAATGTGTTAAGCCATACATATTTTGTCCGTCTAGGCACGTCTCTGGCTAAATTCAAAAAAATAAATTAACATAAACTTATTGCCCTTATTAATACTAGTATACGTCGCTCTAGCTTAAAGGATACCAGAGTCATTAATTAAAAACCTTATTTTTATTGCAATTTCAAAGGGACGTAGCTACGTAGCTACGCGTAGCCCCCTTAAGGCTCAT
This sequence comes from Brachypterus glaber, assembly GCA_958510825.1. NCBI lineage: Eukaryota > Metazoa > Arthropoda > Insecta > Coleoptera > Kateretidae > Brachypterus > Brachypterus glaber. The sequence continues at coordinate 47,344,720 of OY294047.1, read as the reverse complement.
TTCCGGACCTTTTTTATATTTTTGGATGTAGAACCACCATTTAAATTTTGGCATGTCAGTTATTGATTATCCTGTATTTAAGGACACAAATGGGAGTTTCTGGGCTATAATAGAAATTGCTGAAGTCTTGACAGTGATTTTGGGGTGAAAATAAAATTTGCAAAAGTTTAATCGTATGACTGACAAAATCGTTTTTAAAACGCCTGGTTTTGGGATTTCCATCAATTTAAAACAACCAATAATAACAAAAATTGTTTATTTCTCAATAACATACGAGAATAAAGGACGATCAAACAAGAAGCCGCTGGCTAAAGATGAGTGAGAGAGGTCGACCTAGTGAAGGTAAACTATGCAGATTCCTGTTATATCTAGGAGTGTTACGTTCCACTGTTCTAGCCAGCCGACTTGTCTATTATTAATAAATTACAAGCTGTGAATATACAGAGCGGTCCAAAAGTCACCCCCCCCTCTTAACTTTTAAACGAGTTGAGATATCGACTTCAAATTTAGAACTCTTAAATAAGACAACTTAATCTATCTTTTAGCATATATTTGATACTTTCAGCTCTTAAAATGTGGGCAGGGGGGCAATTTTTTTTAAATGGAAAGGGGGATCGTGTGATACATCATCTTAAAGCAAAAAAAATTCTCTATTGGACTGTATATTTTTTGTTTTCTTAAACAATATTTTAAGGTTTTGATTTTTTAATTTTTTGTGCAAAAAAATGCAATTTTTTTAAGTTGGACCCAACTTGAGTTATAAGTTAAAATGTCAAAAACAGTAAAATTTTAATTTTGTTTTTGAAACAAACTGAAATAAACATCTTTACATCAAGTTATGTTCTTATATATACTAGTAATAAAAAATAAAATATTTTTTTTTTGTAAACGTAAAAATTTAAAAAAATCTTTAAAAAATGGCGAAGGCGTCACTACAAGATGAAAAAAAGAGAAATAACGGTCACTATATTTCCCTGCTTATATGCTACTAGCTGAGTTCGAACCCGGAGTAATTTATCAAGAGCATCACTCCATTTCCACTGATCCACAAAGGCGACTTACTATGCAGTGATATATATTTTTTTTTAATTACATATTTTATTTATTTATTTTTAATAACATCATTTTGAAAGATTTTTATAAGTCATTTTAATGTAAATTATTTCATTATATAAGTATATTATTAAAAAAATCTGAACGTTATTTCTCTTCGCCGTTGTTTTGAATTTTTACCTTTAAACAAAAAAAATAATTTTGTTTTTTTATTACGAGTATATATATTAAGAAATTAAAAAGTTTTTTATTCCGGTTTCTTTAAAAAACAAAATTAAAATTCTACTGTTTTTGACTTTTTGAACTTTTTTTTAACAAAACGTTCCTTAAACTTCCTCCCCCTCCCTCTCCTCACTCTCTCTCTCTCTCTCTCGTAGGTAGCACGTTTTTTACGTGTAGGGCCTATCCAACAACAGGAGTTCCAAAGCATTTTTTTATATTAAAATAAAAACAAATTGTGTTTTATTTTTATTTGAAGACAATTTAAAATGTCATTTTCAATTTGTACCGATTAATTGATTTTGTTCAAAATTAATCAATTACTGTAAACCTACCTAATTATTATCATTATCAAATTTTTACGATAAAAAAACCACATTGTTCCCAAGGTCTAATTATAACAATGGCTATTAAATAAAAACCTATTATATCGTCGGCTTACAAGTAAAAGGCACTAAGTCACTTTTTTGCAAAAATGGGATTTTAATGGCACTGTAATTAATTTTTAATGATCTATGTATAGGTAAACCGAACTAACTTCTAGGTGGACTGCCAAGGGAGTTACCCACTATACAAAACGCACCAATTTGATTTTGATTAAAATTTTATCTGGCAATAGGCACTAAGTCACTTAGTGCACTTAGTGCGTTTTACTTGTAGATTATTTCAAACGTTTCTGCACTAAGCGACTTTCTAAAAAGAGTTTTATAAAAATATGATTGCTTGAATCATTTATATGATACAATATCGCGTTATTTATTGTACTGACAAACGAATTCAAATTTTGCTATATTAAAGTTGATGGAATGGAGAAAGAACAGAGAAACAAAACTTTACCTGTAAAATGACAATGCTTTTTACGTGTACTTTCGATGTGTAGGTAATAAATTATTTTTCATTTGCATTGGTTTTTTTTATTATCAGATAATACATACATTACGTTTAATTAATAGAAGGGTTTTAATTTTAAATAGTTGTTTTTTATATTATTTTATTGACTTATTGCTCTTTACTTGTAAGCCGACGTCGTGGGCCTACAAGTAAAAGGCACTAAGTCCATGTCTTTTTTCAAATTTAGTTGAATTAAACTACTTTAATTTTTCTTTATTTAACTGCAAATGAGACATTATTATGTCCAAACATGTCATTGCAATTTGCGGTAGTTTTTTTCCAAAAACAATTATTACAAAAATTAAAAAACAACAATGAAAGTTAAATTTGTTAATATCTCAAAACTATGTTTTTGGACTAAGTGCTCTTTACTTGTAAGCCGACGATATATTAGTTAATAGTACAGCTTAAATATTAGTTTTTAACCTATATAATCATAGTGTACAAAATTTTTGCAGTTTTTTTTCTTGCCCATGTCTGATGGTCAATTGGATGTCTCATTAACGTGACTCTTTATTAATCATATAATTAGAAAACTTAGAGGGACTTTAGCTATGTAATTTTTGTTAAATGTGCCTCATCATCACGAGTCGGATCGAAGTAGCCATTACCGGGGGCATGCAAAAATTAGAATTTTAAAAACTCTTTTTTTCAAGTAAATAGACACTTTAAACTATTGTTCACCAAGCGGAATGTCATATCGACGCTGTTAATACTCAGCGAGTCACTTGGTCATGGTCCATGACTCATAGAGACATTAGGTTTGTTTTTTTTCTGTTTAAGAATTTTCCCCCCCTTGCCCACTGTCTCCATCGTGCCCCCTAAGTATACCAAATATATACCAAAAAAATACCTGGGTTATGTTATTTATGTGTTCCAGATTTCAAGTTGATATCAAGCCTTTCAAAACTTAAAGGGAGGAGAAGGACTTTTGACACGCTGTGTATACATTACAAATGCGAAGAAATACGATATTTTCATTAATATTAAAGGCTTTATAGAGGGCTCAAGATGACCTTTAATCTGATTCTGCTTTTGCACACACATTAGGCATATTAGAACGCATATTTTGGCGGGTTAAAATTCCAGATTTCAGTTTTTCTGCCCACCCTAGTGCCTATTCACAGGCTCGCATAAGAACAAAATTCATAACAATGCGATGCCGTGATTGGCTTGATGTGCCTCCATGTATCTTGTAAGCCAATCACGGCACCGCATTCTTATGTTTTATGTTCTTATGAAAGCTTCTGGATAGGCCTTAATATTACGCAATATTTGGATCAAGTAGCCCAAAAGTTTTTAGACCAAAAGTTAAAACTTGAATCAGGTAAAAGTACTTGGTTTAAATAAAAGAATAGTTTGAGTTTTAAAGAAATTTAAATGAAAGATAAAGTAAATATTTATACTGAGTAACTATTTAAAATAATTAAAATAATGAAAAATAGTACTATAAAATACAAATTTCTAGGAATCAAGTACTAGTTTTGGTTCTCGAAAATCTCAGTTCTGAACTGATTCGGAACCGGCGCAGTTGCAACTGGGCAATGTAAGTCGCAACTGCACCCGTTCTGAACCAGTTCAGAACTGCGATTTTCAAGAACCAAAACAAACCTTTTAACTTATATGTCAAAATTTCCTTGAACGCTCGGTTCTCACGCTCCCGAGTAGTAGAAGTAAAGATCCTCGATTTTCGTGCGAAGTGAAATTCAAGAATAAGTAGTTTTGCGTTTCGAGAGAACTAATATGCAACCCACAACACCTTTCTCCCGGGAATGCATTCTCTCGATCCCGAGAATACATACCCAGGTGAAACAGACATTCCCTAAAACCTGGTTCGAAAGTCAACTAAAGTCGGTGGTTCCTCCTATTATAAGTATAATGCTGCCCTTAGTTAAAACGTCCTAACTAATATTTTTGTCATTTTCGGCTTATCTGCATATACCGGTTGTTCTAAAATTACTAAACATATCATTAAAGGGATTATATTGTTTTTTATTTAAAAGAATTATACTGGAAAAACCAACCCGTGCGGAAAACGGGAATCTCGGCTAGTACTTAACTAATATATCGATCGATTCGCAATTTTAGATACTTTTTAGAAGTGGGTCAATAGTCAAAATGAGCTAAATTTTTATTTGTATGAGATGATAACAAATGATTTAAACGTGAACATTAGATAGGTACCTATTCAAACCTTTTAAATCTCAGATAAAATTAAATCGCGGCTTTTTAGAAAAGAAATACTTGAAAAAAAAGCGCACAAAATTTTTGGTAAAAATGTTTGTTTACGCAGGGAAATAATTACTAAGTGCCTATTTTTTTTTTTTTTTTTTTTTTTTTTATGCGTCTTGAAAAGAGAAAAAAGCTTATATTTTATTTTATTTATTTTTTCAATTTTTGCGCCCTCTACAAAGGTGTAACTTTCAGGAAAAATTAAAAAAAAATAATAAGAAAACATAATAAGAAAAATGTAAAAACTGTTTCATTGCAAGAAAAGTAAGTTTTACAACCGAAAATAACATTTACAAACATCATAGGCCATATTTTAAGCCACTCTATATTCTGCTTTGTGGTGGAAGTGAGGCATAATTTCACGTGAATATGCCCAAAAATTGGTCCGAAAAAAAAAATATGTGGGCAAATGGAGAATTTTATAAGCTTTAAAATGATGTATCATACGACCCCCCTTTCTGTTTAAGAATTTTCCATACATTACAAATGCGAAGAAATACGATATTTTCATTAATATTAAAGGCTCAATAGAGGGCTCAAGATGACCTTTAATCGGATTCTGCTTTTGCACACACATTAAGCATATTAGAACGCATATTTTGGCGGGTATTGCGTTTTGAAATTCCAGATTTCAGTTTTTCGGCCCACCCTAGTGCCTATTCACAGGCTCGCATAAGAACAAAATTCATAACAATGCGATGCTTGATGCTTGATGTGCCGCCATGTATCTTGTAAGCCAATCACGGCACCGCATTCTTATGTTTTATGTTCTTATGAAAGCTTCTGGATAGGCCTTAATATTACGCAATATTTGGATCAAGTGGCCTAAAAGTTTTTAGACCAAAAGGTTAAAACTTGAATCAGGTAAAAGTACTTGGTTTAAATAAAAGAATAGTTTGAGTTTTAAAGAAATTTAAATGAAAGATAAAGTAAATATTTATACTGAGTAACTATTTAAAATAATTAAAATAATGAAAAATAGTACTATAAAATACAAATTTCTAGGAATCAAGTACTAATTAACCTTAAAACAAATTACTGTTTTTTTTTTAATTAGTTAAATATGTTTTCCTATATCAAGTATTTTTATACGTTCAACAATTATCTGACAAAAGTATCACAAATACTGTATATAGTAAACATTTTCTCCGAACCAAGTCACGTGACCATATGTCCTTCCCGGTTTGCTGTTCATAATCATAGATTGGGAGAGAGCGCACGATAGTTGCGAGAAAATGTTCACTATAGTCAAGAAAAAGATGCAAGTCGCTTGCAAAACAACTTTACACTGCGATATTTCAAGAAATCTTTGACATAGAGACTTGAAATTTGAAAAAAAAAATTTATTTACCACTTAGAAAATCTTTGTTCCAAATATGAAATCACTGGGTCAAAGCGTTTTAGAAAATCTTTGTTCCAAATTTTAAGTCACTGGGTCAAAGCGTTTTTGAAATATGGTAGTGTAAACTTGTTTTTCTTCTCTATTTGTAGTCATGCTGCTCAGCTACGCCTAAGGGCTCATGAGGAATGGTTTATTGCATAATGAATAAACAAATAAATGTTTTATTGCTTTTTAAGCTTTATCTAAAAAGAAATGTCTAAAATTACTAAATTCCTCCATGTAATTAAAAAAGAATTTGAAATAAAGCCTAGTAAAGTAAAATTGTAGTTTTTTATAATCTAAATATAGCATCTGTTTGTACAATAGTGGAATTTAACTTTATTTCATTCATTAAAAACAGATTTTTTCTGAATGATAACAAAATTTTACCGTCAACCTGTAATTTACTTTCTAACAGACGGAAAAACAGTGACCGCAAAAAAGAGGTTTTTTAGCCTCTTTTTCAAACATCTGTAACTTCGAATTGATAAAATGTAACGTATAAGGGCCAAAAATGTTTGTTAAGTTATTTTGCATTTATTATAAACCAATATTTCTCCCTCACAATGCTACTCTATCCCTTCTTTCGTCTGAGGATCTTAATGCCTAAAAATAATCAAACCAAACTGGCAAATAATACTTAGCCTTAAATTTAGAAGACATACCTACCACTCGTTCTTTTTGTGTGTTATTAATAACATAAAGAGTTTGGTGACCCTCTAGTTTGGACTTTACAAAGATATATCTTTGTTCTTGGCAGGTTAAATATTGTATCTGTGTAACTACCTACTAAAGGTAATGTTTCGTAGGAAAACGCAATAAAGATTGGTCCGGAAATGAGTCCTGAGGGAGCCACGGCTCTTTAAAATTGTAATAAAAATAAGATTTTTAATTAATAACTCTTGTACCCTTTGACCTAGAGCTTTTGCATGTATACTAGTATTAATAAGGGCAATAAGTTTATGTTAATTTATTTTTTTTAATTTATCCAGAGGCGTGCCTAGACGGACAAAATATGTGAGGCTTAACACATTTTTGCCCCAAACTTTCTTGTGTATATATATTTTTTTATTTTTTTGTAATAAATATAGATTCCTTCAGTAAAAATACACAAAAAATGTCTGTATTATCCGTGCCTGAAATATACTGCAGTGACTCATTTGCCAAAGTGTGCTTAAAAGCGAGGATCATACCGATTCGGGTGCGGTTTCCGTACCCGAAAATATTAAAGGATGAATCATTTCTTTTAAATCATTCAAACCCCCAAAAAGGGCTTTTGCGGCGGCCTAAAGCTTAATTGTTTAAATTTAAGCTGCCCTATCTAAATAATGAGCGTGAGTTTATATAAAATTATTAACGATTTGTTTTTACAAATTTGATTTAAATTTAGATAAAATAATGAATAATAAACCATGAATTTATGACTTAATTTTTATGCGAAATTTGTTTTTAATTTTAGATCTGTGCTAATTTCAGATAAAACTAGGTATGATGTCATTTCCCTAATTTATTTACAATTGTTTACAGCCCACATAACTTTGATAAAAAATCAATCCCAATTTTGATCATCATTTTTGTTTTGATTTAAATTAAAATTTGATCAAATTGCTCGAGCAATTCGCATATATTACATTATTTTGTAAAAAAAATTATGATCTTGAATCTCCCTCCCAACCTTTTTATTTCCCTAAAGTTTATACACCCTGCATCCTTTGTTATTTGTGAGCAGTAGGTATTCCATTTTCCCTTTCTTTTAAATCTCAGTTCGCTATCCAAAATATCTTTGAGTAAGCTCTAATGTCGTTATCACTTTACAGCACCTGGGTCTATTATTTTTGCGAATGGTCAAGAATAGAGCTGCTGATCGCCAGTAAACGCCAACTTCAGAGCAGTTATTTTTGATAGCCTGATTGGTCCCGTTCAATATATCACATCACGTCACATAAGATGTGAATTGATCCCCAGAAGTTATTTTGATCTTTTAATAGGGCGTTCGGGTAGGACGATCTTTTGACTCTTTTGACTCCATTTCTAACTTCGTGTCAATTTTCATCGACAGTTGCCATGAAGTTAGAAATGGGGCAAAAAGAGTCAAAAGATTGTCCTACCCGAACGCCCTATAATTAGGTACTCTTTTTACGTCACGAATAATGATCCACTGTTGCCAAATTTTGTAGACACTCAGTATGTACGTTAACCTCAACGAACTAATAACTCTTCTCTCTAGAATACGCATACCGTTAATATAAAGTATCGCCAACATCTCGGTTTGTTTGTAAACAAATGTTAATGTTATTTTTAACCTCGTACTATTCTACTTAATTAAGCATCCCCTAAGTCCAGGACTTGTGTGGGCTAGTAGTAGAGGGAACCACCGGCTTTAATTGACTTTCGAACCAATATATCTAGGGAGTACGCCTTCGCCAAATTTCAATTATTAATTAACTGAAAAAGGCAATCGGCGCCAGTGAGGTTTGAACTCACGATCATAGCTCAGGTTCAACGCTATATCGATGCCTTAGATCGCTGAGCTAATCTCCCATCCAAATAGTAGGTATATTCAGGCCTGAACAATAACAATAACCAGTAACTGTTATTGTTGTCTCTGTTAGAACAAAGCTGTGAGAGTAAGACAGACAAATGTATATGTTGGCTACGTTTTTGTCAGTTTTTACAAATAAAATGCCTATTCTAGAGAGAAGAGTTATTAGTTCGTTGGTTAACCTCGATATTTTAATAATAAATCGAGTTTCCTACATGCATTATATATTCCGCTATGATTAGGTCAGAACGGATCGCTGGCGAACATCATATAATTTAGTTTCCGTTTAACCGAACCATTTTTAAACCGAAACTTCCGCCACACACGATTCATATACGTTAAAAAATATGAATCCGTGATTTTTTTTGTTTACTTGGTTGCTTTGGTTTTTGTAGTATACCATACAATTTTAATATTGATAGTTAAGTGACATTTGTTAATTTTCAAATAAGCCATATTTCATAGTTCACTACTACAACAACAACCTTAACCTAATACTCTTGTATACAGGGTGATCAATAAATGGCATGCCAAAATAATTCTGCATCCAAAAATATCAAAAAAGTTTGGACTTTTTACATGGCGCCTAAATAAATTCGGAGAGCAGAAAAAATTACGTTAAAATGATATTAAAAATAAAAGACAACGCTCACATTTATCTTTGTCCTTCTGTTAGTAGTTCGACTAGTCCCGGGATTTCAAAACCACTGTCAGTCTAATTAAGATCCCGAGTAAAACTATTTAAAATAATGTGTCTAAAACACGCCGAAGCAGACTGGAAACACCAATGGGTAGCAATTTACTTTTTTTTTAATTACTTTTTTGCACCGGAATATTTTTAACAATTACTGAAAAACTATTTCAAAGTTTTTCTTGGAAATTCCTTGATTTGAGATTTTTGGAAATTTTAAATAAAATGTACCTACAGTCAAACCTATATAACTCGAAACTCAAGGGACCGCGAGACTGGTTCGAGTTAAAGAGATTTCGAAAAAAAGGTGAAAATACATTATAATAGAAAATGTACGGGGAACATCAGTAAACTTCGACATGGAAAATTTCGAGTTTCGGAGGTTTCAGTTATAGATATTTGAATTCAAACTCTTCCAGCGAAGAGAAAATAACGGTATTAATAGGGCATAATTCAATTAATAGAACACACTAATGTCAACTTGATTATAGTTTTTATATTTAAAAATTCAACATGCAAGTTTAATGTCGGAAGATTGCCTTAGTTATTGTTAAGTTTAGGCTGCCAGATATACTTGGAGGTGTATGTTTGCTTGCCTATGTTTTGCACTTGGTCCCGTGACCATATGCAGACCAACCAGCGATGCGGCACTTACGACAAGTCCGCGGCGTGAAACACATGTTGCTGTTACGCGATATGTAATTTATTATACATAATTACAATGAATAATTAGTCCAATTAACACGAAATAGTGTAATAACCACCAATCCATCCTTCCAAGTGTTTGCAATCAACAGCCGGCAACAAACCAACAATAGGGCCCTATAGAACATCGATGGAGGACACCACAGGTTACTTGCACGCTTTCCTTTCAATCTTACCCTTAAATTCCGCCTTACAAAAATAACAACCCCATTGCATATTTGACTGTATAATATAGTCTACACATATACTTACCACCATATCCATGTCACTTTCGTCACCCGAATCCTCATTTACCGCCGAATTTACATGGCGTCTTTTGAACGCCTTGTAACATTTTACGCTTTTCGTAAAAACGTTATCCGGCTGCATGAATTTAGGAAAAAAAAACAGAAAAAATAAGTTATCTCTATAGTTAATTTCTAGCGATACGATTTCCTGAAAAGTACTTTATTTCTAATTCTAATCTAAGAAAACATACAGGGTGTGTTATTTTTTAATGACTCTTGTTAGGACCTGTTAATTTAAAGTGTATCAAATATAGTTGATAATTTTTTTGGAAATCTGTCAGTTTATTTTAATTTTAATGGGACACCCTGTATATTTTAGTACCCCATCATAATGCTAATTTTGCTAAATATTTTATCTAAATAAAGCTGTTGATACTAATTAACTACGTTGTCTATAAAGAAAGCTGCTTTTAAATCGTTATAAAAATTTTACGAGTGTTTTATATTTACATTACTTTTTATTTGGTCTGATGACATTTACATGATGAATATATATTTAAAAAAAAATACCTTGTTAAATACCTACAGAGTGGTTTATACTTATATAGTCACTATTTTTTTATCATGCTTCATCAATCAGTTCCTTACGGACAACACTTGTAGTACCAGGGTGACCACAGAATTTTTTTGGATTTTCCTGATTTTGAAAATTTTTCCCTATCATTTTCCTGACTTTTTTTGGCTTTAAGTTGAAAAATATATGAAAAAAAAAAAAGGAATAAAACAAAAAATAAATAAAATTCCAGGTTTTTGAATAAAATTCCCTGATTTTTCATTTTTTTTCAATAACATTCCCTGAGATTTACCTGATACTTCCCTGACACATTAAATTCACTGACATCTCCCTGATTTCCCTGACATGTAGCCACCCTGAGTACGCATTTTATGCATATAATTCTAATTTTAATTTTTGTTTTAATTTATAATTTGATTAAGTGTTTACTACGAGGCACAGTGTAATGGGCTAGCGCGTGTACATAGCAAGCCAACCTGCGTGAGTTTGATTCTCACTGGCGCCGATTTGAATCTTTCAGTTAATTAATAATTTAAATTTGTCGAAGGCGATAAGTGAAACGGACACTCCCTATAAACCGTCTCGAAAGTTAGTATAAGCCGGTGGTTCCCTCTACTACTAGCCCACACAAGTCCTGGACTTAGGGGATGTTTAATTAAGTAGAATAGTACGAGGTTAAACAAACATGTAACATGTATATTTGTATTGGTTTAAATTTGAAGTTTCAAAATAGCATTTTTGTTTATCCAATAGGTAATTACGTAAAATAACAAAACATGTTACACCTAGCTACATAAGGTAGGGCTCTATCTAGACCTTTACCATAAGGGACCCTGGATAAAGTGACATTAAGGGTATATCCACAGGCTCGCATAACAATGCCTTAAAACTCACACACATAGAAAAAAAAAGATTCTTTGAACCAAAGTTAATGTCTTTAAAGGAAGAGAGCGGATCTTCATTTAAAAACCCGCGCTCTTCATTAAAAAACCCCTGCTCTTCAGGACATTAACTTTGGTTCAAAGAATCCTTTTTTTCTGTGCACTTGTTTAAAATTTAATGTCATTTCATTCAAGGTCTGTAACTTACATTTGCTACGTATGAAATAGATGTATTTTTATAGTATGTGTATTACAAATATTTGTGCTGAATCATAATCTAGCTAGCATTAAGATAACAATTTATTAAGATGCTCTAGTTTTTACGGTAAAGTCATTGATCTAATATATAATAATAAATGCAGGTCAAGAAGGTTTCTTTGAAAAAAAAACTTGCATAATATTATAATTTACACTTTAATCTTAATTTAAATCTTTTAAAGCTTTCACGGCTAGCCCACTATTACGCAGGCCAACAAGGAATTTGTGATGGCATGTTTTTTTTTTATTTTCTGGCTTAGTTAAGACTCACTGATTAAACAAGCAGTTTTTTGTTTCCATTACGTATAATTTTTTTCAGATTAAGCCATGCCAAAAATCTCATTCATTAACATAAAGTGTAGAAGTCTACATCGACATAATAAAAAAAGCCATTTGACACATTTTTAGAAAGATCGAAACAAAAATAAAAGTTTGGACCACCCTAATGGCGCGGATTTTTTTTAACTTTTTCGTTATTTTATTTAAAATCAGCGGTATCAAAAATAGTCGTAAGCAATAATTCAGAATTTTGTCCTTGTTTTTTTTTTCTTGGTCCACTGTGCGGTTGTTCAAAACCTTTACGTGATGGACAAAAACGGAAGTTATATTCGAAATCAACATTATTAAGCTGTCAGATCCAAATCAACTATCAATAGTTGAAATTTTGTTGGCCTGTGTTATTAGGGTCCCTGAATAAAGCGACATTAAATTCATATTAAAGTTTAATGGAATTTCATAAGGTATTATGAGTTTTTGGTTTAGAATAGGTACTACTAAGGTACTCAAACACAAACCCTTAAGCTGTTTGATGTTTGATATTTTTGTAAAATTCTGATTTACGTACGTTTTATACGTAAAGCTTTCCAATTTAATTTTTTTTTCTACGGGAAAGCAAAATTCAGTATTGTACGCACAGTATCTATAATCGGCACACGAATAAAATAGAAAGTACATTTCTTACCGTGGCAAGTTTAAATTTAAAATTTCTTGGCAAGATACGCGATTGTCACCGCAAAAGTCTAAACAAATAAAGAGAAAGAATCCATTCAAGGACGTCGAACTTAAAAGAAAGTTGGCCATGATTGAAATGCAGACGATAGTGTTTTTTTATTATTTTTATCGTTTAAGGAGGGTCAAATTCCTGTAAATGACCTTTTTTAAACCGCAAATCTCTAATTTACGATGTTAGTCAATAATTGTCAAAGTTTTAAAGGATATATTTGTCACAATAGGCTTTGAAACACTTAGCACAGAGATTTTTTTATTGAGATCCAAAATTTTTGGGTGAAGTGAGCTCTCAGCTAATAATTATTGACCTTAAGGGCATTTTAAAATAGATATAGACAATATTTGATTAGTTTTATTTACAATCATAAGTATAATGTCCTGTTTGTATTTGCAAAGTATATCATTCTTATTTACTTTTTAACTAGTTATCTTTTCCAACCAAGGGCAGAAAAGAGCTCTTGTTTTGCTTAGATTTCACTTCATAGATAGCGCGTCATGAGAGCAACATAACCAAACATTAGTTTAAATGCAATTGTTTTGGTAATATTTTATGTTTTATATGTTTAAACCTCGCAAGAAAATAACAAATCCAACACTCGAGTGCTATTTATGTTAGAACTGTACTATCTCAATCATTTGCTTGAAATGTTAACCACGAAAGTATTTTAAATTGTTTTTTTTTAACCCATTACGTGCTTATCTTTTGACCACTTATTTTTTTCGGTGTAGAATACAATTTGGTTGACACTAATTTATAGTATCATTAAGTATAATACAAATTTGTTATTAGAAATGCATAATAAATATTTAAAAAATTAAAATTAATTGCATATACAAGGTTGTCTATAATTAGATCTTTTCAATATTAATACATAACACCTATGGTATAATATACCTATAGACTATAATAGATATAATATCTATTATAGTCTATAATTTATAGATATAACTATGTTACTGGATAGAAAAAAATTGGGGAGAAACTTCAAAATAAAATTCCCTTTTACAGGTTCTCCAGAGAGCAATGGGAAGAAATTTTCAGAAAAACCAGCAGAAGTAACAAGTAAGATTAGCCTGAAAGACTATTTATTACCAGTACCCGGCATATTTCCAGTTGTAGTCCAGTCTTTAGGTCAATAAAAGAGCCTTTACCTGGAAATAATTCAAGGAGTTTTGATTTTCGGTTTATTGGGTAAGGTTAACGGCCGCAAATAAAAAAAGAATTTTGCGACGTTGGACTCAATTTGGAACTGTCATTATTTTAACGTGTTTTTCACAAAAAACGGATTTTTTTCTTCACAACTTGCGAAAGCACTCGCGTGTAGTGTGGGACCACCATTAGAGTGAACAGGCGCGCCTGTCCCTTTATTCCTTTTATATCCTGCACCGATTTAATTGAAATTTGGTATAGACGAGGACCAGATCACATAGATAAAACAGTTTTAATGGTTTCGTTAACTTTTTAAAAATATGACACTACCTTGCCAATTATTATTTATTTATTACATACGTCAGTTAACGTTATACCTACATACATCTATTTTAGTGATGATCCTGCCTCCCTTTCCCGACCATATTTTTTTAATTTTTCACGCGATTCTAAAAATACTGTAGGTACTTTCAACTGCATCCTGTTTAATATTTATTTATTCACATTCGCGCACACAGCCAAAAATACACGATCTTTTAAAAAGCCATGTTTTTCTCTTTCTTTTTATTTTTAGTTATTTTGATTACAAAAATAGGCTGTAGCGAGGGTTTTAATTAAAAAAAGTGAAGATAAAATTTCAATTAAAATTTACATTAAAATCAAGTAATGTCTGAAAACCCTAGAATGTCAGGAAATTTTCAGGGGATCTATACGAAACGTGAATTGCTCTTCTGATCTGTTAACTATTAAAACCTTGATTTGTTTTTGATACTTTTCACAGTATCATGAATCACACACATGTGTCTGTTGTAGGTAATAACAATATATTTAAACATTAACAGTTAATTATTTATATCAAGAATAGAGCTCGGAACATTTTAACTTTTTATATGTCTGATTCATTCATTAATAGGTATTGAATAGGTTCCATTAGACTGGGCTCAAAAATATGAGTCACAAAATTTTACTTTTATTTCAAACGAACACGCAATTTTTTCTTCGCGCGTAAAAGACATGTCAAAGTATGTTACACTTTTATCGAACAAAAGTGGGACAGAAAAAGAAACCTGTAAGCCGATTTTTAATTTTTTGGTGGTGTAAATCAAGTTTTCACAATATAGGTTAATAATTTGCCAAGTGCCTATTCACAGGCTGGCATAAGAGCATAATACATAACAATGCGATGCCGTGATTGACTTGATGTGCCGCTATGTATCTTGTAAACCAATCACGGCGTCGCATTCTTATCTTTAATGTTCCTTATGGAAGCTTCTGGATAGGCCAATTCGACTTAATAATATTTGACATAAAGGGGTAGTAAAATTATTATTGGGCAAGTTTTAGTTATCCAATTTAAACAAAACAATTTAACGTGTCCCACTTTTTTCCGTTAGAAGTGTAAAATCTCAAAAATCTTAATATTTTTGACAAAAGTATAAATACTGAGAGCTTTAGTTTTAGACAGCTGCGTTAATGACTTATTAGGTTTAAAACTTTATATCCCAATTTGCAAGTCCTAGATCCAGTTCCTGTAAGATACAACCGGAAAAAATAACTAGTTAAAAATTTTACCAGCAGTTTAAGGTGAAACAGGAAGAATCGAAGAAAGAAAAGAAGAAAAAGCAGAAGAAGAAGGAGAAGAATCTGGAAGAATTATTATTAATTTTTCTTCCAGCCTACTTAGTTGCATTATCCTTGACATGGACTATTTCAGCCCATGACCTGCTTTGCAGCTACATAATGCAGTGTTGAAGGTACGCAGGTACTCATATGGGTCGTGGTTTGCATGATTTAATGGTTTTATGACATTTAATGTCAAAAGCAATAAAATTTATTAATTTAATTGTTGCACAATCAAGAAAAAGATTTTGCGGGACTAAAATACCACCTTTACTCCATTCGGAGTTATAGTAAGTTAGGAGTAGGGGTGAACCACTTTTGGAATATAGTATATTACATAACTAGTGTGGAAAGTGACATATTTCAAGCGAGTGGGAAGGTTTACGAACGAGCCGCCAGGCGATACACTTTCCAACGAGTTATGTACACTATTTTTTCTATGATCCCGAAAAAATATGAAGTTTATTTTAAAATTTTCTAATTTTTATTAATTTTTAAGAAAAGCAAAGCACAAAATAATTATAAATAGCATACAAATTTATATATGTAGGTATGTCAAACAGGAAATATGATTTTCATTTAGCTTTAGTTTTCTTGGTTTTATATTTAATACAATACATAGCTGTTTAATGGGTTGCCTATTCCGAAATAAATGCAAACTTGAGTTTGCTTATTAAATTAGATTTCTGTGGTTTTGACAGTAAAATTGTACTGTTTTACGTTTCGTAAGAAAAATACTATGTATTTTGATGTTTTTTATGTAATGTAAGGGAACTAAATAAAAAATTAAGTAATTTTTATATGATCTAGACTGCCTAGACTAGACAGTAATGGTCAAAATAGTAACGTTATAACTATAGTTTCTATTTTTGACATGAAAAACTGAAATATTTGGATTAAAACACTTAAAAGATATAAAAGGCTGTGGTGAAAGGTGGAAAATGGTTTATAAAACAAGGTGAATAAAATTCGTAGAATCTACGAGGTAAATATCTAAATAAAATTAGGCAAACTTCCATACATAAATATCACACGAGTGTGATATGAAAATATCAAACTAGTGCGATATGAGGCGTTTTCTAAAGAAGAAAAGTGTACTAAATGTCATTTTCATAGAGAATCGTAGGAAATTAATATTTTTGATGGTCATTATTGACTACAACGAACATTCTCACACAGGCATTGGCTATAAACGAATTTAATAATTATGGTAGGAATATTATTTTCCGAGATATACCGATTTAAAAACACTGCCACCCGTCTAGAAAGGGTATCCGTTTTAGCTTTTTTATTTTTTTTAATTTACCTGTAAACTGATTCGTTAAAACAGTTACAAACATGCCTATATAAAGATACTTATAAGTTTATAAATATATCTGTAAATAAAAATATAAATTCCAGCATACCGTTAAGCCCTTCATTTCTGCATTCATAAGTGATATTACACAACCGTTTATGTTGGACAACATACCTATATACCTATTTATAAATATTTATTACTGTAAATATTATTTACTTGATATACAGTCATGAAAAGCATTTATAAGTACAATGAGAAATCCTGACAATAATTACATTAATGTGACTTTTTCTAGTAATAATTAAAGACAATTCACACAACTGGTCCTTTTACGTCTTTGTAGTATACTTTAAATTTATATTTGTCAAACTTTTATTATGTTTCTGTTCTTTCGGTATATTTAAAATACTACTTCATAAGCGTAAAAAAATACTTGCAATGCCTTTTACTAGGACGTTGTTTTTGGATAATCTTGTATTTTTCTTGTAGTTTCAAACTTACTGTTGACATACTTTATGACTCATATAAATTAAATACATAATGTGATTTGTATAAACAGTATGTATAGACATATGTGGGCATTATGGTACTTTTATTTTTGTTGACAATGCTTATTTCATAACCGATATTCATACATTAATATAACCCCACAACTTATGGTATTGTATTAAAATGTTCTATAATTGCCCAATATTTTAGTATCACAATGGTTGTGGTGTTTGTGCTATAGATAAAATTATTATTACTTAATCAAGTGATAATACCGCAAAAATAACTGACCACAAGCCATTTAATTTGATAAAAACTTAGATAAAAAGATCTTTAAGGACTGCGTAAAAAAAATTAAACAGTTAATACTATGATAAGGCCTAAAAATATGTTTTTTTTAACAACCCCGAGTTGTGAGTCGAAGCAAAACTTAAAAAAAAAAAAAAAAAGGAAATTATTAGCCGCCGCCGTTTGATAGCTTTTGTTTTTACATGTAAAAAGATTCTCGTTTTGAAGAACATTTTCAAATTGAAATATATTTATTTAAATAAATATAATTCAATTTGAAACTGTTCTTTAAAACGAGAATCTTTTTACATGTTATAATAAAAGAACGAGAAACATAATAATAATTTTGATTTTACTTTCAGGCTAAACACTGTTAAATATGGACATGATGATACTTTCAGTAAAAGCCGTCTAAAAGACTTTTTTAATTTTAACGTTGTTATTAACAGCCGATTTGACAATTCGTCGTATAAGAACAACAAGGTTTCAACTAACATTTTTCAGGTTTTCACTTTTTTGCATTTTTGAATATAGCTTTTTACTACTTTTGCCTGTACTGAACTAGGTAGTTAAGTTGGCCAGTGACTTTGCTGTCAATTTGACTTTCTTTAAACCATTTTTCTGTTCACTTCAGCTGAAACAGTCCGACCTGATTAATCTATCTAAAGTATTAATTTTATGTTAAATATTATCTTGGTGTTAAGGTAAGTCAAGCCTTATTAATGTTTTAAAAAAATCTATATCAGGTCATAGTTCTGAAGAGTTCCCGTCAGTTATCTGTTTGAGCTTCCATCAATAAACTACCACCGCCCAACAACTAGTTTTACTGAATTAATCTACGACCCCTTAAATCGCTAAAACACAGGCGCCCAACAACTTATTTACTAGAAGCAATTTAACACAGTATATATCATATAAAATAATAATTTTAATCAAAAGAGTGATTTAATATTTAGTTTAACTATTATAATAACAAATTAGCCTAATATTATTTTCATTAAAAATCTAAAATTTCAATTAAATTAATGTAAAAACTACGTAATTAGATGGTTTTCTAATTTATGTTTGACTAAAATAAGGTAGCTGTTTCAAAATTAAAAATTAGTTTACTAAATATTGTATTAAACTGTCTAAAATATACTAATTTAACAAAAATCTTTATATATCCAGTAAAAGAAGAATTAATTAGTTTTTCTTTTCTCCTGTAAAATTTTGTTTTTAGACCTTACACGGTTTTGCAGTTAGACGTTACGCGGTTTTGCAGTTGGATGTTAAGCGGTATTGCAGTATCACAGATGTTATGCCATTGTACCGTATTTTTAACCCCTCTGTGACACGATGATTTTTTATCATTTTCGTTTTATTTTTATAGATAATATTTAGAGAAAACTAGCCAAGATATCTAGCCAACAGACCGGTGCATCAAGTTTATTTATAAGCCGCCTCACGTTCACTTTTCTGCCACTTGTTGTGGGCGATCACGGCGACCTAGAGAGGTCATCCATACTGCCTGTCGAAACAGAAACGTCGTACATTAGGCTTGTTCGAGTTCAGAACTGTTCAGAACTGGTTCTGAAAAATGGAGGTTTAATCCTTATTACCATGTGACTTTAAATAACCAATAAACAGTAGTCCAGAACTGATTCTAGCGTATCCCGAACAAAGCTATTGCATTACGCTATTATACGATTTTTAACCGTACAGCCCCGACTGTCAGGGGCTCTGACTTGGCTGCAATTTTAATCCGAGTGGATGTTACTAGAAGCTGTTTAATTTATAAAACAACGCGTGTAAAGATATTTTTGTTGACAGAGCTTTCAGAAAATCGAGGGTCTCTATGCATGTACACTAAGTATTTTTTCAAATCCAATATCATATGGTCTGTTTCATCAAGCAAGAGAGTAAATTAAAAATCGCACAGTTAATATTTACAAAACAGATTCGAATATTGGATGTGCGAATATACTGCGTAGTTTATTTTATAAAACATAACTATATTCTATACACAAACATATACTATTCAAACCTGTTGTAAAAATATTTACTTTGCTATTTTTAATTTACTCTCTTGCTTGATGAAACAGACCATAGAAACCATATTTTTTGAACCCGTGTCTGAGAGACTAAGCGCTCTCTTGGTACAATTTTAGAATTTTAGATATTTTTAATTTGCGCCATTCTCTGTCATGCTATCCAATAGGCCTCGAGCAATACGATCACGTCAAAGGGAAGTAAATCCTAAAAACTGCGGTTGTAAACGAAACCAAGCGTTGCCAAATCACACCACCTACTTACTGTCCGACCACGTAACCTTAGCCAGTTTATGTAATTTTTATATCGGCAACGTCGCGCTATGTCGCCAATGAATGATGTGTATTGCGAGGAGAGGCCACAGAACACCAATGAGAGGCAAGGCGTTTCTTTCCACTCCCGATGCCGCGATAGCCAAGGTTATGTGGTCGGACAGTATTTTTATTGGAATCATGTTGCCACACTCTAACGAGCACTCTAATGGCGATTTCTCCCGTTAGATTAGACAGGGACAAAAGTTCTACCCAAAAAGGATAGAAGACATACATACACTCCCACTTCCACCCAACCAAACAAATTCTGTATTTGTTCTTTGTTGAACAAATACAATATTTACTTGGCCGGGCGAAAAGTCTAACTATATTATTTTAATTAAAGAAATTACTGGCGCCATCTAAATTTTAGTAGAATTATCTTATTCTACAGATTCACATTATCTATGTTCGTTCGTGCCGCTCGGTGCTACACTTTCCGTCCAACCAAATAAATACTGTATTTGTTGTATGAAAAACAAATACAGTATTTATTTGGTTGGCTGGAAAGTGTAGCACAAATGAGATAGAGATAGGGTAGACGTCTTTGGTTTCATAATTCTAGTTATAGAGAGCTCCATTGCAAAGGATACTGTCAGATACGGCGTTTTTTCTTTACAGGGCAGCATTGTATCTTCTGCGGTCTTCGATTTGCAATAGAATAGACGATTAATCATAGAAAAATACTTAGAACCGGATAAATGCATTTATAAGCAGTTACGTAACTTTTTTTCCATAAAAAATCTTATAATAGAATTTTAATTACCCAATTAATATAATGTAAAACTAGTTGTTCACCCGCTTTGGTACGGGATTCTTTTACAAGCTTATAGTATTTTTTTTAATACTCCAGACTGGACTCTCCAGTTTACTGGCGATTTTTTTTAGTATAGTATTTTACTTGGTACGCAAATCAAGTATGTCTTTTCGTCCAATATTTACTTTTTTTTCCAAATTAATTTGTTATTCGTAAAGATCAATACCCAAACTAAAATAAAATAACAAAAGAGTCCTTTTTTGACAAAAATTTATTTATTAATTTATTTATTTTGGTGTGAGCCCCAAATAGGCTGTATTTAAACAGCGAGATTTAAATGCGAGATGTTAACAGTTAATTTTGTGCTAAATAGTCTCCCTAGGGAGCTAGGACCCTTTAAGGGTAATTTTTAGAATACTTCTCACTTCATAACTCAGGAACGGCTTGATACTAACAAGCAACATCATTCCATGGCATACAAAAATCAAGTTTTTTTTTAATTTTGTCTAATTACATGTTTTATCTAAAATAAAAGAATAAATGACTTATCAGCCAAAAAATCTTATTGCACAACATTTTAGGCAAGGCAATGTTTTGTAGTTAGCAACAATTTTTTTTTTCTATTTCAGATGTGCAAAGGTTTAAAATTTAATTAAATGAAAATTACATTCTCGAGGATTTTATCGTAATAACCAAAAGAAAAGATAATTTAGTTAATAGCTTAGCATTAAAGGCAGCAAATATATTTACCATACATTCTTCTACATTACTAAGAACACTTATTATATCATCACCCGTTTGGCAATTTTGGTCAAGATCTACTACTTTTCTTCTTCAAGTTCTAAGAAGGTTTCATGAAGGATGTTGTAGCGGAATGTTTGGCTAAAAGATCAATGAATCATATAAATGCAAAAAAGTAAAAGTTTTAAATGCTTTTATCGCTAATTAACTAATTAATTAAAAATTAATATGCACATCCGATTATGTCATAAAGTTCGGTCATGCTTAAAAATATATAACATTTACAATTTACGCGAAACAAATCAAAATCGAAGAGATATGATTTAGTCTTGTACAAAATCAAAGATTTCCTGTGGTAACAAGCGTACATAAAAAATGCAAAATCCCTATCATTAATTTTATGAGTCCCTTAACTTTTTCTGGACAAAGCCAGCCCGGCCCCCGGGGAAACTTTATTCCTGGGCCCCCCATTTTCCAAGAGGTCATCGCATCTAAAAAAAAGCTTACCCCCTGGCAAAAAAAAATTGCCGGCCCCCCCATGGAGTCTCGGGCCCCGGGGAATCTCCTCCCCCGAATCAAGCCCTGTATGAGTCTCATTTCTCAGATTACAGAAAAGACGGATTTCAAGCCTTGGCATAAAAATAATTATGTGTTACGGAACAAATTAGCAAGTTTATAGTATTTTTTATAATATATTACTACATAAAGTGTCGTCTATTGTTATTTTATCTTTATGATAAACAGTTTATCTTATAGAGACCACAATGCGTAGGTAAAATGTGACAACGTTTCCATTTGTTTTCACGTATTGAATTACACAGCTCCACAAATATACAAATTCAATTTCCAACAGGGCTGTGATATATCGGTTTTTGGGGTGATGAATCTTATAGCAGAATTGCGCCAGTTTTTCGAGAAAAATTCCAAACGCCAAAAGTGGCAATTTTTTGACACTGTTTTTGACACTGTTTTCTTGAATCCTGAGGTCAGATTCAGATTCAGCGATCAAAAATCTCTGAGAATCCACGATGTCGGAAACCTAATTCTTTTGTGGAATTGTATTATTAAACAGCGATGACTTAAACATTACAAAACGCTTTGAATGTAAAACGGTTTTTATATTAAGTCCATATACCCACATCTTTCCGCTTTATAATGTACACCATTAGAATAGCATAATCACATGCACATTTTCAAGTTAGGCCAATCGAAACAAACCCAAAAATTATGTTACATGGACTTACTAAAATGTTTATAGACTTTACCTACTGCGCCATGTTAAGCATGTTTTATTAGATTTTAAGAAGATAGTTTTGGAGATATTTCGATTTGAAATTTTGCGCTTATTTCGAAAATATAAAAGCTATAACAGAAATTAAGGTCTTGTTTCAAAAAGTCCAAACACAAAAGAGCAAGGGGTGATTTATAAAGAAAATAATCGACTAGAAAATCATTTCATATGCATACACAATGATGTATAAATTTCCCAGGACGATCTTGGTCATGATTTTGATAAGTGTTTGTATCCATGGCGACAATAACTTTGGGTGTAAGTCAAAAACATATCAGATATCAATAATGTTTTTCAAAAGAAAATTTTACAAAGACACACATTTTTAGAAAACCTTTCCTGCCCCATGATATTAAAAAAACTGGCTTACGCAGAAAATATTTGTCATTATTTGGAACTTAAATTTAGGCTTTAAAAAGAATATTCTTACCATAAAGTAATTTTGAGCACGAATTTGAGATTTTTCAAAAAAATATACAGGGTGTTCAAAAAAAAGTGGCGGTAAAACGTACTTTTATTATCGTAACACCCAGTATTTTTTAAAAAATAATTTATTTGTTTGAATTTTCATTTGACAGTTTAATACCAAACACAAATATTGATTAATTGGCCTAATTAACATAATCACATGTGCATATTTCTGTTACGAAATTACCCATGCAAATTACGAGGCAAATTAGCAATCGAAAATTAATTATTAAAAGGTTATGGTGAGGATTTTCGTTTCGTTGCATTAATATTTAATAAATATTATTTATGTAGAACAAACCTGATTGCATATTTAAATTTGGAACATATTTAAATTTATTTAATAATTAATTATATTTGTATTAGTAGTATAATTTTGCAACTGGACATTTTTAGATGTAATCAAACGGTGCTAGAACCGCTGACAATCGTTTGAAGTCCAAAAAAACTGGTAAAATGTAATTTAGATTTAAAAATATTTATGACACACGGCCGAAAACAGTAATTTTTCAGACAATTACAGCTTTTTAAATATGTATAGGTAGAGCTTTAACAAGCTTGTATAACGGGGCCATCTTGGATAAAACCTGGCAGCCCTAACGCTTACAGTTAACGTTTAATTTTAAAATGTAAGTCTGCTGTGCAAAATAAACATGCTAAATGGTTGGAAATATATTCAATTACAACGCGGACCGTGTTATTTTATCAATGACATCATCCATGTTTTGTTGTCGACAAACACAACAGCCAGATTTAACGATTTTTTACTTCGGTACGAAAAGTGAAAAGTATTGTAAAGTATTCATTCTCAATGGGTAAAAAAAAATCAACTTATTTTCAGTTTCAAAACAAGTTACCCCAGTTCGATTTTCTTGAAACTGGCATAAAAGTTACTATTATTAAGTTATATTAAAATGTGTACAGTTACTTTATGAAAAAATTTTAAAAAATAAATAGTTATAATTTTAAAATAGGTGAAAAAAAATACGCCAAAGTTTTCAGGGCTCCCACCGAAAATTTTCAGATTTTTTTTATGATTTTATGACAATTTTAGGCATTTTATGACAAAATATTTGGACACAAAAGCGAAAATCTTCCATTTTAAATCCTTATTCTACAGCACTTATCTCTAATCAGGGCCAGACCGAGACAGTCGAAGCCCCGAGGAAAGTTTTTTCCCGGGCTCCTTTTTTTTCCAAAACATAATTTAGTTACGGCACTTGTACAGGGGGGCTGAAGTGACGCCACTCCTAAAAATGGTCGTCAGTTCTTCATTAACTAAGTTAATTTTAAAACAGTGTTGCAATTCAAAATTTTATAAAAATGCAAGAACACTCTTAAAAATATTTAAAAATAATTTCGTTTAAGGGGTCTTTCTACCTTCTACATTCAAACCAAACGTCAGAAAAAAAAACAGGTCCCTCTAAAGTAAAAAATATGCGTATTTTTATGAAATTTTATGACTTTTATGACAGTAATTTTATTTTATGACGATTTTAGGACAAATTGGGTCATTTTATGATTTTATGACAAGTGGGAGGCCTGAGTTTTGTTACTATTCATGCTTGCAACCATTCATCTGGTTTAATTTTGTTCCCATGTGTCAAATTACGTCATAAGAAACATGTTAACGAAAATTACTATCAGAAAATGTCTGCTGAAAGGTTAAATTATCATTTCTGACGTCTTGAAACCAAAAATAATACATATTCTCGCATCACATCACTGTTTCGTGGAATAAAAAGGTCAAAAATTGAAAAACTGATGACATTTTTCGGAGGTACGCCCCGAGGGGGTAGTTTCTGAAGAAAAAAGTGTACAATAAATCATTACCAATCAGTGATTGTCTAAAATTGTCAATGATTGTCCGAGTGGGAAAATCACTGAATTCATGCAGAACAATCAACAAACTAATAACTCTTCTTTCTAGAATACGCATACAGTTAAAATAAAGTATCGCCAACATCTCGGTTTGTTTGTAAACAAATAGTAGGTATATTCAGGCCTGAACAATAACAATTACCAGTAACTGGTATTGTTGTCTCTGTTAGAACAAAGATGTGCGAGTAAGACAGACGAGTGTTTATGTTGCCGACGTTTTTGTCAGTTTTTACGAATGAAATGCCTATTCTAGAGAGAAGAGTTATTAGTTCGTTGAGAACAATATAACCATGTCAAGCAAGTATCTAAGTATTGTCCCAGAAATTACCCCCTCGGTATGTTCTATAGACCAAAATTTGATGCTAAAATATACTAATTTTCAACTTCATATTAAAAGGCTTGGGGGGGGAGGGAAGGTTATTTTAGTTTAATAAGCTATTTATAATCAATAAGTCATTAACATTTGATATTGTAAGTATATAAATCATTTATACATTAGATCTTCTAATATCGATATAACCAGGCACTTAAAAAATTCTATTTCCTGATCAACTTTTCTTTTAATTACTTAATCACACATTAGGCGATAATTTTTGAGCTATCTATATCCAATAATTGAATTTCTCGATACTTTCTTCTATCGTAAATAGAAAACACCTTTAAGTTTAATAATATAAGAACAAACAATCCGCGAATATGTGTAATGCTTCGCATTCCATAATGTATACTCTTCGTGGGAATTTTTTCTAAAATATGGCTAAATATGTCCCAAAAAACTAATTCATATCCAAAAAACTAGACAGAAAAATCTTGGTCAACAGCCTTTTGGGGCAATCCCCAAGATATTTATTATTATTATTATTATTATTATATCCAAATGGATTCTTATTTTTTTTAATGTGGCGCAGTCGATAACCTTCTATTTAAGTAAAAGTATTTTTTCCCGAAATGTGTCTAGTTATTAAGTTTATTTTTGTTTTCAGATTTGCGTTTAGCTATTTAAAAAGAAAAAGGTTTGTTCTTGTACCGTTATTAAGGATTTTAAAAGTATGTTATACTCTTTTGACTAAGACTGCGAATAGTTAAAAGACACGAAGAAATAATTGTGTGTAATATTGGATTACTTAAAACAATTATTACCGCTTATTATGTCTAATTAACTTTTCCTTAATTGAGAAAATTACACGAGAAAATGGAAGACAAGTATGATAGTCAACACTTACAATCAAGTAACGTAAAACCATCTTGTATTCTCGAGAAATCAGCAAGAAAGTGACATTCAAAGGGAGCTATCCTGACTCAGGATTCCTGAGTCCTTCATTTTTATTTCCCAAGCGATCAATTTTTTTTTTTGTTTTTTTTTACAAAGGACCACCCAGTATAATTATGTCATGTTGTACTATGGCAGACTAACATCTCTACTCTTAATTTCTCTACTCCCTAACATCCCTACTCCATAACATCCCTACTCCACAACAACTCTACTCTGTAACATCTCTACTCCATAACATCCCTACTCCACAACAACTCTACTCCGTAACATCTCTACTCCATAACATCTCTACTCCGTAACAACTCTACTCCACACTATAGACACTCGATTAGCCACTTGTCTTAACTCAAAAGAATATTTGTCATGCTAAGTCACTGTCAAAAATGAATTCAGTTTATTAATTACTTACATATTAGTGCATGTTAAGAGTGCGCGGTCATTGTTGCTTTTAGATTAATTCATTTATGATTGTTCTAGGTTTACATTTAAAGATAAACGTTTTCTAGGAAAAAAATAAAATAATCTAGAAGAAGAAGATTCTTTATTCTTTGAACTGCCCATTTATTATTAAGTGGCTAATAAAGTGCATATAGCGTGGAGTAGAGTTGTTACGGAGTAGAGATGTTATGGAATAGAGATGTTACGGAGTAGAGTTGTTGTGGAGTAGGGATGTTAGGGAGTAGAGAAATTTAGAGTAGAGATGTTAGTCTGCCTATACTATAGATAATCAAATATTTATTTATTTATTTAGACTCTTACAGGGACTTTTACCGTAAGATGGGGTAACTTTAAACGTGTTTAAAGCGTAAAACCTAAAAGCGTAAAAGAATACAAGATGGTTTTATCTTGTATTCTCGAGAAATCAGCAAGAAAATAACATTCAAAGGGATTGAAGCAAGTCAGAGCTATGCTATATTTTATAATATTCTTTATTAATTAAAAGGTAGCATACACTATCGCATCCTGACTCAGAATTCCTGAGTGCTTCGTTTTTATTTCCCAAGCGATCTATGTTTATTTATTGTTTTGTTTACAAAGGACCACCCAGTATAATTATATAATCAAATACCATAAGATGGGGTAACTTTAAACGTGTTTAGAGCGTAAAACCTAAAACCATCTTGTATTCTCGAGAAATAAGCAAGAAAATTACATTCAAAGGGGTTGAAGCAAGTCAGAGCTATGCTATATTTTATAACATTCTTTATTAATGAAAACGTGGCATAGCACTATCGCATCCTCAGAAGTTCTAAGTCCTTCATTTTTATTTTCCAAGCGATCTATTGTTTTTGTTTTAGTTACCAAGGACCACCCAGTATAATTATGTCATATTATACTATAGTATACAAACAACCTAATTTAAAAAGAAATTTAATATTATAATGAGGACCCATATATAATTACCATGCGGGATCGTTATGTATTTTTTTAGAAAATAACATCAGCTAGGTTTATAATATGAAGTCTGCACAGAAACATGTTGGCAACTTAAATAAACTTTTAGGTCCTAAAAATACAGTACAAAGGTTCCCAGATCCTTGTTACAGGCTTGGTGTCAAATCAAAATACAAAAACTTCATAAATATCTAACATATTAGTCAGACAAAAAAAGGGAAACATAGACAAGGATTGTCAGAGAAAAATGTTGGCCCAACACAAAAAATGGATTCTATAAACCAAGAATTATTTAAATCAACACAAAAAATGGATTATCTCTATTCAATAAAAATAATATATAGGTCAAACAATAACATTTATGATTTTTCGTCACTTCTACTTATTTGAAACTAGCAATGTTAATCCAAAATTAATTGCTAAAATATGCATTACTAGTCTATTTCTTTTTCTGTCTGTCAGATTTTAACTCTTCACTGTATCGTTATTGGACATATTTTTCAAGTTGTTAATTTGTTTTATTTAGATTTATACGTAAATCCAATAAAATCGTATTAAACGTGTTAGAATCAGGGAATCCTTCTAAAATTTTATCGATTACAAATGTACAATTTAACGTCTTAAGTTAAGACTCTTAATCTATATCAAATTTGTTTACGGGGAACATTAAAATGTCAAAAATAAAATAACAAACTTAATTTATTATTTTTTTAGATCAGATGACCCCCATTTATATATAATAACTTATTTATAATTCACCTATTTTATTAATTAGTTATTATTAAAATAAAACAATTAAAATGTTATGCATATAATATGCAGTTTGTTTAATATGTAGGTATACTTAATATGTATTACATATTCCCAGCATTGAATTTTATTTCTTGTTTTTGTCTGCACTTGTGAATATATTTTCTTGACCTTCTAAATTAGGTATAGGCATTAATTAAACTTATGTTAAATATCAATTAAAATAATGCTAAATTTAAATTATCATGTCTACAAGTGTCTTCAATTTTAGGGACCCTATATACCGGGTGTTTCAGTAAGGTGGTTCACCCCCATTAACTTTTTTATATATAGGATCGTGAAATTTGCAGGAGCTATAATATTATGTATAATTTAGGATGTTTTGACATGGTTAGACATTTTTTGGCACTTCTGGTTTCAGGAAAAAGTCCAAACCTAGTGTAATAGGTCATGACGTCACATATGCAGTGGCAAAGTTACCCTGATCGGTGTAAAGTGTGTAGTTGCTTCTTTTGAACGTTTCAAAGTCATATTACCATAGTTTTTATAAAGTAATAAATACTAGAATAAATAAATCAAACAAGACATAGCAGGTCACGGGTGCTATCTCTATTAATAAATCCATTTGAATATAAACAAATTAATGAGAGTATATAATATAATTATGGCCATATAAATCAGATATTTGTCTACAGTGTATATAATTATAATACACCGACAATACATGGATTTTCACATAATTTCCCAACGTATGTTTTTTAAAAATCATAAACTGCTATTGCTTTTCTTGTATGGCCGATGATTTTAAATCATTGCTAATCATTAGTAATGGCCAACGAACTAACAACTCTTCTCTCTAGAATACGCATACCGTTAATATAAAGTTTCGCCAACATCTCGGTTTGTTTGTTAACAAATAGTAGGTATATTCAGGCCAGTAACTGTTATTGTTGTCTTTGTTAGAACTTTTGAATATATATTTCTTTTCAAAATTAATGGAGAGCCCCTAGCACAAGCCAAAAGCTTATTTGGGGCTCTCCATGCTTATGTAATATTTTGCAAGAAATAAACTATAAATAAATAAAATTCAGGCCTGAACAATAACAATTACCAGTAAATGTTCTTGTTGTCTCTGTTAGAACAAAGCTGTGCGAGTAAGACAGATAAATGTATATGTTGGCTACGTTTTTGTCAGTTTTTACAAATGAAATGCCTATTCTAGAGAGAAGACTTATTAGTTCGTTGCTAATGGCCCACAAAAACTAATTTTATTGAGGTGTTCTAAAAGTATCCCAGAGGGGTTTATTTATTGGACAATCTTTGTACACCTATCCAAAAATCTTTTACAATCCTTTTGACAATTCCTTCTTCCATATAGTAGAGAAAAAGATGCAAGTCGCTTGCAAAACAACTTTACACTAAGATATTTCAAGAAATCTTTGACACAGACTTGAAATTTGGAACAAATTTTGTTTACTACTTAGAAAATTTCAAGTCACTGGGTCAAGGCGTTTTTGAAATATCGTAGTATAAATTTGTTTTACAAGCGGATTGCATCTTTTTCTCTTCTTTAGTCATATACAATCCTCCACAAATATCTACAATCTTCCACAATCATCTGAAATCTTCCCACAATCCTTAACAATCTTAAAATTTTGTACGATCTTTCAATCTTTTTGACAATATTCCAAAATCGTTTGATTCTCACAATCCTTTTACACTTTTTTTTCAATAAATAAACCCCTCGCCAAAACTGAACATATTGCATTTTGAGGTTAAAATATCCTAAAAAAATTGTAAAGACGCGTTCTCAGAGCTTCGACGAGCTGCAGCGGTATCATGGTGGCACCTAAATAAAACATTTGGTTGCCATGCTGCCGATTTTGACAGATGAAGTTATAAATATTTAACTTCACTGATGCCGCTGGCTTTTTGAGGTTATGTTTATCGTGTGTCATGTGATTATGTGTTTGTCAAGAATTTTATAGAAATAGTTAGATTTAAATGTGAAATTACTACGTTATTACTACGCTACGTTGATTTGCTTACAATTTTATTCGTTTTAAACAAAATATTTTGGTAGCGTCTGTTCACAAACTTGACGTTGTCAAATTCTTTCCTGCCGCTGGCATTTCGCGACAGACGTTCTGCTGGATTTATGTCGAAGCTCTAAAAACGTGTTCTAACTCCCCTCGTCTTTTTGTCACAAAACCAAATTATTTTTTAAAAGAAATTACGTAGAAAATTGTTTGGAGTTAGATATCTATCTTAACTGTATATGCAAAATATTTGTGGTTAAGTTGGTATTATTTTCCTTTTCCACAACTAAACTTGATACTGTATCTTCTTATGTACATGCCATATATTAATTTCACTTGTTTACAAGAAAAACTAAACACGCGTATTAACTTTCAAACTGGTTTAACGTTTTCATTTTTCCTAGCTAGTCTGAGAAAATAATTTAATTTTGAATAGGATTATTTAATTCTGTAAAATACAACGAACTAATAACTCTTCCTCTAGAATAGGCATTTCATTTGTAAAAACTGACAAAAACGTAGCCAACATATACATTTGTCTGTCTTACTCGCACAGCTTTGTTCTAACAGAGACAACAATAACATTTACTGGTAATTGTTATTGTTCAGGCCTGAATTTTATTTATTTATAGTTTATTTCTTGCAAAATATTACATAAGCATGGAGAGCCCCAAATAAGCTTTTGGCTTGTGCTAGGGGCTCTCCATTAATTTTGAAAAGAAATATATATTCAAAAGTTGAATTTTCATAGTTTTCACATAACATTTTTAAATCCCTTCTACGGCGCTTCACCTCCATTTCAATAGATTCTCTTCTTTATATCTCTTTCCAACCATAATTCGAAAAATAATTTTGCTTCTTACAATAATTTTTATCAACAAAAATACTTGACATTGACCTGACATTTGAAAATGGACTTCATTTTCGCATTCATATACCTACTATTTGTTTACAAACAAACCGAGATGTTGGCGATACTTTATATTAACGGTATGCGTATTCTAGAGAGAAGAGTTGTTAGTTCGTTGGTAAAATACATTAGTAAATAACTGGCTAGCAATTCACATCTCATGCGATGTGATGTTATCACTTCACGGCACCCAATCGCCAGTGGACGCCAGTTAATTTTGATGGACTGATTGGTCCAATTAAGGACTTTCCAAAAGCTTGATTGGCTTACAAGGTACATGGCCGCACATCAAGCCAATCACGGCATCGCATTCTATGTACTATGTTGTTATTTGAGCCTGTGGCTATGCCCTAAGGATGATA
This sequence comes from Brachypterus glaber, assembly GCA_958510825.1. Lineage (NCBI taxonomy): Eukaryota > Metazoa > Arthropoda > Insecta > Coleoptera > Kateretidae > Brachypterus > Brachypterus glaber. The sequence continues at coordinate 47,313,002 of OY294047.1, read as the reverse complement.
AAATCACAACACATCCACAAAAGTGCCTATTCACAGGCTCGCATAAGACATAATACATAACAATGCGATGCCGTAATTGGCTTATTGTATCTTGTAAGCCAATCACGGCAACGCATTCTATGTTTTATGTTCTTATGCAAGCTTCTGGATAGGCCTTAAAATGTGATTCGCTCTGCTGTTGTGTTTAACCATAAGAAAACATGTTTTTTAAAAACAAAATAATTAGTTTTGATTATTTTTTCTAGCAAACTGTTGACTCAACTGTGTTGAATCCACCACAATTTTGAGGTTAGAAACAATTAAATAGACGCTCGCAGCAAACAATATCAATCACAGATAAGATCAATCAAAGCTAATCATAGCTTTCAGTAGACCTTTGCTGCTCTCCCTAAACCAGCCTATTAAATTCCGAACTGCGAGTTTAGATTTCGAAAACCACCATTCATTTTTGTCAAAGTACCAAAGAGTTACCGCAAAATTAGCCTCCTTTTCAAACATCCGTAACTTTGATTAAAATTGATAAAATATAATGTACAAGTGCTCAAAATTTTTGTCTGGCCATGAACTTGTGCAAAAAGCAAGATTTATTGTTCTAGAAGCTAAACATCCTCTTAAACAAAGGGTTAACCAGGGGTACTTGAATTGAATGTATACTTTCTTACATTTTATCAAATATACTGACTGGATCCCTTTAACTCGATTTTTCTTGAAATACTTTATGATTTACTATTTTTTTTGGTGCTTGGGGGGTAGTTTAACCCTCTTTGTGGGTTGTGGGGGTGGATTTTCATCAAATCCAAGGGTGATGCTACTTTACGTATTTTTTATGTTTAATAGTACAAAAAAATGTGTTTTTAAAATATTTTTCTGTAATATAAAACATAAAAAACACGTAAAGGGGGATCACCCTTGGATTTGATGAAAATCCACCCCCACAAAGAGGGTTAAACTACCCCCCAAGTGCCAAAAAATAATAAAGTATCTCAAGAATAATCGAGTTAAAGGGATCCAGTTAGTTAAGTTTAATAAAATGTAAGAAATTTTGGTATAAAATTCAAGTACCCCTTTGTTTAAGGGGATGTTTAGCTTCTAGAACAATAAATCTTGCATTTTGCACAATTTCATGACCAGACCTAAATTTTGAGCACTTATACGTTACATTTTATCAATTCCAATCGAAGTTACAGATGTTTGAAAAAGAGGCTAAAAAACTCTTTTTTTGACGTCACTCTTTGTAACGTGAAATCAAACCAGATAATATAAATTTCACCTAATTTCTCACGTCTTCGTTTTCCCGAACTAAAGTACGAAAAAACTACGTTTTGTATTAATTACACTGTTTTAAACTCAATGCTTCGCTACCTCTAAATAAAAAGATTCAGATTCCTAAAGCATAACAAATTAAATTGTTCTAGCCAACATTACTAATAAGTGGCAGATTTTATACTTCTAGCCTATTACCTATGTAGGTACAATATTAAATTCTGAATAATATACAAAATTTAATTAGGATTTACTTAAAAAAAAATATATTTTTTTTCTCGGATGTATCGTTGTAAGCTTATGGCACCTGTCTACATTATTTTAGCTAATTTAGGGGCAGACTAACATCTCTACTCTAAATTTCTCTACTCCCTAACATCCCTACTCCATAACATCCCTACTCCACAACAACTCTACTCCGAAACATCTCTACTCCATAACATCTCTACTCCGTAACAACTCTACTCCACACTATAGACACTCGATTAGCCACTTGTCTTAACTCAAAAGAATATTTGTCATGCTAAGTCACTGTCAAAAATGAATTCAGTTTATTAATTACTTACATATTAGTGCATGTTAAGAGTACGCGGTCATTGTTGCTTTTAGAATAATTCATTTATGATTGTTCTAGATTTACATTTAAAGATAAACGTTTTCTAGGAAAAAAATAAAATAATCTAGAAGAAGAAGATTCTTTGTTCTTTGAACTGCTCATTTATTATTAAGTGGCTAATAAAGTGCATATAGTGTGGAGTAGAGTTGTTACGAAGTAGAGATGTTATGGAGTAGAGATGTTACGAAGTAGAGTTGTTGTGGAGTAGGGATGTTATGGAGTAGGGATGTTAGGGAGTAGAGAAATTTAGAGTAGAGATGTTAGTCTGCCAATTTAGGCACTCGCACTCTAGGAAATGTTTTAGGTAGTAAATAAAAATGTCCTTGCGTATGTAATAGTCAGTAGTGGGCGAATTTACAGTACTCGCATAGGCACCGCGTCGACTCTAGCGTTGACGCGAGGTTTTAAATATTTACATTTTTATTTCTTTTTATCTTGATTTTTTTTTATGATTCCATTAAAACGAGTAAGGTGGGAAAAAAAGTTATCGACAAATAAAAATTAAAAACTTTCGTATTCTTAAAAGATAAAAATGTCGTTTTTTTTCTTTAAAAAACACCGATATATACGTATGTATAGTTAATATGTATAGTTAATATTGTTGTGGGTAATAAATTAGTCGCCACACAAATTGTGTACTCATTTTTAAGTAAAAAAATAATCAAATTTTGCACTATAAATATTTATAAAATCGATGCAATACAGAAAAAAACGCGAGACCTTGAATTACAAAATAATAATATAAGTACAAATAATGGATTTTTCCGATAAAAGTAATGTTTTTGTTTTATGTGGTTAGTTTAACAAATTACTGGACAAATTACCTGGATTTTAGATAATATTACGTACTATAGTCCGTCCAATTATGCAAGATAGTAGTTTAAAATTCCCGCGATTTTTAAGTTACATCATTGGTTAAAAACTCGTACCTTTTAACATATAAAATATTGTGACATTTTTTGTCTATGACAATGACTGACGGTCGTTAAAGCTAATAAAAGAAGAGAAAGTTACATAAAAAATGGTTATACTTAATGTTATTTTGTATGGTATTGAAAAAGGTACTTTTTTTGTTTATTCTTCATACTCACACTAAATTAGCATATTCTACATATTGTAGAAACGTAAATTATATTGAACACAAGGAAAACGTCAAATTTTTAGGTTACAATTACAACTTAAGGCCTATCCAGAGGCTCGCATAACAACCATTACAAAATACATGACGACACATTAAGCCAATCCTGGCATCGCATTCTTACGTACTATGCTTGTTATGTTAAATTTTTGATACACTACAATTTATGCATAATTATGCTATTTATGCGCTCTGTGGTGTAAAACGGGCCGGGTCTCTTACTATCTTGCATAACTGGACGGAGTGTATAGTATTTATACAGGGTGTTTTCATCGGAAACGAAAAAAATAGGTGCCATAGGTGCCATCTGAGGAGAATTTAACAATATTACTGTGTTTCCATGATTTTTTTAAAGTAATTATTATAATAATAATTATCTAATTATCACCCTGAATTAAAAATCCAGTGAAAACGGTTTTTCTTTTCCGTTTTTGTAACAAAATTTTCCTCTTTCTGTATTGCTCAATTCTGCATCTAGCTGTAACCCTACCTTTCTATAAAGTTTGATCCAGGTGAGATCACCCTTGGAGTCTGTGTATTGGAGTCCGAAGAACCAAACCTCTCTGAGACCGATCGTTTTGACGACCTGGTCGAAGAGCTGTTTGCCGGAGGTCGTCTGTTGGATCGCGAACTCCAGTTCCGCGTCCATCGTAGTCACCCGCACATTCATCTGGAAGAAAAAAAATTTAATAATTGAATAATGTATTCAAAGTCATATTCTCTTGTTTCAAGGCTTGAATTTCTTTGAAATAACACTTGAATTTCTTTGAAATAACACTTGAATTTCTTTGAAATAACACTTGAATTTCTTTGAAATAACACTTGAATTTCTTTGAAATAACACTTTAAGATCAAAATTTTATAGTTCATTAACGGCTTTCTGATTTAGATTTATGTGTAGGGGTGACCGGGGCTAGTTGTCGCAGGGGTAAGTTGTCGAAGTGCTTATATCTTAAAGAGTAAAATATTTTTCTGCGCCAAACCAAGATTAACCGCTGCGTTACAACAGTGCCATTCATCATTTGTAAACTTAAATGCAATAAATTAAAAGAACATCCAGATAAACCAAAAAATGTAAAAATTAAAGAGCCCAGTAATTTTTTTGTGGTAAATATTTTTTCTTATTGTTACTGATTTAAAGCATTAAGATAAGAGAATTTTATGTATAATAATAGTTTAAGGTGTATATTATTTGTTATATTGTCATTTAGGAGTGTTTATTCGTTAATTAGAAAGTACTTGATACATAACGTAAAATTGACCACTGGGGCTAGTTGTCGCATTTGGTTTGGGGCTAGTTGTCGCATGATCTGGAGATATGTTCATGGTATAACATTTCCTTTTTGGCATTTTTTTATTCAAAACTGTCTAAAAAAGTGAAACTTTGTCGAATAGCAAATAAATTCGTTTATTAAATTATATTAAATTAAAAAAAAAAATCAAAAAAATATTATTTAATTATAAAGTTGGAAATTTTGGCACAAAAGTAAAAAGTTAGATAACAATCAGCTAGTGGGGAGGCACATGTCTTATTAGTTATTTATAATTTTTATAAATGCCTTTATATTTCTTCAAAAAAATATACTCGACAACGTGCCCCGTGATGGGGCACGTTGTCGCAATTTTCAAGACTTCACAAAAAAAAAACATAACTCTAATACCCTATAAATTTTTTCATGTTTTTTCTTTAAATAATGTTACTGAAACATGCAGCTAAAATTACCATTAGGTCAATTAAAAAGAAATACAAAAATAAAGGAAAAAACTGATTTTGAATGAAAAGTGCGACAATTAGCCCCGGTCACCCCTACTTTTAAACTCTGCTTTTAATCTTAAAACTTTTGATATTTGTGAATGTTTCAGGCCAAAAGTTTCTGGTCGCAAGGCTTCATAAATGCTAATTTCTGATCTAAAACTGCTTATACAAATAACTAGAAGGTTTTTTTTTACAGATATTAAGTAAAAGTTATAAAATGTTTAATAAACGATTTAAATTTGTTAACAAATCAAGGTTTTCCCATCTGCAAATATTCATATGGAATAAACCTTCACCAACATTTTCGAGTGCATAGCCTGCTTAATAAAATTTCCCATGCTCTTCACTTTTACTAAACAGATACCTGTTTTGCTGATCACGAGCATCGCTATTTAATATTTAAGTAGGTAAGTTAATACTGCATTATTAACTCTTTTTCGCTGTAAAGATGAAGTTTTTATTTACAGGTTTAGATTTTTAAAATTCTGCCAGAATCTGGTTATTACAAGTACCACCCGCTTTAACTTTTTACTTTACAGCTATTCTTTTAATCGTTACAACAAACGCGTTGGTTAAGAAACCAACACTTTTATTTGATTGCGACTCTTATAAGCTCATAATCACACGCATTTTGCGTGTTCTATAGGCCTATAAGAGGTTTGTACTTTTTTTCTTTTGGGCTGGCAATATAGGACAAAAGACAATCGCTTGGCGTTTTCGGGGCATATGTCAACCCCGCTTTTAAGTTTAGTTCTCTACAAAATTGTGTTTTAAGTTAATTTTTACCGTGTTACAATTGTAGCTTGATTACTTGCAGTGAAAAATAGAAGAGCTGACTATAAAAGATATCAAAATATCGTTTGTTGTATGAATTTCAAATATGCGAAAATTATAATGCCAACCCAAAACAAAAATCCCTAAATAGGTCATCAATTTAAATGTAAATGTACGTTTTTTTTTTTTTTAATTTTAGAGCAAAATAGAAAAAATATTATAAAGCACTCGTTTCATAGCACGTTTTTAACGCTCTAGTACTTTAGAAAACTCGCCGCAAGCGGATCGTTTTCTAAACTCTAAACAAAAATCCCTAAATAGGTCATCAATTTAAATGTAAATGTACGTTTTTCTTTTTTTAATTTTAGAGCAAAATAGAAAAAATATTATAAAGCACTCGTTTCATAGCACGTTTTTAACGCTCTAGTACTTTAGAAAACTCGCCGCAAGCGGATCGTTTTCTAAACTTGTACTCGTGCGCTAAAAACAGGTGTTATGAAAATAGTACTTTAATATATAGTTTGACGCACGGATCTGTGGCTACTGGAAATATGTTCGGAATGTGTGCGCGAACGATTCCTCCCCCTTTCGTCGGAGACTTTCTTTCATGCGGAAAACTATGTAGTAGTAGTAGTAAAAGTGGGGAGGCTACAAACCAGCCAACATGCGAAAACTATGTAGTAGTAGTAGTAGTAGTACAGGTGGGGAGGCTGCAAGTCAGGCAACTAGGCTATTATGGCCCTTTTTGCCAGCCCCAGCTGTCCCAGCCACACATCTACCCTACTCCCTGCCTAACCCTACCGGACCTCCTTATAAAGGTCGCGATATCTGTCCAGGCAAGGGTACGCAACTCCTCTCTTCGGAGCGTTGCCACTCCGAAGAATGGGGAGAACTATACTATTACGAGTAAAGCAAACCTCGGTAACTAAGCAAATAATCCAGAGGGCCATGACTGAAATTGGCTCTTGTCACTCACAGATTCTATGCAACTTCAAAATGGCCGCTGTTATAAAGGTAGAATAATCCACAGAATAATGGGATTAGTTCATCGTTTTGTAAGTGAAAAAAAAAGGAAAATCATGTTTTTATCTCACTTTGAAGAGCATATGAAGAATTACGAAGCACACACATCTTCACCGCTTGTTTTTAATCAAGGTTGTGATTCATAACGGAATTACACGGCCAGGTGAAGTACAGTGGCGTCAATGAATACAATATTATATAATTATTAAAAACGATTACATTGTTAAAATTGTGAAATGATTGTATATACCTATGCATCCATTAAAATAATTGAAAAACAAGTTGACAGGTTGTTGTTGATTTTGCTTACCCATTTTGAAAATTTTCAAAATTTCGGAAAGCCTTGTATTCGTGCAAAAAAACAAATTTTCGCTCGGTCGGGCGGTCGGTCGATCGATCGGTCTGTCCGGGAAATCTTGAGGGCACGGTAACTTAAGAACGCTTTAAGCTAGAGACTTGAAATTTTACCTACGGGTATGTTACCGAAATTTCTAGCTCGGGATTGTTTTGGGTGCGGCAAATGCACTGATAAAAAGGATTTATTTGGATATGGCCAATTAAATTATTTGGTTCTGAGTAACAAATTTTATTTGGGTCAAATAAATATTTAGTTCATGTAAACAAATATTTAAATTTCAAAATAATTTATTAATGGGAACAAAATAGTTTATTTGACAGAAATAACATTTATTTGACAGAAATAACATTTATTTGTCACAACCAAATAATTTAATTGGCCATATCCAACCAAATATTTAGTTGAGACAAATAAACTGTTTTATCAGTGTGGGGAAAAATACATTTTTTTTAGAAAAAATTGAAAATTCCTATATAGGGGTTTTTAAGGTTGCTGAAATTAAATCTGAATAAATTTTTTGTAACTCCACCCCCGAGGGGGTGAGGGGGTTAATATTCTTAAATATTTTCAATTGTTTCGTCAAAATTGGTATATAGGGGTTTTTGGGGTTGGCGAATATGAATCTGATAATTTTTTTCTAATTTCACCCCCTGAAGGGTGGGGTAGTTTTCGTGGTATATTGGGGTTTTCGAGGTTGCTGAAAGTGAATTTGATAATAAAAAAATTCTAAATCCACCCCCTGAGGGGTGGGGGATAGTTTTTGTGAAAATTGGTGTATTGGGGGTTTTAGGGCTGCTGAAAGAATCTGATAATAAAAAAGTTCTAACTGCACCCCCTAACAGGCGGGGGTAGTTTTCGTGAAAATTGGTATATTTTTAAGGTTGCTAAAAGTAAATCTTATAATAAAAAATTCATTTTTTTTTCACGCGCGGAGGTGTAAAATGGGAAAGCTCTTTTACTGGGCAGTGTGTTTATACTTGGTTTCTTTTTATTTTTGATAATTTTAGTATCTTTAAGGCAATTATAATGTCTGTAATTATTTTGCAGTAAAATTTTTAAAGAATACTTGGATACATAAAAAAATATCTGGTTATTTTTCCGATTCTGATCAATTGTTGTGCTTACCAGATTTCTGGTTGTAGCAACCATAAAAATAGTTGGTTCGTATTTAACTACTAATCTGGTTTTTACCAGCTCCTTAAATCTTAAAAAATGCGCCTTTGATCGGTTTTCCCCTGTGGTCTATATTTGTAATTGCTGTCAAGGGGATTTTGATAATTAAACTTTAAATTACAGTAATAAAAATATCGGCGCCTTGATTCATATAAAAATTTGTCATATATTTTTTCTGAGAACAATATCAAATTATTATTATCTCATAATTACTTTTAGATTAAAACTGATTCTAGTTGGTAATTAAAATTCCGACAAAATCCACAAAATCAATCAAACACGCAAAAAGAAAATAAAGAAACAACACTTGAATGATCCTATTTCCAGGTCTGGAGACTCTCCAGTGGAGATGGAACTACGTACGTTTATTTATGCGACCGAGGCATCAGATTATGTTTTATATGGTAAAATAAAGTCATATTTTTAATTAATAAACTTTTTACGTGCTTCATTAATTAACTTAATTTCAAGTCAAGTTAATTTTAGATATTTTACATCAACAAAAACTTAAAATCAAACAAAAACAAAAGGTTCAAGCGATTCTACTTTCAGATGCATTGAGGGAACTGCATACGTTTATTTATGTGAACGAGGTAACAAATGAGGCGTATAGTGCAAGAGTGGCCCATCTCACTTTATGGAAATATCGAGATAATGGCTATTTAAATTTCTCCGATTTTTTAATCTTTGATCTAGGACGCATTATTTTATTTAAAATTTTTCTGTTAGGGTTTTTAGACTCAACCAACATTAAGGTAATGTATGACAAATTTATTTCACTTTCTTTACTTTCTTAGAGAAAAAAAATTGGTGGGTCACTATTGCACTATACATTGTGTTCAGTTTGGGCCACATTACGAACGAGATCTGACCTTCAATAACACGTTTTGGACTTTAGTAGTAGATCTAACCTCACATTTTACTTTGAAATTTTAATTATTTTTACATGTGAAAGAAATGTTCGTTATTTAATAACAGAATAGTCAAAATACCAATAATTATGCTCTGGAATAGTTAAATAAACGTTTTTTTACTGTTCTTGTTCTTAACTTTAAACATGAAGAATAACTAATGCGTAAACATTGTTCAAGTACCTAAATGGATTTCAGTTCCTATGATCTCAAAGTTTAAGGTAAGTTGTAATTATTTTTTATTAATAAAGCAAAATGTACAAAATTGGTAACATAACATAACTTTCTCGATAAAACAAATTTTTGGCCTTTTTAAGAATCTTTCTAAAAATATCTTTATAAATCCTTGGTAAAACTTGCCTTGTTAGCTTTTTTAAGAATAAAATTGACATTTTTAATGATGCAGTTGGTTTTTTCAACAACCCCAATAATATAACCCAGCAAACACCACTATCAACCCATTAGGGAACATTCAAGTATCACGTAACGCTCTAGGGGGAGAGGCGAATTTGTTTAAAACGTTTCGCTGCGTTTGGACGTTTTTATGACTGTCAAGATATTTTTGACTGGTAGCCTATACCTGTGGGCCACTCTTGCACTATTAAAAGCTATAATTTTAATAATGCAATTGTGCTTTAAATGCTTGTATCGTGCCAAAAAGAAAACCCTCTGTTATGAGGGTGGTATGTAATGAAAGATATAGATGTCCTTATTACATTTATAAAAAAAACGCATATCGGCCACTCTTGCACTATACGCCTCAAATTACGTGTTATATGGTAAAATATAACTAGTCCTATTTTTACTTAATATTTTTTTACACGATTCATTAATTAACTTAATTTCACTAAAGTTAATTACTTAATTTTAGATATTTTTTATCAACAAATTTCTATAAATAACGTGATTTTTTAGTCGTTTTAAGTACGAAAAGCTGACGATATATTTATTATTAATAGTTGTAGTAGTTAAACCTTGCACTTTGGTTAATGCTATTTATTTGATAATGTTGTTTTAGAACTATTACACTATTATGCTGTAATATTACTATTTTATTTTCAAATTAAAGTTTATTAGCAGTACTCGGCGAATTTCCAGTACTCGCATAGGCGGCGCGTCGACTCTAGGTTGACGCGAGGTTTTAAATATTTACATTTTTATTTCATTTTATCTTGATTTTTTTTAATGATTCCCTTTAAATGAGTAAGGTGGGAAGAAAAGTTATCGATAAATAAAAATTAAAAACTTTCGTATTCTTAAAAGGTAAAAATCCAATATTGTTTTTTTCTTCGAAAAACACCGATATATATATATATATATATATACATTATACATATTTATAGTTAATAACTTAAATACGATTTTAATTTTTTATGCGTGTTCAAATTTTTTTCTCCCAGTATACGACACGTTCCCCTACTCGTTACCTATTAAAAACGACCGAAAATTCTTCTGTTTTTTTGCATTTTTGTAAGTAGCGAGGTATTTAGTATGCCATGAAATGTAGAAAAAACGTGAGTGGACAAAAAAATCCGTCTGTCTGTTTGGATGTAAACATCAATGCATAGCTTTTGAACAGAATGTCCGATTAAAAAGCTTCTTTCGTCAAATAATTCAAGATCATTGCAGTTTGCGCCACTTGGTTAATATTGGGGTGGGGTTAGAGGACAAAACTATTTTTTCATACCGGTTTAATATTTCTTTAATAAACATACCTATAAGGTATTAAGTTTTAAATTAAGTTTTAAGGAGATTTGTTTTATCTCATCGCTATTCATTAGAAAATAAACCCATAACCTTGATCAAAAGTCGATGTTTTTATTACGTTGAATACACTGAAAAAAGTATAAGTTATTTCACATTTGATAACCAGTATTCGGCGTAAACTCATCAACGTTGAAAATAAACACAGAAACATAGGCTTGCGGAATAATTTTTTACCCACAACAATATTAACTATACATACGTATATATATCAGTGTTTTTCAAAGAAAAAAAACGACATTCGATTTTTATTTTTTAAGAATACGAAAGTTTTTAATTTTTATTTGTCGATAACTGTTTTCCCACCTTACTCGTTTAAATGGAATCATTAAAAAAAATCAAGATAAAAAGAAATAAAAATGTAAATATTTAGTACCTCGCCTAAACGCTAGAGTCGACGCGGCGCCTATGCGAGTGCTGGAAATTCGCCGACTACTGTTGATAACTCATGGCACCTTAAATTAGTTACATACACTATAAAACATTAAGATCAAATTTAAAATTTATATGATTTAAACAGTTTTATAGGAAATTTAACTGAATATTTATTAACCTAACCCTACTTATTTTAGGATGGCAACGTATAATTAAAGTTTTATCCTAAAATCAAGTTTTAAAAATACAATATTATGGTAGTAAAATAATTTTAAAAATGCAAAATTCTGAAAAAATATGATAAAAAAAAACCCCTAGGGGGGTAGCCAAAATATGAAATCTCTACAGCCTTGAATAAAGCGAGAACCGAGGTATGAAGTGTATGAATTTTGGTACATTTTGCGTTACATATTACTTGAACGTTCCCCTAGGTGTAGCCCAAATGCCTCTTGGAATAAAGCCATAAACTATTTATTATGAATGAATCATTTATAACTTTGCAACAACAAAATTGAATGAACAATATGGCATTTACATCTCATGACATAAGAATTTTGCAATATATATTCTCGTATTAATATTAATATGGAATTTATGTTTATTTATCTAGGGATGAGTCAGACAAAAAGTTAAAAATATTTGTAATTTTTATTCCATAGTAAGCAGAAACCCACAAATGAAACGTCTGAAAAATTATCTCTTTAAATACTATTCAAACTACAAAAAAAAATTGCATAAAGTTTAAAACTAGCTGCATTTTGTAACTAAAGCTCTCCCTATGCAAAAAATTAACCAAGAAAACTCATACGAAAACTCTAAAACTTAATTTTTTTAGGAGGGATTAATCCGGTAAACCGGAAGTTCGACTAAGATTTCAAGATTTAATTCGGTATTTCAGCCTACATTTCAGGATTCCATTCTGGATATCGCGATTTTGGCTGGGTCTGCGAGATTTAGGATAAAACTTCGAGATTATGACAAAGATCTGGTGATTTCGTCCAAGATTTTAGTTAAAAATGCAGAATTTTGGCACAATTTTAGAATTTTCTCTAACATTTTGAGATGTTATCCAAGAATTCATCCAAGATTTGGGAATTATATACATGATTTCGTGATTTCAACTGGAATTTTGACTAAGAGGAGAATTTTCGCTAAAATTTCGGAATTTCGGCTAAAATTTTCAGATTTCTATCAAGATTTTGAATTTCGCGGGATCGGCTTAGATTTTGATATTTCCGTTTGAGTTTCTGCTGAAATTACGGGATTTCGGAAAAGATTTTGAGATATTGGCCAAGTTTTTGGCCAAATTTCAGCTAAAATTGCGGGATTTAGGCATAGATTTTGGAATTTCAACCGATTTTGTCCAATATTTCAGCCTAAATAATGATATTCCGGCATAGATTTAGGAATTTCCGGTAAAATTGCGTAATTTCGGCATAGATGTTGGAATTTCCGTTAAACTTGCGTAATTTCAGCATAGATTTTGGAATATCCGCTAAAATTTCGGCAAAAATTTAGAGATATCGGCCAAGATTTCAGCTAAAATTGCGAGATTTCAACATAGATATTGAAATAACCGCCAAAATTCCGGTATTTCAGCAAAGATTTTGGAATTACCGCTAAAATTTCGGATTAGATTTCATACAAGGTTTTAGAATTTCATCCAAAATTTCATGATTTCACCTGGGATTTTGACAAAATTGCAGGATTTCGGCTGTTTTTTTCGGACTTCGTCCAAGATTTCGGGATTTCGGCAAATATTTTGGGATTCTGGTTAAGATTTCGGGATTTCAGCTAAGATTTTCCTATTTTTGCTTTAGTTACAAAATAAACCGCCAGATTTTTAACGTTTCTTTTTTCATATTCATATCGTTTCACTTTTTCTCCTTATTTCGGGGAAAATTAGATCGCTAACAAAGTGATGTAATTTCTAGATCGCCCCGAAGCAGCCTCCTTGATAAGATTGAGGAAATAAATTAACAACAAATGAATGATTTGTCATAAATAAAATGTTATTAACAAAAGTTATAAATAATTATTACAGCATAAATCATTGATATCCTAGCAAACATAATTTAAATTTTGTTTTTTACTTCAATACAAAAAGTGCCGACATGGGGGTTTTTATGATTTTTTCCAGGGAGGGCTGTTTTTTCTGAAGCAGCGGTTACTAACCAAGTTAGGGGAATACGTATTTCTTTTTTTTAACTCATCAATTAAACAGAGAAAGAGACACATACAAGTTAACATGAAGCTGAAGTTTGCAACGTTTTTTTGCATCGAAAATTCAAATATATTAAAGCACTTATTCCATAACACGTTTTTAGCGCACTAGTACTTTAGAAAACTTGCCGCAAGTGGCTTGTTTTCTAAACTTACACTCGTGCGCTAAGCACGTATGTTATGAAACTAGTACTTTAATATAATTTTCGTTGCAAAAAAACGTTGCAAACTTCAGCTTCATCTTGAGTTTTATCATGGGGAGTTGTTTAAAGACTATTTGGCGCCGATAACAGCTGGAGAGGATGGCCAAATTTCGACTTATACGAAAATTTTGCAATTTTTTTAAAATTAATGTTATTTCATTACCTATCTAGCCGGGGCTACGTTAAATTCCGCTCGGTAATTTTTTGATATGTTTTGTGTTTTATAATGGGAAGTTGTTTGAAGGCTATTTGGCGCCGATAAAAGTTGGAGAGGATGGCCAAATTTGAACTTATACGACAATTTTGACGTTTCTTATGAAGCTGAAGTTTGCAACGTTTTTTTGCAACGAAAATTAAAAAAACTTTAAATTGACTCTATTTAATAAAAAACTGGTAGTTAGTAGTTTTAGATCGAATTAAGGCCTTTTGGATCCATAAATAAATAAAAAAGCAAGAAAAGTCAAAACTGTCGTTTTGGTATGGTTTGTTAATTTTCGTTGCAAAAAAACGTTGCAAACTTCAGCTTCATCGTTTCTTGCCCTTTTTTATTTATGTATGGACCCAAAAGGGTTTTATTCGATCTAAAACTACTTACTATCGGGTTTTTATTGTTTTTAAATTAAATGGAGTCGATTTAAAAAAAAATATTTTCGTTGCAAAAAAACGTTAATAAGTTAACCGGCGAAAAATTGACTTAACTTATGTTTGCGCTGTTTTTTTAGAAAGTTTGGATGAAGCTGAAGTTTGCAACATTTTTTTGCATCGAAAATTATATTAAAGTACTAGTTTCATAACATACGTTTTTAGCGAACGAGTACAAGTTTAGAAATCAAGCCTCTTGCGGCGAGTTTTCTAAAGTACTACTGCGCTAAAAACGTGTTATGAAACAAGTGCTTTAATATACTATTTGAATTTTCGATTCAAAAAAAACGTTGCAAACTTCAGCTTCATAAGTTTGGGGTCCTTGCATGAAGGGATATTAAACTGAAACCAAAGTGAAGTAATTTCATTCAGGGTCCATGGGCAGCTTACCGAAGGCTGACACCCTAATTATTTTTGTCTAATTTATTAATATAAATTTTTGAAAAAAACTGGATCCAAGGAAAACAAATTGTGTAACTTGGTCAAAACTGATAAAACAAACATTTAGTATTTTTTTACAATAACTTTTGAACGGTTTGACCCTAAGGCTTCAAATTTAGCAAACGTTACTTTAATATATAGAAGTCTACCAAAGTCTCTAGATCATAGCGTTCAAAAGTTATTGGAAAAACATAAAAAAATTACTTTTTTGCCCAAATTTTGACCAGGTAAGCCACATTTTTTCCGATATCAAAATGGTAAGAAAAAAATACACCTATATCAATAGTTATTATATTTTAAGTTATTTTGAAATAAATTGCTCCCGTGCAACTGTATTTAATTTCTTTTATACAAAGTAATATCATACCAATTTGCTTGACGAAACCATTTTTATCGTTTATTTCCAATAACTCCGAATAAAAAAAAAACTTCACCATACACAACACAAAAAAGTCCAGGAAAAAAAAACGTGCGAAAAAAAAACCGGTTAAATATACAATATTTTTTACTTAGACAGCCAAGAAGTTAAAATTTTAGCACAACAGACAAATGAATAACGCCGGTTACTGGGCACAGACGTTCTCCGTGGGTCTTGGGTAGCCGATGTATCCGTTGCGAACAACCGTCATTGAAGCGTTTCGACCAATCGGGTTGCAGTATTCAAAAAAGTGCCGCTCGTATGGCAACAAAGCACACGCACACTTGTTGAGGGCGCATATGCCGATTTTATGCACCTGTTGACTTTTAAGGGGTTGTCTATAAATTATGACACACTTTTTTTTGTCAACATTCTAAGAATATTCTTGGACTATTCTAAGAGGATAATTTCCAAAAAAAACGAGTTTTTAAGATAAATAAATACGAGAAATGAACTATCTAAAATCCTAAAAATCTTGACAAAAATTTCGGTAATTTTCAACAAAATATCGAAGATTTTTCAGAAATCTTAGCGAAAAGTTAAAATAACATAGCTAAAATAAGTATTTTTTTTTGTCCAAAAATAGCTTAACGCGCACTCCCCATCACTGACTAATATGTTCAAAAAATTTTTTTTGGCAATTTTCTATAAACTTAAAGACCACTTTACACGGAGCAATTTGTACGCAAGTTTGATGCTATGCAAGTTTGCTGCCAGATATAGCATGAGGACAATTGGACATTGATTTGCCTTATGGTTATGGTTATTAGGGTGGAGGGTAGCTATCTACACGCACTTAGGCCACTTAGCTGGGCCCATTGTACTACCTCCCTTTGGTCGCAGCATTTAATTTAACCTCTCAGCCATGAGGACAATTGGACATTGATTTGCCTTTTCACGGAGCAAGTTGTACGCAAGTTTAGTGCTATATATTGCAAAGTAAACAGTGCTGCCAACCAGAAAATTTTGACGTGTCTCTGCGATTGTTGAAAAAAACGCAACCTAGCATTTGCTTTTTTTAAGGAAGTTTTTAAGTTAGACAGATCGACCTATTAATAATAATAATTATTATTATTATTAACATGTGCAGTTGCTACTATATTAGTAAAATGAAATCGATTTGATAACTTTTTTTCCAGGTTGGTACCACGAAAATAATCATAAAACTTGCGCGAAAATCGCCGAAAAATAGAACATGTTTTAAATAATTTGATGGCACGAAAATAGCCTCAAACTTGCCTGAAGGCATGCGCAGTGACTGAATCATTCTTGCAACAAACTTGCATAGCATCAAACTTGCGCACAAATTGCTCCGTGTAAAGTGGCTTTTATATAGTTCTAAGCTAAGCAGGGCCGTAGCTATGGGGGGATGGGGGAGCCTCCCCCACCTACCGAAATTCGAAAAAGTTGTATATTTCATGGGTTAAAAATATAAAAGTTGTAATTTTAGCAGTATAGCCCAAGCAACGAAAGTTTTTTGCCTCAAAAAAATTCAAAAGTCTTGAAAATTGGTATAGGTGTAGTTTAGACCTTCCTGATGAAGGTACTAAATTGAAGTTGAGCTCGCGCCGCCATCTTGATTTTAAGGTACAATTTTGCAGTTTTTTGCAAATAATTTCTAAGCAGTCAATTTTTTTTAAAATAAGATTACAAAAAAGAAAGCTTTAAATTTTCTACAAAATATTTGGTAAAAACTTGTGCCTTGATTTTAAGGTACACTTTTGGAGTTTTTTGAAAATATCTTCTTAACGGTTAATATTTTTAAAAAATAAGTTATGATAAAAAATAATGCTTATGAAATTCTCTACAACAATGATACCGAACTTTTTCCCAGCTAACTTGATAAAGATGATATATTCTTCAATATTTGCTTAAACTAGGTGTAGAATTTTCGTTTTATGTGATTTTTCGAGTATCAGGTAGGCAATAAAATCTAAATCCAAAAGTTTACCTTAAAATCAAGATACAAGAAAGGGGCTATATTAGAAAATACTAAAACCAGCGTAAATTGAAATTTAATATTAATTTTAAATGCCAAAATTTTTTGGTGGTTCGATTGCGAACAAAAATTTATTTTTTTTTCACTGGAAAACCGTTTTATCTATGCAGTTTATTTTAACTTATATAGCTATCTATGTATAAGCACTTTAATGTTTTATAAATAGGAAGAAAAACCACATATTTTTAATTAAAACAATTATCATATACTAACCTATAACTAATGTTTATTTAAACATTATTTCAAGGTGAAAAGAGTGACGATTTTCAAGACTAACTACACGGAAAGAAATTAGTGGGCTCTGCGCTATACATTATAAGATATTTGGTAACAGTGGCAAATTATAATGATTTAAGCTATAGATTATAAGGGACACAATAACTAATAATGTTAAAAATAAATTGGAAACGATTATATATATTACAGACACGATTATATTTATTACAGGCACTATTATAAATTTACAGAAATTTTATTATATTATAAAAATTATTAGCACGGACAATAATTAAATCTATTTAAGCTATAAATGCCATACTATTTGTTATATTTTATTATTCACTAAACAATTAAAGTATTTCATATAAATTTTTACACTGACTGCCATAATTGTAAGAGAAAGCCTTGTATTTATATAATAAGCGATTATAATTTGCTTGGTATGTGTGTTATAGCGCTCCTAGCTATAATTTTTTTTTTCCGTGTATAGTTCATCAAAAAATATTGCTGCTAACAAAATAATACTTACTTTCCCATATGATAGTTCTTAAAAAAAAAATCTTTTTTAAACAAACGCGAGGGGTGAACCACTAATAAATATTATTTATCCAATACATACAGATAATGAGACAATTACCAGCTTTATTTTAAATAGATAAACTCAATAATAACCCCCGCGTGGCTTTTACTTTATTGAGTGGATAATTATTTATTTTATCCCACTCAACTGTCACTTGTAAAATTATTTTCTTGTAAATGTCATTTATTTTTAATAAAAATATGAATTCCTAAGCTATTTATTGGATAAAACCTTGTATGGCACTCATGGGTAAACCGATATTGCCCTCTCGAAAATTAACCTGTTTGGCTGACGCCTCGCAGGTTAATTTTCTAATGGGCAATATCTTACTTTACCCACTAGTACCATAAATAACTATTTTACCCTAGCCCCGATTTTTACCAAAAATAATCGCATCCGAGAACTTATAACCCCTTGACGCACCACTATTTTTCGAAAAAGTGGTTAATTTTTCACCATTTTTTTTTCTTAAATTTTAGTCTACACTGAAGGGCAATAACAAATAATGTTGAGAAAATTTACATTATAGGTCCGCCCGAGTTAACTCGGGTGAGCGGAAAAGGGAACGTTCAAGTAACGCAAATTTTGATCATTTTGGACTTGTTGTGACCTTACAACAACTTACCTTATTGTGAGGTCTGTGTCTTTAGCTCAAAGCGTTCTCAAACGAAAGGGTTAACCCCTTCCGCTCCCTTGTGTCCACATACGGATATTTTTAGGTATAGCATTGTGTTTTAGTGGTACTTATATTTAGAGCGTGGTGGGAGCCCGCATATTCCTGTGTGAATATAATGGTATACTATTATTTACAGGGTGATCAGTAACTGGCATGCCAAAATTTAAGAGTTGATTCTACATCCCAAAATATGAAAAAAAGTTCCTTTAAAGGTTGGTCCGGAAATGAGCCCTAAGGGAGCTACGGCCCTTTAAAATTGTAATAAAAATAAGGTTTTTAATTAATAACTCTGGTACCCTTTAAGCTAGAGCGACAAGCTTTTGCATGTTTACTAGTTTTAATAAGGGCAATAAGTTTTTGTTAATTTATTTTTTTGCCTAGACGGACAAAATATGTGACGCATGGCATGGCAGTAATTGATCACCCTGTAGTATTTATTGCGCAAAATTCTGGTGTGTATCTTTTTCAAATTCACTTTCCATAAAATTTAATTTAATCCGGTATTGAAAAACCGGCTGAAACAGGAAGGGTTAAGCGCAGAAATTTAGAAATAGTATAGAAAATATAGAAGTCTACTGTCACTAACCGTTGCAGGTTCCGAATGTCTTTTCATCCATCGACTACACCCACCAAATTTCACCATAATAAATAAAAAATTAATAATTTTTCCGCGAGACTGAAACTAAAGTGTTAACATAATTAACACCGTAAGGTACTTATCATAAGTAAATATGTTTAAGACGAAAAAGTGTAAATAAGATTGTACAACACAAGGGTAAATATTTTAGTTTAGCATATTTTCGAGATTTTTTATGTAGATGCTCTAATTTACATTATCATAGGTAAGTATGTAAAACAAGAGATAAAACATGTAGTTCAAATCAAATTCACAGCCATTCGATCGGATATCATACTGTGTGGTCCAAAAGTCACCCCCCTCCTCTTAACTTTTGCAGTTGAGATATTGACTTCCAATTTACAACATTTTTTAAATAAGACAACTTAAACTGTCTTTTGCATATATGTTATATTTGTAGTTTGTGTTCGGGGGAAAGGGGGGTCATGTGACATTATTTTAAAGCAAATAAAATTCTCTACTCGACAATATATTTTTTAATTTTTTATACGTTTTTTATGTTTTTATTTTTCAATTTCTAAAATATAGTTAAAATCAAATTCACAGCCATTCGATCTGATATCATACTGTGTGGTCCAAAAGTCACCCCCCTCTTAACTTTTGAAGCAGTTGACATATCGACTTTCAATTTGCAACATTTAAACAAGACAACTTAAACTATCTTTTTCATATATGTTATATTTGTAGTTTGTGGTCGGGGAAAGGGGGGTCGTGTGACATAATTTTAAAGCAAATAAAATTCTCTATTCGACAATATATTATTTATTTTTTTAAACGTTTTTTTAGGGTTTTTATTTTTCAATTTTTTTACTAAAAATTACATTTTTTTAAAAAAATTTTCTGTAAAAATTTATTCATATCATATAAAATTAGTTTAAAAGTGTAATGGACGTAATTTCATTATGAAAGAAACCATTTTTCAAAAATTGTTTTATTTTTTTCTAAGAAATTTTGACGAAAATTTCCATTTTCAACCCCCAAAAATTGTCTCGAAAAAATAAAAAAGTATGTCGTCAAATAGAGAATTTTAAAGGTTTTTGAAATGATGTATCACACGACCCCCTTTCCATTTAAAAAAATTGCCCCCCATGCACACGCCTGCCCACATTTTAAAACCTAAAAATATCAAATATGTCCAAAAAGATAGTTTAAGTTGTCTTTTTTTGTTTTAAAGAAAATTTTTTTCAAATTAAGTGCGATTAATCTTTTCAGTAATTTTAAGTAATTTTCCCTAAAAAAAAATAATTGATCATAGATCCTCTTCCAGTATTTTCGATTTTTTAAAAATTTCTACCCCCTCCCCAACATTCTTATTTTTAGGGGTATTCTTTTTAATTGTAACAGACTTTGTGTCCTACAAAGATTAATTTTTTCTGAAAATTTGAAGTCAATCAGATTATTGTTTATGAGTTATCATGCGGACCAGAAAACCTGACATACAGACAGACGGACAGAATTTAAGGTTGTTTAGAACTGAAGAGTGCAAGTTTATGAAACGTTATATAGATTTAATATTTTTGGCACATAGGCCCTTTAGAACTTACACTCTTCAAAAATGTATACTCCTCTGCTTCAAAGCTGCAAGTAGTAAACAAGGTAGGCGTTGAAATAAAAAATTGCGCTTAATTTTTAAAATATTTCATCATTCAGTACCATTTACAGTACCACTTAATTTATTCAACTTGTAGATGAATAATTTATCTATAATTATGATAAAAACCAAACTTTCTCCAAATATATCAGCAGGTGCTAGCTAGAATTTGAACTTTTTATTATGGCAATATTTTAAGAAACACTTACCGATTTTGGCATTTTGACGGTTTTTATTTTATTGTTTCTGAAAAAGAAAAAAATAGTTTAAACATAACTGTGTTGGATGCTTTTATTACAGCTGAATAACTGGTTTTGGTACCTAGGTACAATACCTAGGTACCTACCTACATTTGGGATTTCTTTTTTGCGGAATACGTATTATTATGCTAAAATTTCAACCCAATCGGACAATATTTAAGGGTGGTTTACGCCTGCGAAACGATTTTTTTCTGCGGAACGATAAAAAACGAATACTTTAAATAATCAGATCGGGCTGAAATTTTGTATGTTGACTTTAGGCACCTTCCTGCACCCCGTCCTAAAATTTTAACCCCATCGGACAGTATTTAAGGGTGGTTTACGCCTGCGAAACAATTTCTTTCTGCGGAACGGTTAAAACCGAGTCCTTTAAATTATCCGATCGGGCTGTAATTTTGTATGCAAGGGACCTTCATGCACCCCATACTTAAATTTTAATCTCATCGGCAAATATTTAGGTGTGATTTACGCCTGGGAAACGATTTTTTTCTGCGGAACGATAAAAAACGAGTACTTTAAATTATCAGATCGGCTTAAAATTTTTTATGTTAACTTACGGGACCTTCCTGTACCCCATCCTAAAATTTCAACTCCATCGGACAATATTTAAGGCTGGATTCCGCCTGCGAAACGATTTTTTCTGCGGAACGGTAAAAAGCAAGTATTTAAAATTATCCGACCCACCTACATTTAGTAGTATAAAATCCTGATAATAGCTCCAATAAAAAGTAAGAAAGTTTTTACTTTATCTAGCTGGCTAAAACGATGGCAAGAGATAAATAAACTTGTTTATTAGAGAAAACAAATGTCACCTAATCAAAAAAAAAGGTTTTTGCTTTTTAAAAAATACCGATATCAGTTAAAATTTCTCACAATTAACAACAATAGTGCATTATAATATGTGTCATCAGACTTTAAGAGTTTATCATGAAACAATTCACCTTTGCCTCACGTTTGTGTGTCCTAATTAAATTATCTACCCGTATAAATTAATATTATTTCACAAAATCACAGAATTAAAAAAGCATTGAAGCTAAAAGTAATCATTCCCGATTAATAAAAATCGCAGTAATAAACACGATTTGCATATTTAACAGATCGTAGGTAGCTGTGTAATTTTACAGCCGGCACTTGTTTACGGCAACTATGGCGCTAAACCTGACGCTTAAAAGTGACATATCGGTTAACAATGTGTACTTACGTCTAAATGATAAGTTGAAAGGGGTTAATACACTGTTATCCACCACATTAATTATCACACACGTTTTTTAAACGGGCACACACCCTTCCACGCACGAGACAACAACTTAACGTGACAACTTGTCAAGATTCAGCAAAATTATTCCTTAGTTGACGTTTAATACGCCAGGCGAGCCACTTGTTGCGCTAGCGACATCTCTTTACTTGAATTTGTATTTATCGATTAACTAAAAATCCAATAGTGAAATAAAAGGCTTAGAACCAATAAAAATAAATTTATAATATAAATTTAACATTTACAGGAAAATCTACCATTTAATTATTTAAAAAAATTGATTTTTCTTAAAAAAACAGAAATTTGTTTGGTGCTGCCATCTTACCATTTTTTAAACAATTTACTACTAAATAAAGCGAGATCTGTAGAAATGCTAAAAGAAACCTATAAAGACGATTTTTAAAATTAAGGTCACTCCAGAACTAATAGTCTCTGGTCACTCCATACAGCAGCGGTCTTTTGACAACCGAGCTGCTGCTGAAAATATTTAAAATTCGTTTAAAAATTCTTTTTTCGAAAATTGATTCCTCAGTCAGGTATTTGATAATTTAATTATTAAAAATGAAACTGTTCAGTTTGTTTCAAAAATTATTTATTATTAATGAGAGAGAATATTTTGGCGCACTGAAATATCAACTAGCTTTAGATCTATTCATTGCAAATAATTTGTATTTTTGGTACTAAATTAATAACAAACTTTTTAAAAATAAAATATCATTTATTAGTATTTTACATATTCTAAGCCTAAGACTTAAGCCTTATTTCTTAAAAAAATTACAAATAAAATAATATAAAGTAGTTTTACGCAGCTTAAAGCTGCCAGCTTTTAATTTCTTAAAACGCTAAACTTTGCAACTTTTTTATATAATTAATAATTTTTATACAGATTATTCAATTATATAAATCAAAATCCGCGCATCTTCACCAACAACTGAAGATTTAATTATTCTGTAATATACGAGTTCAATGGTGGCCATATTTAAAAGTTCACATAAATTTTACGAGATGACTACTTTCAGGCGGACTCCTGTCACTCCGAGTGTTAAAATGTTGGCTGTAGCGGTAAGCAGTCATGTGTATGATTGCGGCGATTCATATCAATAATATAATTTTATAATAGTTATTTATGGTACTAGTGGGTAAAGTAAGATATTGCCCATGAGAAAATTAACCTTTAATTTTCGAGAGGGCAATATCGGTTTACCCATGAGTGCCATACAAGGTTTTATCCAATAAATAGCTTAGAAATTCATATTTTTGTTAAAAATTTTAATGACATTTACAAGAAAATAATTTGACAGGTGACAGTTGAGTGGGTAAAATAAATAATTATCCACTCAATAAAGTAAAAGCCACGCGGGGGTTATTATTGAGTTTATCTATTTAAAATAAAGCTGGTAATTGTCTTATTTTCTGTGATAAATAACATTAAAGTCTTATGTGAAGTCACTTTATTTCGTTTGGACTTTTTAGCAAAATAACATGACATTCACGTGAAAGCCACGTTAATATGTGACATGTGATGTTAAGATTGTAGTCTCATTTAACAAGAATGTAGCATGGTGGGGATGTCCTAAGTCCGCCCCTAATAACATCACACAATGACATCCCGAAAATAACGTGTTTGTGACATCATAAATCCACATATCTAATATCTTATGGATGCCGTTACTGGTTCTTTAATATTTAAATAATATCCTAGGATATTAGCTTTTTCTAAATAAAACCATTAAAACCCTATAAAAAAATCGGATTTAAATCAATCAGTAATTGAAACAATCACAGATTGAAACAGATGATTCTAAATACGAAATTGCAGATTAAGCGGAGAATATATTCCTTTAATCCGTGTCCATGGTCTTGAGAAGCTCGGCATTGGAAATTGTATAATGTGTATACAAATTCCTTATAATAATTTACTCTATCAACATCATCTTATATCGATTTTTTTGCTTCGAACGTCGGTGAGAAGCAAAATAACATGACATTCACGTTAAAGCCACGTTAATATGTGACATGCGATATATTCACAGCGTTGCTAAATATTTGTTATTAAATAACTTGGTTGTCACGTCGCACGTGTTACGTTGCAAATGTGATGTTAAATACATGTTATTTTTCAATATTATGTGATGTTATGATTTAGTTTAAAAATACACCCAAAAGTGATGTTAATTTCTTGTAATATAACATCCCTTGCTACCTGGGTAGTTACTATTACTGTAGTGTCAACTCGTAAATTTTTTGTCAACTTTTAAATATGGCCGCCGTCTATAAATTTATTAAAATCTACATACCTATACAGCCATTTAATCAAAATATTCTCAAACAGAATACATACATCAATGTTTTATAAAGTTACTTAAAATTTACTAATGAGTTATTTACAAAATATATTTATACTGTGTATACCAACCAAAATTTAAAAAATAAATACAAGGTGTGTAGACTCTACATCAACTTAAAATTTCGTAAAACGAAAAATTAATAATTTAAGGTAAAACCAATTAATTAAAAAGTGATGAATCTCTTATAGTAGAGAAAAAGATGCAAGTTGCTTGCAAAACAAGTTTACACTACGATATTTCAAGAAATCTTTGGCATAGACTTGAAATTTGGAAAAAAAATTGTTTACTACTTAGAAAATCTTTGTTCCAAATTTAAAATCACTGGGTCAAAGCGTTTTTAAAATATCATAGTGTAAACTTATTTTACATCTCACTTGCATCTTTTTCCCCTCTATATACCCCATTCTTTTTTCTATAATTCGTTTTTGTGACTGATAAATAAGATCATATTAAGATCAGAATAAAACAAATCCAGCAGACTATTTTTGGGAAAATTGATGTTAAAACCAAATAAAATTGCTTTTCTTAAAAAAGTTATTGTTAAATTAAAAATAACTGTTTTTTTATTTTTTGCGAAATCAAAAATTACAAGTAAAAAAAACTTGGTTTTCTAAATTTTAAAAACATGCAATTTAAATTTAGTTTAACCTTAAAAAGAAAAATTAAAAAGGCTTGAATCAGGGTTGGTGCAAACTCTGCAAATGGTGTCTCCTCAGAGAAGATTTATCAGTAAACGATTTATCACAATCCCTGCATTTAAATGTTTTGCCTGTATGAGTGACTAAATGTCTACTTAACCCACTTGCATGACAAAATACTTTTGGACATAATGAACAATAGTGTAACTGCACCTCGGATGGGTTATTAATATGAGTACGTAGGTGGATTCTCAATGGTTCTTTTTGGGTAAATCCCTTGGGACAGTGGGGACAACTGTAGGGTTTCTGACCAGTGTGGGTCATTAAATGGCGGAACAGTATCTCTTTTTGGGCGAAACTCTTTTGGCAAACTTCACATTGGAAGGGACGTTCACCTGTATGGATTCTCTCGTGACGAACCAAGGCTGACCGGGTGGGGAACCATTTTTCGCAAATACCGCAGCTGAAACCCCGTTGCTGCATGTGAACCGATGCATGTCTCCTAAAATTAAAAATATATATTTATTATTGGAATTATTTTGTAAGGTAAATGGTGGTAAATTTGATAAAGGGGCAATTGTAATAATGTTTTTACTGCAGCGACATCCAACAGAATATATTCGTACACATTAGTTTAATGCGAGGTTTCTTTCTCCCAAGTTTTAATTAAAATCACCTTTTTTACTAACTTTTTTCTCAAAAACGATTGGCCCAACTATGTTACAATGAGGTACATTTTGAATGTGTTTTTAACTAAAAACTCATATTTTACTAAGAAAGTTTAACAAAAGTACATAAAGTAGGATTGTTTTTAATAATATTCGTGATAGGGCTAGGCAAAAGAGCAAAACCTATTTTTTTATTTAAAAAAAAAATGAAGCTGAAGTTTGCAACGTTTATTTGCAACAAAAATTCAAATAGTATATTAAAGTACTAGTTTCATAACATAAGTTTTTAGCGCACGAGTACAAGTTTAGAAAACAAGCCGCTTGCGGCGAGTTTTCTAAAGTATTAGTGCGCTAAAAACGTGTTATGGAATAAGTACTTTAATATACTATTTGAATTTTCGTTGCAAAAAAACGTTTCAAACTTCGGCTTCATAAAAAAATACATTTTTTACCTGAGCTGAATTCTTCTGGCAAATGACTTGGGGCACTCAGGACACTTAAATATCTTCAATTCTCCCTCGTCGTTGATCTCGTTCTGCTCAGGTGGCGTCGGCAGATCGGCGTCGTCACCGGTGATGAGTTCCATCACTATTACAGAGCCGTCTTCTGTCGTCACTTCCACTTCGGTCGATCTTCCGTCAGTTTGGTTCACTTTGAGTTGCAACTGTCCGCTTAGGTTTAAATCTGTAATTTGAAATTAGGCATAAAAATAATTTCTTACTAGCAAGGCAAATTATTAATACTAAACTGTTCACAAAAGAATACTTAATACTTAAATAATTGTTTTTACCCTTTTGACCCCTTAGGGAATGTTCAAATATTACGTAACGCAAATTTTGATCATTTTGGACCCCCACCTGTAACACTATTTTCCTATACCATTAACATGGGTGTAACACTCCAAAATGACCCCCCCCCCAGGAGCGTTACGTAAAATTTGAACGTTCTCTTACACCACCTTATTTTTTACCAAATATAATTCCAGAAACCTATGGGTAACTAATGTTCCAAACGTAAGTATTTATTTAGTTCAAAGCATTTCAGACTTTTCATGAAGAGCATTATGTAACTCAACATCAGTACCCCTTTCCCTCTTGTCACACTACTCCCCAAAGTGCATTACCAATTTTCTCAGACAGACTGAAAATCATATAAACCATCCAGATACATATAAAGGAGCAATACTTTTTTAGAAAATTTCCTAGATGAAAGTAATACTGATCAAAAAAAATATATATATTTACCAGGTTGTGAAGCAAGGGTGGCTTTTACAGCATCAGCGATAGCATCCATATTAGTCTCATTGTCCATAACATAAACATCATCATGTTCCAAAATCTCCGTTTTCATCTGCGTTGCAGTGTTCAAAGTACAGGCATTCTTATTCACTTCTGATGACAATGTTATATCTTCAGGGTCCTCTTCTTGTTCTAGTTCAGCATTTGTTTGAAAGTATGTTACTTTTGTACTTTGAATGATATCTTCATCTTGTTCAGTGCTAGGTCCAGCTTCATTTTCATCTTCTTCATGTATTTCCATCATTTCTGTTTCTTCCGCGCTTTCGTTCGTTTGCCCCTCGTCATGTCTCATCTCCATGATATGTTGTCGTAGTTTCATGTCAGAGTTTTCACATTTCTTTCGAAAGTGATATGATTTTTCCAACTGACTTTTACAAGGGTGGCATATCTTATCAGGTAATCCATCCCCCTCAAATATCTATTAAAAAATTGAAGAATTAACTTAAATTACTTGCCCATTTAATTTAAAATCTAGTTGGCGTTAAAAAAAGTATTCTAAATTTAAAAATTGTTTTTAAATAAAAGAAATCTACCTTAATTACAGATCTTAAATTTGTCAATATCAGAACAACAACAAAAACTTACCTCGAGAGCAACGCAAGCCATAATTTTAAGGGTAAGCGGAATGGCTTCTTCACTACTATAAATTGGAAACAGTTCATTTTCCTTGTTCATACAGAGCCTGCATAATTCGTTTAAGTCAAGAAGAACGGGTAGTTCCTCTTCTTCGCTGATTTTTTTTCTACTGTAGGTTTTCATTATTATTGATAAATTAGTTATCTATTTTATTCAGGTAACGCTCACTACTTTATCTGACACAAAATGGCGTTTATTGACTGAAGTAGCGCGCGCAGTTTTCCTATTTATCGAGATCGACGGTGGCGCCATATGCAAATTAACGGATTTCGGTTGAACTATATTTGAAATTTAAATTACCGGCAAAGTAATCTAGATTACTTTGGAATTGAAATTATTTAAAGTAATCTAACTTAAACAAAAGCAAATCAGGGAGCTTGGATTAAAAATGTTGCTTTCCTCCACCTATTAAAGTTGTAAAAGCCTCGAGGCTTTCGTTTTAGTAAAAAATGGTAAAAATAAAATATCAAAAATATATTTTTTATTTCGAGATTTATTTATTTAATTTGTACAATAAGTCGATGACTGACAGCGCTAGATGGAGAAACTCCAGTAGTAAGCCAACAAACAATGGTCCGGCGGCCGCCCAGCGGCATGCCAAAGTAGCGCGCCATTGGCAATTTGCAGCAGCCGTCGTCAATAAAAGACAAGTGCGTACGGTCAAACGATCATCATTTTCTGCTCTTTAGCCAATCATGTTGCGTACAATTTACCGACCTCCTCCCCACCTATCTTGAAAACCAAAAAAGTTGCATATTTCATGCATTAAAAACATAAAAGTTGCATATTTCATGGGTTAAAAAAAATAAAATAATAAATTTTTAATTTTGGGAAAAAAAGTTTTAAATTTTATGGCTTAAAAATATAAAAGTTGGGATTTTTAAATCTTAGTATAAAAAAATTGCATATTTCATGGATTAAAATTATAAAACTTGCATATTTCATGGCTTAAAAATAATAAAATTATAAATTTTTAATCTTGTGAAAAAAGTTGTAAACTTCATAGATTAAGAAATATACAAGTAAGGATTCTCAAACCTTGAAGAAATATAAATAACTTAACCAGAAGGTGTAATAATTTGATAACTATTTTTTTGAGAAAGGGTGGGACCTTTAGTCATGAACTTTTTTTTGTCGAGGAAAAAAGTTGTGTTTTTAGGCTAAAAAAAGTTGTAATTTTTGACCTTCTCCCCCCCCCACCAAATCTCCTTCGCTACGGCCCTGACTGCAGTCGGGGCCGTATACCTATAGATACATGTATACCTATAGTTTTGTTGACAGCAAACACCCTGTATATTATTATATAAATGCTGGTGAAAACCGTCTCTGTTCACTACACAAATTTTTCCAAAAATAATTTGTTTTGCTAGCGGCTGCAGAAACTATTTTCAGATTCACCTCGTTGGCACGGAGAAATTTTCATTTATTAATAAAGACAAACAACCAATTTTGAAATTTATTTGCACCGTTGCACAGTGGGCCAGGGAAAAATAAAAGTGGACAAAATTCTGAATTTTTGCATAAGGCTATTTTTTATACCGCTGATTTTAAATAAAATAACGAAAAAATAAATTAATTTTGGAGAAATACTTAAAATTAAACCATTTAATATGATAAAGATACGATCGAAGTTAAAAATATATTTAGTCCCCTATTTTCGTGAAAATCATTATTTTATTATTATATTATTTTCTTAAGGAATCTGTAAAATAAACTATTTTTTTAATCATAGAATATACCCAGTCCGCACATATATGGATGCAACATGGTAAAGAAAGATTTTTTAGGTAACATGTGCCATATTACATGAGACATAACATACATATGTATGCTACATAACATGCCCTATAACAGAAAGATTTTTTACGTTACATGTGCCATATTACATAAGATGTAACATACCTATGTATGATACATAACATGCAATATTGCATGTTATGTATCATATACATGGTACGAGAACATACACGATACATAAAATGTTATGAATTCAATACTAAATATGGCGTCTATATTATTTTAATTTTTATAGGTTATAATCACTAATATTCTTAAAATTGTTGTTAATAATAAAAGTTTTACCCTTAAGTAGTAGAAACGCATGTATTTTTAGACAACTAAACTGATTTTAGATAATTTTAGACAAAAAATTAAAATATATATTTTTTTTTAAAATGATTATTTGCTATTTTTTTTTCTAAAAATTGGCTTTTTATGTGGCCCATGATTTTTAAGCCTGGTAGAAAGTTTGCTTTCACAGTAAAAATGCACATCGTATAAGAATTTTGCCTGATGGATGCTATATATAAAGATATTTATATACTTTAATTATTAGGTTTATCAAAAAGACGTAAAAATGTTCACCATGTCTAAATCTATGATGCACTCCATAACAAGCAAAATTCGGAAACGCCTACTTTTATTGTTATGTACCTAGTATGTATCTGATATGTAGCATGTTATGTAGCTGATACATAACTTGAGGCGGAATTGTTAAAGTCCAAGGACTATACATGGGCTATAAAAATTACATGTCTGCAACATCACATAGAACAGTGGTTATGTACCTGTTATGTTCCTGCCATGTATTTGTGTTGACTGGGTATACTTAACTATCCTTAGGTATACCAATATATTGGTCTAAAAATATATACAGATGGCTTAAGATCTTGAAATAAAGATTTTCATGAGTTAAGGTTCAAAAACCGATGCGTCATATAGAGTCAGCCATTTTTAATTTTTAGGTTATGGACATTGGTCTACATAAACATATTCAAAAGAAGACATTTGACACATTTTTAAAAAGATTGAAAAAAAAAAATTGGACCACCCTAGTGACGCGGATTTTTTAAAAAATTTTTTCGTTGTTTTTTTTTTTTAAATCAGCGGTATCAAAAATAGCCGTATGCACAATTTTGTCCAATTTTATTTTTCCCTGACCCACTGTGTGTTGGTATAAAGGTTATCACGTTAAAATGTTCACAAAATCATTTTGGGACAATAGGTGGAACAGGGAGCACTCATGCTCAGTGTTAAAACAATAAATAAATTCTGTTTTTTTAAGAATTAATCTTTTTTATTTTGTTTTTCTGCTTTTTTATTTTTTTTTCTATTATTTTATAAAATATTTTCTGTAAATTTTTCTATGATATTTTTTTATCATACAGTGCGGTCCAAAAGTCAGCCCCCCTCTTAAGCTTTGAACGAGTTGAGATATCGACTTTAAATTTAAAAACTTTTCGCATATATTTGATATTTTCAGCACTTAAAATGTGGACAGGGGGGCATGGGGGACATTTAAAGGAAAGAGAGACTTTTCTAAAAAAATTGTTTTTTTAGTCCTGATTTAGTGTTCTACGGAACCCTAAAAAAAATTATTTTTATTTCCGCAATATGAGTCCAGGGGGCATGGTCCTCAGGCCTATGTACATTTACAACCATAAGTCCCCCTCGAGGGGGGCGCCCCCCTCTTGGAATATTGTCTATAGAGGAAAGTCGCCTAATTTCGGATACCATTTACAATGTATTCAATATTTAATACTCAGTATTACTTTTTGATATTTTTTTTATATAACCAGATACAACTTATTATAGCGAACCATGATTTATTATAAAAGCAATTTTATTACAGTTTATTTTTTCCAAAAAACACGGTTAAAAAAAAATCAGCGCATTTTTGTGCATTTGAAAAAGGGCTCCTAATTTCGGACATATCCGAAAAAATTTTTTCAAGAGTAGATCTGCATCCCATGGCTTATGTTTCTTGTTATTCCTTCACATTTAAGACGTAATTTAATCATTAAGCGATTTTCTACGAAATACTATAGGAACTATAATTTTAGATTCCCAATTTCGAATATCTTAGTATCTTAGGTAATTTTCGTTTTTTCAAAATTGTTTATCTTAGTTTGTTGTATCATTATAAAAAAAAATAATTAATGGTTGGTTATCCTGAATAATAATTACCTTGCGGATATCCGAAATTGGGAATAAAATGCACAAAAATGGTCTATCCGAAATTAGGCAACTTTCTGCTTTTTAGATTAGAAATTTGTAGAATGTTTACGTTTTCAAATTGCTTAATTATGAATAGTGGATCAATTTAACTAACATCATAACTTACCCAAGACAGAATCACAAACTTTTATAACGATTATTTATAAAATAAACAAACATAATAATGCAACTGAGCACAAAACTGCCATTTGCAATATAAACGATTTGTGCTGCCATTTAAAGGGGAGAAGCTCTACCGTTATCATATTACAGGACGGATTTAGTTTGACTTTTGGCTTCACATAAAAGTAGGTTTCTATTTACCTTTGCAGACAGTATCTTAAATACACTACTATCCGAAATTTGGAAACCATCCGAAATTAGGCGCATTTCCTCTAATTTTAAATATTATAAAATATATACAAATTTTAAATATATTTTTAGTCTTTTTTTCATTTAATAAAAATTTATAACTTTTATGTATTTTTATTTACTTTAACACGTTTTGAACCCCCTGGGATTTCGAAAAGTAGGCGGCTATGTAAATGTGTTGTTTGAATATGAAATAGCTATAGCCACTTGCACTTATTTTTAATGTTTGAAGTATAAATTTAAAATAAATTTATATTTTCTAAAAATATCGTAGGTAAAATAGGTGCAAAAATTATTGTCAGTTTTACAAAAATATTTTAAAAACTGAACACTGTTCAGTGAACAGGTTACCTAGGTAGGATTAAATTACAGTTCACTTAAAAGTTAAAAATTCACTTAAAATTAATTACGAAATTTTGGAAAGCGAACTAAAAAATTAAATACCTTATTAAAAAAAAAAATAAAATAATTCCTATAACAACAATGTCTATTATAGTAGTAGTAGGTACGTATACATCTACCCAGTCAGTAGAACCTCGTCAAAATGACGTCATAATCTGGTGACTTACCTCGTCAATTTGACGTGAAAATGACCTCCTAATGTCACAGACCGATGACGTAATATATCTGACGTCATTTTTACGTCATGAAATATAACTATTATGACGTGAATTTTACGTCTTAAAGTATTTTTTATTTACCAGAATTCCCCTTTCGATTAAAACCAATGAATATTATTGTGTAAGTGTATAAATTGACCAAATACACTATAATAACAATGTTCTCTAGTAAAAATAATAAAAATATAATATATTATCATCAAGAAAAGTCGGCAATATGACGTTAATAAATGACGTGAAAAATTCGTCAATTAACTGACGTCAAAATGTCGACGATCATTGGTCGAATGACGTCTTTCGACCAGTAATCACCAGATTTTGACGTCATTTCGACGGGCGTCTGCGGACTGGGTATGTGCTTATAGGTAAAAATATATATTTCTAAAAATAAAAGAATTTTCATAAAATATGTAGGCGATACAGCAGTAACGGACTTGTAAATTTTGTTTTTGGATACAGAATATAAATAACCAAAAATTTATTATACTATTGTTTTATTTATCTAGATAGCTACACTATTAATAAATATAGTGTACTATGTATATTTTTTAATGTACTATATTTTTTACAGTATAGGTAAAAAAAGCTAAATCCCCTATAGCACACTTTATTCTAAGAATAATTTTAAAACGTTCTCAGAAGGGAAGAATATTCTAAGCAAGTTCCTGGAATATTCTTAGAACTTTTGGCATCTCAAAACTATTGAAGATAAACATAATTTTGTCACATGCTATTGTCAAAATCTATCTATACAAAATGACAAAATTAAGCGTTTTGAAAAATTCGACAAATTTAAAATTTTCTGAATATTTTGAATAATTTCGTCATATTCAAAAACAGCTTTATCTATATTAATATTCAACTTTTTAAATTATTCTATTACGAAAAAATATATAATTTACCGATACATTTTTTGTTGTAAAATGAATAGATTTCGCTATTTCAGGACACAATTAAAAAACTGTTTTTAATGACTTAAGTGATTGGCATACAATTTTTGCGCACCGGGATCGATTGCGATCTTTTAGTGTTTATAGTATTATATTTATAGTTAGGGAAAGAAAGTTTGTCCAAAAATTCATTCAGGTTCGAGTTTTTCCAAAGTTGGCTTTTTAATCTAATTTGACTGAACTATTAAAGGTTTTCCATTTGCAATTATGGCGAAGGCGCAACGTAGTTATTCGAAAATTTAGTATTAATTAGTATTAATTAATACTAAATTTATCATTAATGTTCAACCAAAATAGAATTGGTAACTAATGTTAGATTATTTTCAATAATTGTTAAAACTGTTAATATCTTAATTCTTTCCGTTATTCTTGTTATATTTATTTACAAAATAATAAAAATGATTAAATTTCTTAATTGTTAATAGGGAATCCAGGTTTCGGGCTCCCGATCCCGAAATCCCGAAAATTTCAAAAAGTTCGGGATCCCGATCCCATCAAAAATTAATTATCTTGTATTAAATAAATAAAATTATAAAATTTAAACCAAAAACTTTTATTAAAATAACCCGTATAATAAGTAATATTTTACTAAATTAAGAAAAATAAAAAATAAAATAAACATCAAGAAAAAAAAACAAATATTTAGTAAAATATTTATTATTTAAAAAAAAACAAACTTTTTAAAAGTTAAATAAATTAAATAAAAAGTTAAAAAAAAACAAACTTTTTAAAATTTAAAATAAATTAAATAAAAAGTAAAAAAAACATACTTTTAAAAAGTTAAATAAATTAAATAAAAAGTTAAAAAAAAACAAACTTTTTAAAATTTAAAATAAATTAAATAAAAAGCAAAAAAAACATACTTTTAAAAAGTTAAAATAAATAAATTAAATAAAAAGTTAGATCTAAAACTACCAAGTTGGTAGTACCAACAAAACAAAACAAACAACATTAAAATATAAATTCATATAAAAAAAATATATAAAAGTAATTATAAACAAACTTAAAAATTTTAAATTAAAATTATGTTTTTTCTATGGTTTATTTAAATCAACTCCAATATGACTAAGGATCTAGAATTTCTTAATTTGATTAATGCTAGTCGTAGCAAAAAGATCCGATGGTACAAAGAACTAAACTACGCCAGGAAAAAAGTTTCTTTGGATATTTGGTTCCTAAAG
This sequence comes from Brachypterus glaber, assembly GCA_958510825.1. Taxonomy (NCBI): domain Eukaryota; kingdom Metazoa; phylum Arthropoda; class Insecta; order Coleoptera; family Kateretidae; genus Brachypterus; species Brachypterus glaber. The sequence goes on along the minus strand of OY294047.1, from coordinate 47,278,000 downwards.
TCCTGCAAAAAGCTTAAAGTTTTCCTAAGTTCATTCAAGTCAGAACGAAGAACAAATCTAAAAATATATTTTGGAGAGATAACATTTTTTCTACGGTTTATTTAAATCAACTCCAATATGAGTAAGGATCTAGAATTTCTTAATGTTTTTTAGCTTATCTTTTAAAAAAATGGTCATGAGCGACCTCTAGATTTTTTCAAAACTTCTGAAAAAATTCAGGGATAATACTCTTAACTCAGCCCGTTTTCCAAGAAATTGTTTCGTTAGGTCTATGAGTTATAGACTATGACCTTCTTTAGGGGTGCATTTTCACCATCGTAAATAAATAATATTATACGCAAATCACAATTACATATCGAGTAACCAGATTCGAGTTGAATAAATAAATTCTAATTTTTCGGGATTTTCGGGATTTTTTTCGGAATTTTCGGGATTTTTTTCGGAATTTCCGGGATTTTTCGGGATTACGGGATTCAAAAATCTTCGGGATATCCTGAACTTTCGGGATCCCGAATTTCGGAACTGGAAACCCTAATTGTTAATTGTTTTTCTATTGGAAAAATATATAAAAATAAAATTTATTCAATTAAGTATACTTATAATATTATATAAAAGCATATTTTATTTTTAACTCGCTCGTAGAAAAAATATTATTCCAAGCGCATGCGTAAGCCTCTTTCCACACTTGTTAGGAAAATAGCTATTTCGGTCGATTTTAATAACGGTTGTTTCCACCCCTAAAAATTCTACAATGTTTTTGTCCATGATGGAAAAAAAAAATATGTACGTGTGAGTGAGTTGGACCCAGTTCCGATTGGTTAAAATGCAATTTTTGGAAATTTTAAGGATTTTTTTTATTCGAAAATTCTCTTAAAGATATCGGAATGGGGGTTTTAACTTGTTTAAGTGTTCCAATTTTGAACTCAATATCACAGTTCGTTCAAAAGTTAAGAGGGGGGTGACTTTTGGACTGCACCGTATTTTTATTACAATAAAATAATACCAACCTACTTTCTATTTCTTTAAAGCAATAATACTTGTTTATTTTTTTATTTTTATTAGTTCTCTGTATCTCATCATTGAACCTGTAGAATAAGTGGGATTATCTTTATATATAAATTATTACGAATAGGCGTATGTAAGGTTCCTAAAATATAATAATACATAAAATTATACAGCCTGTTCCAGAACTCGTGTACCGAAATTTAAGAGGTGATTCTACATCCAAAAATATGAAAAAAAGTTTCTATAAAGGTTGGTCCGGAAATGAGCCCTAAGGGAGCTACGGCCCTTCGAAGATGACGTATTGAATGGGGAACAAAAAAAAGCACCAATAAAATTTTAATGCTGCAGGGTGATTCTTCATTTAAAACTGAGCAAAAAAGTATTATACACCAAAACACCTAAATTTAATATTAAAGGAGTAATAGCCTTTTAAAAAGTAACGTTTTTGGTGGCACAAAATGTTACTTCCTCTTAATTGCATTTTTTTTTTGATAACGGTTGCTCCTACAGTGTTACACTATATGATATTTTATATGTATTTTTACTCTAGAAATCTATATTTTTTACAACAAATCCAAAAAAGATACACATAGAAAAGTTTGGGGCAAAAATGTTTTAAGCCTCATATATTTTGTCCGTCTGGGCACGCCTCTGGATAAATTAAAAAAATAAATTAACATAAACTTATTGCCCTTATTAATACTAGTATACATGCAAAAGCTCGCCGCTCTAGCTTATACGGTACCCGAGTTATTAATTAAAAACATTATTTTTATTTCAATTTTAAAGGGCCCTAGATCCCTTAGGGCTCATTTCCGGACCAACCTTTATAGGAACTTTTTTTATATTTTTGGATCTAGAATCACCTCTTAAATTTTGGCATGCCAGTTATGGATCACCCTGTATGTAAAGACAAAATTTCCCAATGAACAATATTATTGGCTTACAAGATGGATATGTCCATGCATAAGTGTATGGGCATATTTGTTTTCTTTCATCTTTCATATACGCCACCTAGTTAAAAATTGTACATTTTAACTTACGCCTTACACTTCCACATCTCAAACTTAATATTTTCCCTTAACACCTAAATTTACCTTATTTTTAATTTGTTACCTTTATTTTTCATGTCAATGTCATTAATTTCATTTTTTATATTTTAAGTAATATTTTTGTTATTATATTTATCCCCTGAAGATGCCAATCCAATAAATGGTGAAACGTTGGGAAATTTTGTCTTTACATATAATTTTAAACGAAGTTCTATAAACCTAGAATTATTTAAATTATTACATAATTAGAACGAGAGAAAATACATATAATAATAATAATAATAATAATAATAATAATACAAAAAAATACAAAACATAACTCCCCCCTCTCCCCCAAAGTTTTACCTATTTAATACGGCATTTTAAGTATAGCCCCTAGCTAGCAACTAGTAAGAAATAGATATGTTCAAAAATATTTTATAAGATTTTAAAAGAACAAAATTTTGACAAATGGGCCAAAATAGCTGTTACAGTATAAAAGATTGAAAAATATGGCAAATGATAATTTTTATTGTGTGATTTACATATCGTCATCTAAAGGCTCTAACGGTCTAACTCCAAAACGTCATATTTTTCAGGAGACGTAAAAAACTTAATTATAGCAATTTAGAACTTTAAAACTAGCTTGTTCACAGGTAAAAATGTTTGAAATGTGTTAATGTATTTAAAACTTTTCATTGTTATCTATTTTATATAAATTATTTGAAAATTAAATTTTAACCACAAAATCTAAATTCACTAATGGTCTAACTCCAAGGGAAGATAAAAGAGGATACCTATCGTATTATATCGCGTAATATTATTACAAAAAATTTATATTTTTATATTTAATATATAATATTACTACTAGGTAGGCATAATATATATACATTATTAATGGCAATAATTATAATTATCATCAAACAGTAAATTAACAAATATTTGAAACGGGATCCCCTGTTGTCGAGAAATAGTTTGACATTAGTGACAGTTCTCATTTAATTGTTTTCTCACAATCATATGATGGAGTTAGACACTTAGCGACTTAAAATATTTATATTTTTGCATTTTTTGAGGCTGATATTGGTTTAATGCAACTTTTTTTTTTTGAAGTATATTGGTAATCAGATAATTGAAGCAAATTTGATAAAAATCTCATTTTTGAAAAATTTGGAGTTAGACAACTAGAGCCTTTAGTGGACGATATTCAAAATTTAAATAAAGTTTAATTCTCATTTCGTTCAAAAGTTAAGAGGGGTGTACCATTTAAAATAATAACCCTGCATACAGGGTTATTCAGAAATAAGTCGAGAAATTTAAGAGGTGATTCTATATTAAAACAATATGAAAAAAGTTCCTATAAAGGTTGGTCCGGAAATGAGTCCTAAGGGAGCTACGGCTCTTTGTAATAAAAATAAGGTTTTTAATTAATAATTCTTGTGTGCTTTAAGTTAGAGCAACGAGATTTTGCATGTATACTAGCATTAATAATAAGTTTATATTTATTTATTTTTTTGAATTTATCCAGAGGACGGACAAAAGATGTGAGGCTTAACACTTTTTTGCCCCAAACTTTTGTATGTGTATTTTTTTAGTTTTTTTTTTTTGTAAAAATATAGATTTCTAGTAAAAAAATAGTGTAACACTGTAGGAGCAACCGTTTTCAAAAAAAAAAAATGCAATTAATAGGAACCCAGTCCGCACATATATGGATGCAACATGGTAAAGAAAGATTGTTTAGGTAACATGTGCCATATTACATGAGACATAACATACATATGTATGCTACATAAGATGCCCTATAACAGAAAGATTTTTTACGTCATTTCGCCATATTACATAAGATGTAACATACATATGTATGATACATAACATGCAATATTGCATGTTATGTATCATATATATGGTACGAGAACATACACGATACATAAAATGTTATGAATTCAATACTAAATATGGCGTCTATATTATTTTAATTTTTATAGGTTAGAATCACTAATATTCTTAAAATTTTTGTTAATAATAAAAGTTTTACCCTTAAGTAGTAGAAACGCATGACAACGTAGACAACTAAACCGATTTTAGATAATTTTAGACAAAAAATTAAAATATATATTTTTTTAAAATGATTATTTGCTATTTTTTCTCTAAAAATTGGCTTTTTATGTGGCCCATGATTTTTAAGCCTGGTAGAAAGTTTGCTTTCACAGTAAAAATGCACATCGTATAAGAATTTTGCCTGATGGATGCTACATATAAAGATATTTATATACTTTAATTATTAGGTTTATCAAAAAGACGTAAAAATGTTCACCATGTCTAAATCTATGATGCACTCCATAACAAGTAAAATTCGGAAACGCCTAATTTTATTGTTATGTACCTAGTATGTATCTGATATGTAGCATGTTATGTAGCTGATACATAACTTGAGGCCGAATTGTTAAAGTCCAAGGACTATACATGGACTATAAAAATTACATGTCTGCAACATCAAATAGAACAGTGGTTATGTACCTGCTATGTTCCTGCCATGTATTTGTGTTGACTGGGAAGTAACATTTTGTGCCACGAAAAATGTTACTTTTTAAAAGGCTATAACTTCTTTAATATTAAGTTTAGGTGTTTTGGTAAAGAATACTTTTTTGCTCAGTTTTAAATCAGGAATCGCCCTGCAGGATTAAAATTTTATTGGTGCTTTTTTTTTGTTTCCCATTCAATATGTCCATCTTCGAAGGGGCGCAGCTCCCTTAGGGCTCATTTCCGGACCAACTTTTATAGGAACTTTTTTTCATATTTTTTAACGTAGAATCACCTCTTAAATTTATCGAACTAATTTCTGAATAACCCTGTATATTTATTTATCTATCAAAAAATAATAACAATAAATACCTAATAGAAACAGATACGCCTATTGGCAAAAACTACTTAGTGTCTAACAGCAATTCGATGCTTGCCGCCTACATGATTTTAACGAAACAGTGGGAAAACTTAAGCGTCGCGACGCCTCCTTTAGTTTATCCCAGCTATCGTGTGTGAAAAAGCGGCTACGAAATAATACAGGTACGCATGATTTTTTTCGCAATTTTTTTACCGTTCGCCATTTTTTTTTTTTTCGTAATTATCGAAAAATTACACATTGTGTAATTTTTATTTTTAGATTTTGTTTTTGTACACACAGAAAACTCTTATGGTATACTATATAAAAAAGAAGGCAAACATTACGATTTTAAAATGCTTAAGCTTTTTTATTAATAATTAATCCAAATTATCGAATTTTTTATTAAATAATCTCTCTATTTTGTGCAATTATTAAAGTTAAACAATTAAACTGAGGGATATCAGATAGTAGACCGCAGTTTTGAGCTGCTGGCGCTCGTTAGGAATTAAAAAAATGCCTAAAATTGATTTTTTTTATAGTTTTGTGTTAAAATTTAGGCACCAAAATGTTTCAATTTTTCAAAAAAGAAATCGGGGCGGGAAGAAAACCCGGAGCACACTAATACATACTTGATTTTGAGTTGAAGATTTTTCTGTGTGTACGTGAATTTTTTTATTACTCGCGATAAGTGAAAATTTTCTTTTAAAAGAAAAATGGAAATTTTCATTTGTGTTATTTTTAGATATTTTTTTGTATACATGTAGTTTGCTTTTGTAGTTATAATTTAATAATGAAATGAGTGAAAAATGTTGATTTGTTTTTCATTTATGGAGCATTAAAATTTTAATATCTGACATAATTTTTAATTATAGTAACATTTACGTAAAATATTTAAAATATAAAAAGATTTATTCTACCATGACCGCTAAAAATATCGTAGGATACCTCGGGGTAATAGGGCCCAATATTTAATATAGATCATTTGCAAAAAATATATATTTGAAAACGCGCGTCCATATAATATTTAAATGCTTTTCATTAACTTCCTAAGTATTGATCATATTTAAAAATTTTACATAAATAGATATGATTGCTAAATTACATTAAAACAAATACATGCCCATCTCTCTTTATAAAAGAAGCTGTGAAGATATGTAATACTTCGCATTTTATACTATACTCCTCGAAGTTGCAAGTAGCTTTTTTTCTGGCGGAGTTATAAGCAGTGCCGGCTTTTGTATGAATTAAGTGAAACCCCTGCTTCAGAGCGGCTCGCCGCGGCGTCGTCGAGGGGCGTTTTTTTGTTTAGTCATTAAAATAGTTTTTGGACAGGGATTTCAGAAGTGAGTCCCTTTTTTTAGTCATCAAAATTTGAAGGGACCCCCTTTTTTAATCAGGTTGTTTTTTTAGTAGTTATTAAAATTTCGAGATGTAAACTATTTTTTTATTTTTAAAACCGAAAGCTTGCTTCAGGGGGCCGAAATGCTAAGGCCGGTCCTGGTTTTAAGTACAACTTAATTAAATTCTATTTGGATATTTCTAATATTTAAGTGGCGCCCCCTATAACTTTTTTTTTGTTTTCAACTGTTTTTTTTTCTTCTTTCTTTCTTTCAATAAAGGTAATTTTTCAAAAGAAAAAAATACATTTCACGTTTCCTTTTATTTTTTCGGTTTTCTAAAAGTTAAGCCCCCCCTTAACGTTTTTGTTTTTGTGATATTTTTAATAAAAAATTATTTTTCCTGAAAAAGTGAAGCTGATCGAAGATTTTCTTTTACTATTTTCGGGGGAGATTCTTTTTAATTTTAAAAGGCTTAGTGATTGCCTAGACTGATTTTTCCTGAAAATTTGAATTTGATTCTTTCTTGAATTATGGTAAGGACAAGGAAACATGACATAAAGACAGATAGACGGACGGACGTACAGATTAAGTTTAAAAGTTAAAAAAATATAAGGTGGGTGAGCCAATTATGGCCATGTTCCTAATATTGCCACCCCCGCTTAAACTTATTAGTACGTTAACTGTGACATAGATGGCACTGTCCGTATATCTGTTTTATCGAAAAACGCAGTTCGTGTTTCGTGCTCTTTCACTATAAAAACTTGTAAAATTGTGCTGACTGTCGCAAGCTGGGTAGCATAGATTATTGCAGGGTAAGAGCGTATTAAGGTAGGCACAAACATGCACTTTGGTACAAAAGTTTTTGACTTTGGACAAAATTTTTTTTTTTTGCTTCTGCTGTGATGCTGCGAGGAGTTTATTAAGTACCCATATTTTACACGCGAATAATTAGATATCATAATTCACTTATTTTACTGAATTTTACGTTAACATATGACGCGAATCAGTTTTTGTGCCAAAAATAAAAAACGTGTATCCAAAAATGTTTCAAATTATAAATTCGAATGTGCGAAACTATGTTTTGATGATATATAAAATAACAAAGTCCAAAAATACATTTCCTAAAAGTATAAAAATACGCGGATAAAAAACTAATTTTTACCCCACCCCGATTAAAAAAAAAACCTAACCGAGAATTAAAAGTCTCTAAAACAAAAAGCGTTCTTGAGTTAGAAAAAGTCCCAGATAGACCGAACTGTGGAACTAACTATAGTGAGCGACATTTTTTATTTGCTTGAAATTTTTTTCAATTTTTTTTTTAATACAAGGCTTTTCCTATTATAAATAAACAAAATAAATGGAAAAGAAAAAGACTTTTCAATTTTAAAAAAACTTTCAGATATACAGTGTGTTCAACAAGAGCGTGTCTTCAATAATTTTTTTTCCATGAAAGATATTTATTTATTATTTTTTTAAATTTAACTGGATAAAAAGTGCTATTTCTCTCCTACTAACTACACCGTGAAATCTCCGTTGTTATCCAGAATAGCTTGAAACCTTTTTGGCATACTTTCTGCGTATTTTACTGTCAACGACCCCCATTTATCACGATTGGCTGTTGCGAGATGCTTCAAATTCAGCAGTTTTGTTCCTTGAAGTTTGGACTTCAAAAGCCCCGACAAGTTTTCGATCGGATTTGCATCCGGTGGTTGTGAAGGACAAAGTAACGTCATGATGCCGTTTTTCGTCTTCCAGTCGGTGCAGAGTCAACTGAGATGTTTTGGATCATTGTCCTCTTTCAATAACCTCGTCAATATCCAATCTTTGTTTTTGGATCTAAACAACCCTTTTACTTACTTTATAAGTCCAAGCTGGTAAATTTTCAAAATTTTCTGAGCTTTCAAATTCTCAGTAAACAACTTTAGTCAACCAAATCCACGTTCTTAAAAGCATCCCCAAACATGAATTTTTACGGGGTGCCTAACTGCAGTTAGGCACATGTGCGCTGAACCAAATGCATTTCACAGTAAGACCAAGCATTTACACTTTTTAATCCCTTTTGATGCATTGGCGACCTTTAATTTAGGGCCTCGCGGATGCAGGCACAAAAAGACCGCGGTCGACCGCCTCAAATCTCTTGATGTAAACCGAACTGATTTTCTTTATACCTTTCGAATTTTTTGAATAATTAAAGACACACTCTTGTTGAACAGACTGTATATTTAAATGTGATAAATTGTGTTTTTTAATGATTTATAAAATAACAAATTCCAAAAATACATTTGTTAAAAATACAAAAAAAAAGATTAAACCGATTTTTCAATTTTTCAGCTTCAGCCTAAAATAAATCTGTTTCTCTGCATTTTAAAAATATTTGTTGACATGCTTTTTACAAGCGATTGTGAAATACGCACATTTTAAAAATATATTTCAATAGCGTAGAAACAAAAATTTGGAATTTTAAAAAGCTTTTAAAACTTCAGTTTTCTTTAATGGGCTGTAGAACCTGTTTAAAAACAAGTTCTACAAAAATGCACCTATGTAAAATTATTTTCAAAGTTGTTTTTTGGTTCCTGGGCGTTTATTTTTGTTTTTTTAGACTTTTTACCAAAAAAGGCGAGACAAAGACGAACGAAATAATTTCATATGAAGTGAAGCATAGTAACTTTTTAAATAGATAAACTTAAGTACCAATAATTCATCTTCCTTCCTCCGAATACTTTCTCTTTCTTTCTTGTACGTCTCTTCCTACCAGGCTCTGCTAGCCAGCCGGACGGACGGGTCAGCTGAATTTCCTGCGTTTTGAAGCGAGGATCTTGACGTAGGAAGGAGCGGCAATCCGACCCCGCGGATTTGCAAGCCACGCTCTTTGCTTCACAAAGAAAAACCTGATCGTTTAACAGTTTGTTGTTTTAATCAAACAACTGCACTCGTTTGTAAATACCGAACACGTTTACTTTTTTGTTGTTGTATTCTGTGCAATATATAATGGTTGGAGCTACAACTATTTATTGTTGTATACTATAACCTAATTGCGTAATTAACTATGCTTTTGTTCTATCAGTGTAAGAAAGGCTATAGGCGCAAGTGAGAATCGAACTAACGCTATTCGACGGGCTAAGTAAAGGTCTAATAATAAGTTAGACGCCTTAATCCGTTCGGATAGTTCCCCTATAGGAGAACTATATATACACAGGTTTTTTTATTGCATAGATAATTTAATAAAAATGAGAATTATTTTAAGTGTTTTAAAGAAAATTTGACTAAGTGTACATACAGCGACTCTATAAATAGATGAACTTGATCGTTAAACAAACTGTTAATCGATGTCAAGAATCTATCCCAATATTCATAGTTTAAAATAAGTTTATAAAGTGGTCTACATAATACTCTACAGGGTTTTTCTAAAATAACTTGGTGATTCTAGATTAAAGTAAAAAATATAATATACAGGGTGGTCAACAACTGCCATGCCAGAATTTAAGAGGTGATTCTAAATCCAAAAATATGAAAAAAAGTTTCTATAAAGGGTGGTCCGAAAATGAGCCCTAAGGGAGCTACGGCGCTTTGAAGATGACATATTGAATGGGGAACAAATAAGAGCACCAATAAAATTTTAATCCTGCATTTAAAACTGAGCAAAAAGTAATCTTCACCAAAACACCTAAATTTAATATTAAAGGAGTAACAGCCTTTTAAAAAGTAAAGTTTTTGGTGACACAAAATGTTACTTCTTCTAAATTGAATTTTTTTGAAAACGGTTGCTCCTACAGTGTTACACTATATGACATGTTTTATGTATTTTTACTCAAGAAATCTATATTTTTTACAAAAAAATACAAAAATATACACATACAAAAGTTTGGGGTAAAAATTTGTTAAGCCTCACATATTTTGTCCCTCTAGGCACGCCTCTGGATATACTAAAAAAATAAATTAACACAAACTTATTGCCCTTAGTATGGATTCAAAAGCTCGTCTCTCTAGCTTAAAGGGTACCGGAGTTATTAATTTAAAACCTTATTTTTATTACAGTTTTAAAGGGCCGTAGCTCCCTTAGGGTCGATTTCCGGACCAACCTTTATAGGAACTTTTTTTGATATTTTTAAATGTAGAATCATTTTTTAAATTTTGGCATGTCAGTTAATGATCACCCTGTATATTTTTTATCACAATAAAACTGCCAAGAAAGTCTTGAAACAAATATAAAAAATATTGTATTTTCCCCATTTACCCCCTGCCCCCAGGGATAATTCGAGGGGGGGTGTCTCAAAATTTTGATCGATTTCAATATAGAATGCAACCACCCGTTGGATTCGACGGAAGCTACAGACCTGTAAAGATGACTTTTTTATAAAGCCTTTTTATTAATCGCCCTGTATACATTCAATACATACTCTAATATTAATCATCCTAGAATAGATCTAATGTAAGACACTCTTACTAAATTCCTAGCGGCGCCTATTATACATTTAAGTATAAGACACTGTCGCGGAAATAGTTGCCCAGACAGCACATGATATCTTAAAGACGTCTTTTTAGATCTTAATTATGTCTGGACGCCTAAAGACATAAAAAGGATATCTTATGGACTTCTTTTTAAGGATGTTTAAAAGATATCTGATTATGATGTCTATAAGATGTCTTTTAAGTATCGGTACAAGACGTCTTAACTTCGATACTCATCGCTAAAAATAAATTAACCACAATCAACTATTAAAAAAATTACCATTTTCTTAAAGATCTTTTTTTGAAAAACGAAAAAAATTTAAAAAAATTCAAAAAAGAAATTTTCAAAAAAAAACTGAAAAAAAAAATAAAAAAAAAGAAAGAAAAAATACATTTTTTTAAGATCTTTTTTTGACAAACAAATTACCTCTCATTCTAATTCTTATTACGCTTTTTATATCAATACGACCGTACCTAGCAACGTAAATGGGAGGGGGTATTATGTTGTAAAGTCGCCTGCGCAAGGCGCCATTAAGGCGTCTTTAAAAAGATGTCTTAAAGACGTTACCTTTTGTAACATACGACGTCGTTAAGACGTCTTTAAGATGCATATACGGCGAAAACCGACGTTTTTAAGACGTCTTGAATGACGAGCTACGACATCTTTAAGATCTCTTTAAGTCATCTTTGTGCTGTCTGGGTGAAGTTTTTAACACATTGTATTTATCTACAAACAGGTTCGGATCCAGAAAATACTGAAGTAATAGTAGTTTATGATGAAATATACTGTTTTCGTATGACCTAGTTAGTAGTTAGTGCCCATTTCCCACTCGTTGCTTATGACAGCGGTCGGGAAGTGAAAATCAGATGATTTTACATATCTGCTGTCAGAAAATTAGTAAACGTCAAACACATAACCTCAAATTAACAAACTAATTTTAAGATCATTTTTGAGTTGTTTTGATGTTTAGGTGTTAGGTCGTAGGAAAAATAGTATACGCACCTCGACGCAAACCATTTCAGTGTAAATCGAGTGCTTGTTTTACCAGGCACGAGAGTGCTTTAAAGCACTCTCGTGCACCAAAAACTAGGTTCGTGTACTCGGTAAGTAATATACTATTTTACGGAGATTGTCAACCGAGCTCGGAGAGCCTGTGTATGCGCCTTCGCCAAAACTGAAAATACGAGTACGCGAAAGAATCTTCTGAAGGGTACAGTTGGGAGGCGAGGAACTTTTTTTTAGCCATTATAAATGTCCGTGAGGGGTAAAGCTTTTTTTTTCAGAGAAAATACTTTAATCTTAATTTTGTAAAAATTTTTTTCACCCCCACTCAATTTTTTTTTTAATAAACCCCTCGCGTCACCCCTAATTAGTTTATAAACTAATCAGGAAAGTATTACATAACGCAAAATTTGTTCATTTTTGAAAGAAATTTTGCTTTAAGGTTTAAACCGGTTTTTAACCGGTTATTACTTCCGTGTTTTAACCAAAAACCGGTCCTATGGTCTTCCATCTCTATTTTTTTTTAGAGGATTTAGTGAACGCCGTGTGCAATAAAATTTTCGTTTGGACTTTTTTTACTGACAACCACCCCCCCCCCCCTCTAGAGCGTTACGTAATACTTGAACGTTCCCTCAGAGATAACGCTGAAAAAAGCTTTACCCCTGAAGGAAATTTTTGAACTTAAGTTACGTTGTATTCGGTACTCGAAATTTTCAAGAAAACTCAAGGGGGAAGGTCCCTACTGTTTTTCTCACGAAAACAAAAAAGTTGTGCGGGTTAAACTTTAAAAAAATCGAAAAACGAAATATTTCTGAATATAATTACCTACATATCTTTACGACTTATTTTCTTTTATATGTCTAAAAAACCTTGAATAAGAAAATGTGTAAATTTTAATTTTTTAATTTCAATTTAAATTTAAACCAATACAAATGCCAAATATATCGTGACTCATTTGTATACGGCTGTCTGGATATACCAATTGATCAACTGTAGATATATTTCAGATATTTCAGGTCGAAATTTTCGGTGGTGAATAATTAAAAACCACATTTTTGTCTGAGTAATTGCCGATGCCAGGAATAGATCAAAACAAACCAAAATAAATAAATTCTAGATTTTTTACACGTTTTAAACAGTGCCAATCGAGGTGCGAATAATATTAGAATAGCAGAAGTATAAGACACTATGTCTGAAATGTTTTATAGTACAAAACATTATTATATGTATAAAAGTAAAACTAAGCTTAGTTAGTGACCTAGGTCACTTCATCTGGGCTTACTTCTTTCCATATGGCACTGAGCCATGAAACAAAACAAAGTAAACCCTAAACTGCTATTAGCATTAAATATTTTCTTTTCCTACGATCCTCTATGAAAATGACATTTAGCACACTCTTTTGTTCTTTAGAAAACGCCTTATATCGCACTAGTTTGATATTTTTATATCACACTCGTGTGATATTTATGTATGGAGGTTTGCCTAATTTTATTTAGATATTTATCGTAGGAAAAATAGTGCACATAACTCGTTGGAAAGTGTATTTCATACACTCGTGGGGTTTCCTCACTCGCCTGGCGGCTCGTTCGTAAACCTTCCCACTCGAGTGAAATATGCCATTTTCCACACTAATTATGTAATATACGATTACTTGCTTGAGGATAAATATATAAATACTTTGTTCTTCTTGTTACAGTTAGAGTAGAATCGAAATATTAACAAAATGGCAGCACAACCGAGATTGGTCAACAAACAGTTCAATTCACCAATTGGACTGTATTCCGAAAACAATGTCCGTGAAGTTCTCGAGAGAGAAACACAAATTCTCTCCAATGGAGCTGTTGGGTAAGTTAAAATACTAAAAAATTAAAAAAAATGCACAAAAAAAATCACACACAAGAGTTCAAATATCATTTCAACATCAGGTGGTTAAAAAAAGTGGTAAATTTATCATTCAGATTGCAAAATTTTTCATCATTATTATGGTACGCTAGGTGGTGGCCGTGGAGGTTTAAGCATTTGATATTTACTTCGTCACGGCTAGAGCGTGGGTTCGAGTCCCCGCGGTGGAAGACAAATTATTTAGTTCATGCGATGGGACATTGAGATTTGTGTCCGACTGTACATTATGGCTGCTCTCTTTGTGGCATGGAGAATTGTGGCCGATTATGATCTCAGGGTCCTTAGCAAAGGATTCCAGGTCTACACAGTATGGCTGCTCTCCTTGTGACATGGAGAATTGTGGCCGACTATACAGTAAGGATGCTCTCTTTGCGGTCTTATCCTGAATTGTTGAATTTGAATCTACTTGCCTTAGATTAAACTAGGTGGCAGAAATAATAGTTTGTTCAATTTCTATAAAAAAGAATTGTTCGAAAGTCACTATAAGCCGGTGGTCCACAGAAGGTAGTATGCACAATGTGCATTTGGCCTGCGTGCAAGTGATATTATCATGCATTACTGTGGTATTATCCCCCTTCAATGTAACTTTGCCAACTATGCCTGTGGAAAGCGGTTGAACAGTTTGGGTCAACTAATGAAGGAAAGCAAAAAGCACTTACGTGTGTGTGTGTGTGTGACCTTTCTGCTCCATCTAGCTAGACTCCTCTGGATACATCGTGCTGATGCTGCATGGATGAGGGAAGGAAAAAGAAAAGCACTATCTCGCGGTATATTACATTACGTGGTGTATCTATAAAGCGGTAATCTAGAATGCCGATAACACAAACCGGTGAACTGTGTCACTATACCTAGTATAGGTAGCAGCATCTTAAAGGGGCGAAATTCGCGTTTTTTTTTCACTGTGTATTATACAACGTGTTTCACCTGAGACAAATCACTCGATTTGCTTTAACTTTGGACCAAAAACAGACTATACTAAGACTAGGCTCTGGACTATAAAACTGCATTTTTTCCAATTTAATTCTGTATATTAAAACTTTATTTTAGAATAAAACTTTATTATGACGTTGTTATCGTAAATTTTAAGCCTAAATTTAAAGATTTTGTAAAATTACCTATATAACCTATATTTGGTTTAATTCATATGAATTTTACAATTTAATCTTAATATAACTCTCTATTTTTACTACTATTTTTTTACGTGTAGTGATATACAGAGCGGTCCAAAAGTCCCCCCCCCTCTTAACTTTTGAACCAGTTGAGATATCGACTTCGAATTTGGAACTTTTAAATAAGACAACTTAAACTATCTTTTAGCATATATTTAATACTTTTAGCTCTTAAAATGTGGGCAGGGGGGCATAGGGGCACATTTTTTTAAATGGAAAGGGGGGTCATGTAATACATCATTTTAAAGCTTATAAAATTCTTCATTTAACTCCATATTTTTAAATAAAAAAAAAATTTTTTTTGGGTTTAAAATGGGGTTGAAAATGGGTATTAATGTCAAAATTCCCCTAAAAAAACAAATAATTTTTTTAAAATGCCTAATTTTATCATAAAAAAATGTTAATTATACTTTTAAACTAATTTTAGTTGACATAAATAAAAATTTATAAAAAAAAAACTTAAAAAATCGAATGTTTTAGCACAAAAAATTGAAAAAAAAAACCTTAAAAAACATTTTTAAAAAAATTAAAAATGTTAGTTTAAATAGAGAATTTTATAAGCTTTAAAATGATGTATCGCACGACCCCCCTTTTAAAAAAATGACCCCCCATGCCCCCCTGCCCACATTTTAAGAGCTGAAAATATCAAATATATGCTAAAAGATAGTTTAAGTTGTCTTATTTAAGAGTTCTAAATTTGAAGTCGATATCTCAACTCGTTCAAAAGTTAAAAGGGGGGGGGTGACTTTTGGACCGCACTGTTAGTTTAATCAAAAAATTATATGCATCATTTATTATAAATTGTTTATTTTCTCTTATTTTGAATAAAGATTTGTCAGGTGTTTTTGGATCAAGATTGATTTATTTGTTACTCGCTGAAATATTTTCAGGTGATGATTCATCAGATGCATATATCACGTGATTCACTTTGTTTGGAGAAAAAGAATGTGTAATATTTTTAAATTCACTTTAGCCAATTTTTTTAGTATTAAACGAACCTCGAACGAAAACCAGTGCTTCTATATTAATAATAATAATAAAAATAAATAAATAAATAATAATTTATTAAAGTTCTTTTAATTTAATTTTCTGTTAGTGTTTAGAAAATTAGTGAAAAAATGGCTCCTATTTCTATTGTTGAAAGGTTTATATATTTTTTTAATTGAAAAATTAGTGAAATACTTCATATATATTAGGGTACCAAGGACCTACGGATTTTTTTGGGTCCCAACCCTCAAAATTGTTGAAAAATAAACCTGATTTTTTAAAAAATATTTAGAGGTTCCGTCCGGCGTTTTTTTAAATTGAAAATCATGTGAAGGGTTTTTATTTTTATAAGGATAAACAAAGTTTGATATTGGGCGTTTATGGAACAAAAGAGTGTTTCTGGATAATAAAGGAATATTCTTAATTTTTATGCCCCTCTACAAAAATAAAACGAATTTTTTATGAGGTAAAAATGCTAAAAATTGACACAAGGTTAATAAAGGCTAGAAAAAAAAATGCAATTAGAATTTTTTCCAATGAGTTCTTTCTTTATAGGGTATTATTCAATATGTCAGAATTCAGGGTTTATATTTACTTTTTAAAAAAATGTCCAAAAAATAATTAAATATGTCAAAAAGTTAAAAAAAAAATGCATTAAATTGCAATAAAATATCAATTTTGTAGCAAATAAATAAAAAATGTTTTTAAAATGCCTTGTAGTTATAAAAATAAAAATATTTCAATTACATACATATTATTATATGCTTTTTGGTCAAATATTGTCTTTTTTGTGATTTTTTTTTGACATCCTGTTCTTTTTCTCAAAAAAATAAATATTAGGCGTTAATTGGTACTTATCAATGAATTTATAAAAAAAATGACCCATGAAAAAAAAGTAAAATTTTTTGTAGCATAAATAAGCTTCATACGTCAATTTTTACAATTTTTGAACCCTGGTAAAGCCATTTTTTCATGTAAAAGGGTAATTTGAATTTTCCCTTATTATTCAAAAATAATTTTCTTTCCTAAAATCGCCTGATTTCAACGTTTTTATATTTAAATAATAATAAAAAGGCTTAACATGTTTTCTCTTTCAAAAAACCGCCGGGCGCGACCTGAGGGTTGGTTTTTTACCTAAATGAACATTTATAGGGTGGGACCCTAAAAAAATCCATTTTTTAATTTTGACTGGGGCACCCTAACGTATATACAACTTTTGTCTCGGACTAACTATGCATTTTAACGGTCATATTCAAATGCATGTCTCAGAAACTAAGAAGAAACTAAGAAAATAAGCATTTTAAGGTTTTAATAACTTTTTTTCTCAGAGTTGAAGATTTGAATAAAAATGTCTTAATTTAAACCAAAAACAAGAAATATTTATAATGAATCATTCTGATCAAAAATTTTTATAAACATATGTCTAAAAATGCTTAGTTTACGAGATATATGAAGAATTATTTAAAAATAAAATTGAAAATCGTCAAAAACTTTGAAATAAAAATAATATCCCCTATTCTCACTGTTAGATAATGTGGTATATAACGATTTGTTTTGAGTAAGAAAGTTCATAATAGTATATTAAAGTACTTTCATAACATACGTTTTTAGTACTAGTGCGCTAAAAACGTGTTATGAAACGAGTGCTTTATACAATTTTTTCTATTTTGCTCTAAAATTAAAAAAAAATTACATTTAAATTGATGACTGATTTAGGGATTTTTGTTTTGGATTGGCATTACAGTTTACACCATGTTTAAAATTCTATGAACAAATGATATTTTGACATATTTTATAGTCATCTCTTCCCTTTTTTACTGCAATTAACCAAGCCACAATTTTAACACGGTAAAAATAACCTAAACACAACATTTTGTAGAAAATTCAACTTTAAAGCGACATTGACATTTGCACGGAAAACGTCAAGCGATAGGCCAGGTCTGTTGCCAACCCAAAAGAACAAAAAGTACAGACCTCTTATGGGCCTATAAGAACACGTAAAATGCGTGTGATTATGAGCTTATAATGGTCGCAAAATACCTAAAAATGCTTAGTTTCGAAGTTATAGGCACTTTCCCGGTAAAATACGTAGCCAGTACCTAATACTATAATAATAATCGGTTAAAAGGTATTTGTTTAACAATCAGATGAATATTCTTAAATTTATTATTTGCGTAGAAACCATTATTAAATTATCAATATTTTTGAGGATTCATATTAATTAAATTTATTTGGTTTCAGTGTAAACTTCCACAATCCAAATGTTGGAAAACCACAAAATCTTCAAAATTCCGCAGTTTTGCGAATGCTTGAAGAAGAAGAACACCGCCAACGAAACGGACATCATGCGAGTAAGTAACAATAATAATGATTTTTGTAGATCGCTTTTTTTTATTTTTTTTTTACATTTTCATTAATAGCTACATAAAAAATATTAATTAAAAAATATTATTAACTTAAGTTTATTCGAGAGAAAAATATTAGATAAAATTCTACCAGGTATTCTTTTACGTGGGTCTACGCAAAAGAGTATATATTAAATTAAAAACTATTATTAATAGGCACCACAAAAAGTTTATAAATAAAAATTTAGTATCAGGGTTGCTTTTAAATTTTTTTTTATATACAACCTTGTCCAGAACTCGCTTACAGAAATTTGAGGGTATATTACAACCCTCTGGAAAATATGAAAAAAATTTAAAAAAAATCCATCTTCAATACTAATTAAAAAGGAAGCTATTTAATCTGACCAATCCTGTTGCTCATGTTAAATTACCTACAAATTAGTTTTTCCCTACTTATTAGTTACTATGTTTGCATTTTAATTGTTGACGCGTGCATTGTTTGAGACTTTCAACTTTAGAATCTTTTTAGGTTAAAATTTTTTGACAAAACCGACAGAGGCTATCGAATATTCTATTTTTATAGGGTCACTCAATCCGGCGGTGGTTTTTTTGAGATTAATAAATATTTATGTCACATTAATCACCATTTCAACCTACAGAATATGTACCTGCAATAATTAAATTTACTTCCATAGCTACAAATTCAACGTTTAAAGGTAATTTAACATCAGCAACAGTATTGGTCCACTTAAAGCGTTCTTATTTTTGAATTGAACGAAGATGGATTTTTTTTGACATAATTTTCATATTTTCCAGAGGGTTTTTAATATACCCTCAAATTTCTGTACGCGAGTTCTGGTCAGGCTGTATAAATACCTATATTTAAAATTTAAAATAAATAATAAAAGTAAAAAACGTTATTTATAGGAGAAATACCTCATATTCATCTATTTTTGCGTCTTTTTATGTCAACAAATGTTCGCTAATTATTCGATTTTTTTTTTGATCTATGGATAAAAAATTTCAGTTAATTAACATTTTTAGTGTAGGTATACCTTTGGTATCGCAAGCTAAATATAATTTGTAAAACTATTGCAAACTAATTTAAAAATAACTCAAAGCACCTGTGTGCACTTTTGCGAGACATAAGCTTATAAATATTTTTAAATAAACGATTACACTACCCAACAACATTTTAGTGCAGATTTAATATCTTTTATATTTAATGTAAAATAATTTTAACAATTTCTTTTTAGATTTTTTTATAGACATTACCCATATTATTCTTAGTATTCGGACCTTTGCAATAATTTCCCACCTTGAGTTATATACAAAAAGAAAAAACTTACTTTTAAAAACTTAATAAGAAAATATTGTTTTACTACATGAAAACTTAATGATCAGTTTCAACCCTGATCCAAATTTGAATAGGGGAACAGGGGGCACAGTGAGTCATTGGACACAATGAATCGTTGACTATAACTCTACCAATATTAGTTTTAGAAACGCCGGTTTCTAATGGCGGGCTAAGAAGACGTTTCTCTAGATAAAGGGTCAGTTGCCGGCAAACCTGCGTGACGTTTGTTGAAGCGAAGAGGTGGCTGCAAAAAATAAATAATGAAAGTATTTTTTTTGTTAAGCTGTTAATTAGGTATATTTTTACTACTTTTACGTAAATTCCAGTGTAATTTAGTATTTTTATATTCTTTATTAACTCCTTAATAAGTGTGTTTACACAAATTTATCAGATATTTGGTATGTTTTTTTATGTCCACTTTGAATTGGTCTGGTTACTGTGGGGACACAGTGAGTCAAAGACCGATTGGACACAGTGGCTCATGATCAATTGGTCGGTCTGTCCGGGAAATCTTGTGGGCACGATAACTTAAGAACGCTTTAAGCTAGAGACTTTGGCATACAGGTATGTTACCAAAAGTTCTCGCTCGGGATTGTTCACCAAAAAAAATCCCGAGCGAGAACAATATTTGTTTACAAAAATTTGAAAATTTCATTATAATCTGATAATAAAAAAATTCTCCACCCCCGCAGTGGTAAGGGGGTAATATTTTAAAATATTTTTCATATTTTCGTGAAAATTTGAAAATGGGGGTTTTTGAGATTGTTAAAACTAAATCTTGAAATTATTTTTTTACAAATCCACCCCCTTAGGGGTGGTGATGATTTTTTTGAAAATTGGTTTATACAATATACAATCAATGTATACATTTAACATTGCTTTTCAGGGTCTTAATTTACGTTAGTTTATTTTGACTTTTGTTTTTTTTTTTCTTACTTAAGAGTTTCATTTTTAAGGTTTTGATTTACCTACGTTAATTAATTTTAAGTTTTGTTTTATGTTACCAAAGAGTTTAATTTATTTAACTATGTAGGTATCTAAAATAAACATTTTTTTTTAATTAATAAATTGACTAAATTTATTTAAATATCACGATTAACTGTACCCCTTGCAGTGATTCACTGTACCCCGTACTGGGGGCTCAGTGAATCAAATCATACTGTCAAAAAAGTACTTGTAAAAAATCATGGTCTATTCATTTTTAATTTAAACCTGCAAATTATGTTAGCTTAAAGATCAAAGAAACGTAGTGTGAAAAAAAATCTGAGTTATTGTAAAAACTTTAAAAAATATGCGCTCTGAAAAAGTAAGTGACTCACTGTGCCCCCTGTTCCCCTATATTTAAATATATGTAACGTTTAAAAAAATATATCCGGTTAAAATAGCAGTTAAAAAAAATAATTTTTAAGTTAGGGGCTGTCCATATATTACGTAAGGCAATTTTTCAAAAAAAAATGACCCCCCTCCCCCCTGTGTAACAAACTGTCACATTTACCAACATCCCCCCCTTGTGTAACGCGTAACAATATAAAATTTTTGTTTCGCAATAAATTTAACTGTATTCTCACTATTGATTCGTTTTTCTCGACAAAACAAACATGAACCTAAAATATAGTATAACATAACCTTAAAAAAAAAATTACACGAAAAAATCACTCAAACTTTAAAAAAATATTCATAATCAATATCACACAGGGAAAAAATACCAGGTACCTCTTTTTACACTGAGTGTCACATATAACACGTATATTGTTTATGCACAGGTAGACAAAATAGTACACACATTGGTGTTCTGTGAGTACACATTCCGCGCGAAAATGTATCATCGCCGATGATTCATTGGCAAGATCACGCAAGAACAGGGCCGTAAGATTTTTTTTTTTAATATCAACGTCAACAGTTTTTTTACTGATTACAATATTATTTAAATATGCATAGTTTCGTCAATTTTTGTGTGAAAAAGGGAATTATGGGCCACTAAATAGTAATTTATGTTAAAATAAAAATACATCTGGCAAGCTTAGGAAATAAACATTAAATTTATTAAATTCCGTTACGTAACGTTTACCTAGACCCCCCTCCCCCTGTCACAATCTGTAACAATTTCTCTGACCCCCCCCCCCCCAGGCGCGTTACGTAATATAATGACAGCCCCTTAGATGTCCACCGTTCAAAACTTAAATAAACAAATTCAAATATAATACAAAATTTTTGTCGTGCAGTGTTAACACATAATTATTGGAAAATGATCACGTACTAACATTAATCATCTCATAAATCATTTAAATTGCTCCTGACGATTTAATCTTTAAACATTTCGTTTCATTTGCTTCATCTTTCTAAATTTGCTCTGTTTCATTCAATCTGTTTTCACGGAAAAGTTAGTCACGTGACAAAATTTCGTAGGTAACGATTACGGATCGAGGCCTCTACGAGAAAATATAACATGGCCGCCGACTGAATACGAAAATAAGAACAAAATTCAAGGCGTTTTTAAAGACACCGTGGTACCAGGTAAAATTATTAATTTTGTTCATTAAATCTGAGTGTGCGCACATGCCCCCACTATTTTTTCTATTTTTTGATGTGCCTCTTCTCTGTACGCCACTGTGCTTTAATTGGCAAATATCGTGTTGTGATTAACATTTAATCTGTGCAAAATTATTTGAAAATATTTACGTTAAAGGTAAATTTATTCGTCGTTTTTTAAATTTTAAAGATTACATATGCAATTTATTTTTGATGCATGCTTTTTTATTGTGAACTTTGGTAATTTAATCAAATTACCTTTGCGCAAAACTGTTTAGAAATATATACGCCAAGGTAACTTATTTGTCGTCTTTTGTTTTTATTTATGATTTAAAATTAAGGACACGTACAATTTAATTTTTTAAATGCATGATTTTTTTGTAATTGTTTTTTAATAATTTAATAAAATTACCCTTAACTTGGGCAAAAATATGTGAAAATACTAAAAACATGTTTTATTTTATTATTTTAAATTAATTTTGACATATTTTGCATTTATTTCTTATGCTTTTTATAATTTTTATTTATTTTTGTTTTGGTACATTCAACATATTTTTACTTTTTTTTTTTAATGTTAAATGCTTGTGATTCATATTAATCTTAATATTTTAACTAAAATATCAGTTTTCCAGATAAAATTATTATCAAAATCCTTTTTACCATTTTAAAAATTAAAAATTAATTACTAGTTAATGAATCATTAATACATTTACACCAACTGGTGACATGGCCTAGGCTCTACGTATTTAAATAAACCCTAATTCCACGAGAAAGATTCCACCAATCAATCAAGTATTTTAAAACTAATGCAATAAAGTATACCACATTTGAAATTCGACTGTCAAATCATTTGACAATTAACCTTTCTTTTTGAAAATCGTCTGTTCAAAATATTGTATTCTTAGATTTTAGGGAATTTTAATACTTATTGGCAACGCCGCTTGGCAACCGCGGAAAAAGGCACCTGGCTTTATAAATTAGACAATTTTATTTGTCAGTGTCAGTACTTGGTGTAGAATTAGTTTGGTAAATACCTATATAATAACCCATACATTGTATGTACTCAAAATTTTTGGATGACTCAATGTTTTGACTTATCTGTTTTATATATTTCATTTTGGCACTGGTTTAAACATTAATTCGAATTAATATTTGTTTTTAAAATATAAAATATGATATACCTACTAGATTTTAAAATAATAATGTGCAATTGTTTTTTGGCCTTGCACAAATATTTTTAATGCACGTAAAAAAATATATCAGTTTAGTAATGTATGGATATTGTGCACTAATATCTTATGTTTACATCAAAAGATGTACATAAATTTATAAAATATGAATCTAAAGCCAGTTAATATTAATTGTCATATAACAATGTTTTTTTATTTTTATAAAATTTATACTTATATTAAATATAATTTATACTTATATTTCATATAAGTAAACACATAAATAAGTCTATAACGTATAGCGCAAACATTGGAGAATATGCTTTAAAAAATCTTAAAAAAGTTTAATTTAATTTAAGTAATTAAGCACATTTAATAATTTAATAAGGGTCTGGTTAAAAATTAGTTACACCAATCATTTTTGACTCCCTCTATCAGTATCACACTTTTTTATTTTACCTTAACTTGTATGAATTCTTTGGAAAACCCCGTTGCAGTTTTACTATGTATGAAATCTTTCGAAGAACCCATTGAATGGTGGATGGTATTGTTATCTTTAAGAAATATATTATGAACTAGTCCTTTCACCTCTGGATAGTTATTTTTCGCCGAATAATATTCGGTACTTTATTTTATAGATTAACAATTAAAGTATCCATCCTACATCTATCAGATAATTTTAAATAAAGAGCTGGTGAATAATTTGGTAGACTAATTGTTAGCCATTTTTCACCTTCTCCCACTGTATCACACAGTTTTGCTCTTTATTCTATCCAAATTGTGTGAATTCTTTCGGAAGTCCCATTGCAATGTGAAGGCAATGTATGTATGTTAAAAAAAATGATAATAAAATCCAATTCTAGTTTATTTTGAGATATTTATATAAATATTTAAAATAATTTAATATTTTATGATTAAACTCTTGAATATTTTGACTTAACTAAATCATTGTTAGCCCTTTTTGCCCTGTACTACATGGTTTTATAATTTATCCTATTCTTACTTGTTACTCTTTCAAAGAACCCATTGCATTGTTGATGTTATTGTTATTTTTGAGAAACATCCTATGAGCCAATTTTTTTACATGCTGAGAGATATTTATTAGTCGGGTATGTATTGTTTATCTGCCAGGTTAAGTACCGGATAAATAAACAACGATCTGAAGGTAAAAAGTCCTAAGATATACAAATCAGAAACCTAATTGATTTTATAGTAGAATTAATGTAAATTCATTCTAATACTTACCATTCAATAAAAATATTGAAATGTTAAACAATTTATAACAAAATTCTTGTTTATTTTGACATAATTTATATAAATATCTAAAATAATTTATTATTTTATGTTTAAACTCTTGAATATTTTGACTTAACATTCGAATGGGCTATAAATTATCGTTATAAATGTTTAACTCAACAAGTCCGTCGAAAATACTTATTCAAAGTAAATATATAAATAGGCTAAGAATCAGGAAGCATGGTCTGGATTTTAGTTATTTTAAAAACTCATCACTTATCACTTCTAATTGTTGGGTTGGAACCGCTATTTTTTGCAAGAGCTGTTTTTACAGTGAAAAAATTATTTCTACCAATATTTTCCCATATTACAAAATTGCAAGATTTGTTAATTACAATACCAGCGATGCGCAATTTTTCACTAGTAGCTTTAAAAGTCAACATTATTTTACTAGTTTTTAATCCAAGAGAACAATTTTTTCTAAAGGATTTGGGTTAAAGTAACCTGCTATCAGATAACAAAGACAATTGACACCAGTAACCCAAGAAAACAGGTTAACTTAATTTTAACTTGTTAAATATAATTAGTTAAATATAATTAATACCTATTTATTAAAATAATTTGCTAAAAATTATAATCAAAATCCAAAAAAGAACTTGAGTTTTTAAAGTACTTAATTGCGCAAATCCAGGCTACTTAAGTAGCCTAGTACTAGGATTTTATTATATTAATAAAATATTTTAACTTTATATGGGTAAAAATAGTTGCACAGTGCTATTCTCAGTCCAGTTATGGAAGATAGTAAGGGACGCGGCCCGTTTTACACCATAGAACGCATAAATAGCATAATTATGCATAAATCGTAGTGTATCAAAAATTTAACAGATGTCAGTACTGTTTTCCTGGAAAGGGCCTATCCAAAGACTCACATAACAAGCATAGTACATAAGAATGCGATGCCAGGATTGGCTTGATGTGTCGTCATGTATCTCGTAATGGTTGTTATGCGAACCTCTGGATAGGCCCTAAGTTGTAATTGTAACATAAAAATTTGACGTTTTCCTTGGGTTTAACATAATTTACGTTTGTACAATATGTAGAATATGCTAATTTAGTGTGAGTGTATGAAGAATAAACCAAAAAAGTACCTTTTTCAATACCATACAAAATAACATTTTTTTATGTAACTTTCTCTTCTTTTATTAGATTTAACGACCGTCAATCATTGTCATGGACAAAAAATGTCAAAATATTTTATATGTTAAAAGGTACGAGTTTTTAACCAATGATGTAGCTTAAAAATCGCGGGAATTTTAAACTACTATCTTGCATAATTGGACAGACTATAGTAGTAGTTATAGTTTATAAATTGGTATATCTATGTCTACATTTTAGTATATTTAAATATAAATTTTAATTAACCAATAATACTCTAGAAACAAATATATTAAGTGTTTCCAATTTAAAATACCTAAAATTGTAATGTTAATAGACAGTTGGACTGATTTCAAACGATAATATCTTTTTGATACTAATGTAGATTTTAGTGTAGGTATCATAAATTTTTCTACGCTAACGTTCTACGTTACTTTATGCATCATACTTTTAATTTAAATGTGATTCACAACAAATATTTCAGTAATATCACGTGTGTAATAAACATAGTATATGTAATAAAATTTCTGGATGATATTAAAAATTAAATTTGAAAATTAAACGTACAAAACAATAAATTTATTTTTAGGAAATAACTGGACAATAAAATATTTTTGCGGGGATTTTCCAATTAAATATTATTTATGAAGCAGTGTATTTTCTTAAGGAAAAATAGTGAATTGCCAAACATGCCACAACTCTTTAAAATAAATAACTACCCATTTTTCTAATAAGTCAAGTCAAATAGTTTACTTCGTCACTATGCCCCATATTTAATTGATTAATCGAATTACCTTTAGGAAGAAGGATCCTAATTATGTTAGACAGCTTGTTTCTCCTTTCCATGCTATGTAGTCAAAGGTTATTACTTCCGAGTCTCTGAAGAAGCGAATAAAACATAATAAATAATTTTATTAAATCGTTTAAAATTTATATCGATGATTTATAACCATTCAAGGTAAAGATTTAAAATTTGACAAGGGTTTTCATACCATTCCAGCAAATTCTTCAAAATTATGTTACAGCGTGTCATAGCAAGTTTACTATTCTTCAAAAAGTCCAAACCAAGCGAAAGTTAAAGAAAAAGACTGCTCGAATCATAGTTTTATATATTTCAATTTTTAAGGTGTCCAAGAGCCCATAAAAATCAAAAATAACTAAAATTTGTTATATTTATTATATCGTCAGAGTTTGATTCTAACTTATTTTAAACTTTTCAGGCGTTAAAAGGGTAGCTTGGCCTCCACCAAACGAAAGCGGAGAATTTCAGGAGCAGGCTGCAGTGCAATCCCAGGTCAGTTTTATTATTAAAATATACCAAGAGAAAATTTCAGTAAAAATTACTCTTAAAATTTAGTAAACTCCGAACTCAAACATTTTGTTTACTGAATTAATTTTTTACTGAAAAACCCTCTCTTTACCTATTAATTTTAGAACTAAACTAAAAAAGCTATCAGAGGTAATTAAGTGTGAAACTAATTAGTTTATAGCTTATAAACTCCACCCCTTAGAAGCTTACATTAATTACAGGATTGATTAATTTTGTATTAACTCATAATTATATTTTTTTTAGTAAAAAAATTTAAAATAGTAAAATATTTTTTAAATAATTTATTATCGATATAATCGAAGACAATATGCACACCTAAAATTTAGTAGACTTAGTTCAAAAGAATAGTTTTAGTGAGTTAAAGATAAGCTAGAAATTTCGACCTCAATGGATTTTGAGGAAGTTTGTTATTTTTATACAATGCCTGTCCCCCTTTAAATGCTATAGATAAACTTAAAATTTGAGACACGTAAATAATATGACCCAAATTATTTGTTGGTATATATTTAACAGGTTTAGTAGCCACAATTGAGGCAGGGGCAAGGGGGATTTTTGTAATGGAAAGGAGGACCGTTAAACTAATTAAAATTATATTAATGGAAATTAAAAAAAATAATAAAAATTAAACGCCCATTTAATAATTTTCTGCCTTCATTGTGCCCCCTAAAAATATTAAATATTTACCAACAAAAATTTAGATTATGTTATTTACTTGTTCAAAATTTTAAGTTAATATCTTGAGCCGTTAATAAGTTTAAGAGGGGGGGGGCTGACGTTTGACAAGCACTGTATAAAGTCATAACTACTTATGGCCTTCTGAAAGAGCCTTAGGTACTGAATTTCACGTTCTCTGGTTTTTTCATTATAAATTAAAATTATATGAACTTTTTTTGTACACTTAACTATGTTAATAGAAAATACGTATCCTTGATAATAACGAAAATAATCGTAAATTATTATATAATACAAAATTAATGAACACAATTTAATAATAATAATAAAACTTATATTGGCATGCTTCAAGCATAAAGCAGGTGAGCAGATCACATTTTATCTGGTGGTCTATTTTTGAGTATATGGGACGTGTATCGCAAATAAGCTATCAAAATTTAATACAATACGTTTGGAGATTCTTGATCAATAAAAACAGATATATTAACAAAAAAAAAGCTACACAAGAATATCCAAACGACCACTTTTTTGATTTTTTTTTAATTCCCTTTTTTTATATTTGTCAGGGTGGACCACAATACTCCACTCAGGCAGCTGGCCATCAGCATAACGCTCCCCAATCGGCTCCTCAACCCTCGTACCGCCCCTTACACGTCTCTACTGCTGGCGGCCATTCTTCTCCAATTGTCCAATCTCCTCACTCACCAAACTTGAACCAAAGCCCTAGTAGCTTCCGCCCAACAACCCCCTCCAAAGGGTGGGCCCCAGTCCAATCTCCAGTTGGTACTCCCACAAGGTCACCACAATACGCACCCCAGTATAACGCTCCTCAGCAGCAATATCAAGCCCCTCAACAACAATATCAACCTCCCCAACAACAACACCAACCTCCCCAACAACATCACAGAGCACCCCAACAACAATACCAACCTCCCCAACAACAATACCAACCTACCCAACAATACCAAGCCCCTCCACCCCAACAACAATATCAACCACCCCAACAACAATATCAACCCCCTCAACAACAATACCAACCTCCTCAACAACAATACCAACCCCAACAACAATACCAGCCAACTCAACAACAATACCAACCACCCCAATCACAATACCAACCACCTCAACAACAATACCAACCACCTCAACAACAATACCAACCTCCCCAACAACAATACCAACCACCCCAACAACAGTACCAAGCCCCGCCTGTCCAACAACAAACCCAACCTCAGCAGCAATATCAAGCTGCTCCCCAACAATATAATCAAGCAGCTGTGCAACAACAATACCAGGTATGTTGTTTTCCTATCGCACACTGGCAAAAATTCCCAAAAACAAGGCAAAGACCTAAATATTAAGTATTCTATCTGCCAAATAGTATCTATAAACAATAATTTAAAATAATGTGGCTACAAATCGAACATTTTGGGTTGTCAAATAATGTGTCTGTCTGATAACACAGCTTTTTTATTGTCAAATTTATTTTCATCGTCCAAAAATATGTAATAAAAATATAGTTTGTTTAAGAGTAGTTGAAATTTTTTATGTGTTATAACTGCCGTTTACTTGACCAAAACTATGGTTCCTAGAATTCTGTAGCAACCTTACAAAGTTTTTGCTTTGTTTTCTGGAAATGTTGTCTGTGTATATCGCTTTGGTAGAAAATAATATAGATTTGCTTAAGTGTTTACTAATAACTACGATCTAGCTTTATCGTAAACGGCTAAGAACAATTACTTTTTCTTTTAATAATTACGTTTAAAAGCACCGCCTAATTAATTAGAGAATTAGTATTTCTCTTTTACAAGATTTCATACCTAAAACTAATTAATAATTAAATATGAATATATAACTATTTATAATATTGTTATTAATTTATTACTTACCAAAAAATACCTCAAAATATTCTTTTTATCAAATGTAATTACAGCTTTTATAGGTTGACTTTATGAACATGATTGCAAACATAGCGCATCACCGCGCTAGTCAGTACTGCAGTAAGTGACTAAACTATTGACAGAACTATAATTTGCAATTTAAAAATGGACAAAAAAGTTCTAGTTTAGCAGTTGAGAATGTAATTAAATTAACCAAATCAAAGAATATACCGGTAAAAATATTAAGATAAGTAATAAAACAGTTCAAATCAATTTGCGATAAAAAAAATATAAAAGTTGGTTTGACATATTATAAATCGTTAAAAAATAATCTTCCGAATTACACATGGTTCTTCGAATTATCAGAAATTCAGTTTTCATTCAAATTTGCTGTCAAAGGAAATAATTACTCCAGGGGCATCGGCCCGGTCGTAATTATTTCCAGACAGAAAATTTTCATGAAAACAGCGAATTTTTCCCGCATATTTCTCAGCCTATTGTGTAATTATATATGTGACTATTTGACAATATTAAATACAAGTAATTTGAGTTGAAATTGAATTGAATTGAAAAGTCCAATATATACAAAATCGTTAAGTATTCAATACAGTAAGAAATACTCAGTGTACTTATTAAAGATAGTATGTATATTTAAAAATATCTTTTTAAGCTGCCATGAAAATATATTTGTTTAAGCAAATTGATATAAAGAGCACTGCCATATTACTTTTAGGCACCACCGCAATCAGCTGCACCAGTAGCTGCTAAAAAAGTAGAACCACCGCCAACTACAATCACCCTCCGTCCAAAGGCTCCCGTGAGCCAGGCTCCTGCACCAGTGTACACCTCTCAACCAGCCACGGCGGCTATAAGAGGTAAATAGCCTAATTTTTCAGGATAAATTTTTAGATATAAAAACTCACTTTTAAATAATTAAGGGGTCTTTCTTTCTTAAAAATTATAAAAATAATCATTTTTTTAATTTTTTTTATATAGAAAGAAAAAGGAAATCATTGTGAAATTTTGTAGGTATGTTTATTTAGATTCAAACGAAAAATTAATACCGTTTTTTTTTCCAAATAAAGCCTATTTTTAAAGTTCTTTTAAAATAATTTCATTTTCTATCCCACTCTAATTGAAATAATGTTTATATTATAAACTGTAATTTTGCAATTTTTATTTAAAAGTGAGTTTTGAATTATAGATAAAAACCCTATTTCGGTATTTTATGATTTGCTTATTATTAAACAAATGCATGTCATTTACAAACCAATAATAATATACTTGGCCTCCTCCCTTATATTTTTTTTACACTGTAATGGTATATACAGCATACTTAATTTTGTGGGCAACGGTACCAGTATTAAAAATTACGGATATTCTTACCTATATTTAGTTTATATTATCTATTTCATTATCCCGAATTTTTGTTTAATCAAAAAAATTAAATTTATTAAACGATAAAAAATTATTGCATATATTATTCATTAATTAATAAAAGAAAGTTAATTTTTTAGCAATTTTTTAAGGTTTAAGATTGCGGAAAAGTCTTCCAGACCTTAAAATTGATTTTTAAATAGAACTTTTTAAAGTTATGATTTCTAAAAATGTATTACCTTTGCCCATTTCGTTATATTCCTACTTTTGTGATAAGTTTTAGTTTGTTTTTCTTATATCTTGAGGTAAGTAATCCCTCAAATAGCTACTGTATATATTATGCGGGCACACAGTTTTCGCAATATCATACCATTTTATCAGTTTTAACACGAAAAACACACTAAACTCTTCATTTACTGTCACTTTTATATAAAATGGACCATCTTTCCAGGTGGCAAGTACCTTAGAGGTGACCTTAAATGGCCTCCAGAGGATGTCAAAAAACAAATGGAACGCGAAAGACAGGAAATGGAGGAACTTGCGTTAGGATCCACATACTCACCCTGTACTTATATTTTTTTATTTTATTAATACCGCTTTTTTTGCTCAACTAACTTATATTAATATCAAATAAACTGATCGAAAAAAGTTAAGGATATTTTGGTTTCTCTAAGAAAAAATAGTAGAAAAAACAACAAATGGCTTTATCTTGTTTAACTGTATTGAACATATCTGGGACATGTTTGGTAGAGCAGTAATTTATCGTCAACCACATGTTTATGACGTAAGGAAACTAGCAAGTTCTTCCGGATTTATGTGATATCTTGGACCAAAATCAGTCAAATCGCTTAATTCTAAGTAAGCCTTGGCAAATTGAAGCGCTTATAGCCTAAAAAGGTAAAATTACTCGGCATTAATTAATTTTCAGTTTTTAACAATAATTTCTCTTTTTTTACATTAAGGAAAACATATTGTTAAGTCCCGAATATAAATATTTTTGAACTGATTAAATTTAATTGTTTTTTAGAAATGATTAAAGAATATGGACATT
Organism: Brachypterus glaber; assembly: GCA_958510825.1. Taxonomy (NCBI): domain Eukaryota; kingdom Metazoa; phylum Arthropoda; class Insecta; order Coleoptera; family Kateretidae; genus Brachypterus; species Brachypterus glaber. The sequence continues at coordinate 47,246,132 of OY294047.1, read as the reverse complement.
TTATGATTTTTTTCCTAAACTGTTTTTTTTCCCAGGGAAGGCACCATTCTTAACAATATCCTTAACTTTTTTCGATTAGTTTAGATAAAATAAATTATCGACATTGAAAAAAATCATGGGTTTAAAATTAAAATGATGGCATTTAAGTTATTTTTTTAGGATTATGTTTTAGTTCATTACTAAAATGAATTAAAAACTGAATCACATGTACTTCCATTTTAAGTCTTCCAAGCAACCAATTTCTATCAACGTGCCCAGCAAAATATATTTTCTACTAATGAATATTGAAACAATTACATAACAAATTAGGTATATTTACATTGTGTTTGCAAGCAAATTTATACTTGCTGTTGAATAATTTTTCCGAGAATTTACGTCCTAAAAAAAAAAAAAAATTTTGTTTTTGTATTTTCAGAAGGGTAATTCCACCGTTGCTTACGTTACATCTTACGCCTATTTCGACTTTTAAATGTATAAATTTGTCAATTATGTTAAATATATGTTTTAAAACATATATTTATAATTAGTATAATAAGTTTAATTTGTGATAAATTTATAATTTTATGTAATGTTGCTTATGTTACATTTGGTGACATAGATTTTGACTTAAGTACATGTATCTGTTCCATTCCACAATATAAAATCTTTTTAAAACTAAATGCATTTGAAAATGTTTAAGAAATCAGACTAAAATGTTTTAAATCTTTAACGATTGCTTAGTTATGTATTAAAAATGAAAGATCTGTTGCCTACGTTACAAGGGAATTTGTTGCTTACGTTACATTAAAAGTCACAATATTTTTTTTGCATTATAAACTGACTATCCTGATAATATATTGCAATACCGAGAACGTACTTCGACTTTCAGTTTTTGTCCCAGGTATTGCTTTCCCATTTTATGTCGAAAAAAAAAATTGTTGGTCGGTGAATCGGTTTATTTTTGTCGCTCGTTCTGCCCGAGAAATCTTGTGGACACGATAACTTTGAACGCCTTAAGCTAGCTAATAATAATCTGTATCTTATTTCAAGCCAGTCATGTCACGATTTTCTGGAATAACCCAGAAGTACTTATAAGTACTTATTAATTATAATAAAAAAAAACATACACAATTGAAAATATATACATATTTTTTACGTTTTTAAAGTAAATGAGTTTTTTTATGTGTAATTTTAAATATGCAACTTATGATTTTTTTTAAACTAGTGTTTTTGCTTTTTCTAAATTTCTGCGAAACCTGGCCTAACAAAGCCATTTTTTTCAGGTGGTAAACATCTCAGGGGAGACCTGAAGTGGCCCCCAGAAGATGTCAAGCATAAAATGGACGAAGAGAAACGTCACTTGGAGGAAATCGCACAAGGACCCGCTGTAAGGCCCCACAAAAACCTTAAAGACTACAGCGGTTTCTATGCGCAACACGCCTTAAATAATACATATCCAGGTTACGTAATACCGCCAGGAACACAATTTTTCAGGCCTCTATAAGGGCACTAAATAAACAATAATCTTATTTATTTTAAATACAATTTAAAGTACTAAATATTAAATTTATAAAAAATAAAAAAAACAATTTTATTGATTAGCCCAAATTTAAAGTTTTGCCAATTCATCTTTAAGGCAAAGAATTTATTAACATTTATATGAACATTTTACATCTAAACATTTTACATCTAAAAATATATATGAAACTTTCTTAATTAATGTTATACTATCAACGAACTAATAACTCTTCTCTCTAGAATACGCATACCGTTAAAATAAAGTATCGCCTACATCTCGGTTTGTTTGTAAACAAATAGTAGGTATATTCGGGCCTAAACAATAACAATTACCAGAAACTGGTATTGTTGTCTCTGTTAGAACAAAGATGTGCGAGTAAAATAGACGAATGTTTATGTTGTCGACGTTTTTGTCAGTTTTAACGAATGAAATGCCTATTCTAGAGAGAAGAGCTATTAGTTCGCTGTATAGTATAGATAAATTTAAAGGAGAAAACTCTTTTTAGTTGAATACTGCTTTGATAAGTTGAGGATAGATTTTTGACTTTTAAACGTAAAAATAAAAAAAAAAACAAAAAATGTATAAAAATACAAATATTTAAAAAATAAAAATATTTTAAGAAATAAAATATAAAAAAAAATAAAATATTGAAAAAAAAAATCAAAATGTACAAGAAAAAAACAAAAAAATAAATATGTTTAATTATTAAAAATCTAAGAAAAATGGCGTATTAACTAATTGGAACATTAATCCTTTATTTTATATTTTGGTACGGTGTAAAAAATCGCTTATTTTACTAAATTATTGCTTTTCTTAATTTAATATTGTTTCAATAATAATAATACCGCTTATATATTATTTATTGGCTATGTTATTATATAAATTCTCCCCACTCTTTAAAATTTAGTTTAATTAAAAAAAGTGTTATTATCTCTCCAAAAATGTTTTTATTATTATTACATAAATAATAGCGACATGTTTCTGCCCTTTTAACATAGGACCATCTTCAGGCTAGAAGATTCAAAAAATTTAAAATTTAAAAAATAGTCAGTGCTTAAATTTTTTTTAAAGAACTTACCTAATAATTAAAATTAAAAACAAACAACAACAATTACATTACACGTATACAAGTCATACTAAAAAATTTAACGCGCGACAAATGACAGTATTAAGATTTGTCGCGCGTTAAATTTTTTAGTATGACTGGTATACGTGTAATGTAATTGTTGTTGTTTGTTTTTAATTTTAATTATTAGGTAAGTTCTTTAAAAAAATTTTAAGCACTGACTATTTTTAAAATTTTAAATTTTTTGAATCTTCTAGCCTGAAGATGGTCCTATGTTAAAAGGGCAGAAACATGTCGCTATTATTTATGTAATAATAATAAAAACATTTTTGGAGAGATAATATCGTGTTAAGTTTATTTAAAAACTACCTCCAATATGAGCAAGGATCATCAAAAATATAATTTTTAAAAAAAAGTGTAATGACTTAATTTTATTATAAATTTAATATTTACTGTATTTTAAAATTAAATCATTAAAAAAATATATTTATTTTGTATAGCGTTTTTTTTTTGCTAATTTTAGGATATTATTAGATTTCAAGATATATTCCTAAACTTGACAATAAATTAAAAAATATAGATTTTAAGATGCTACTTTGTGATAATGCTGAACTGATTTTAATAAACTAACATAAATAAATCGTAAGCTGAGAATTATTTTGTTCTAAATCCAATTTTAAAACATAAAAAAATAATCAATTATTTATTTATTGTATTTTTGGATAAAGAACATTAAAATTTTTAACCGACGAAATAAAATACACTAATTCTTTGCAATTGTTAAAAAATTTGCCAAAGATGTATATAATTAAGTCAATCAAATTAATAACAATAAATTAAATTCAATTATTAATAAATTAACTATTAACAAATAATGGGATTTGAACTATGCGATATATGCCGCTTTGTCACAAAAAGCGAATTTTACCCCGATAACACGAAAGTTCTAAGAATATTTTAAGAATATTCTTTCTAGAACGTTTTAAGAACATTCTTGGAACTATTGTGCTTTAATGGAACATTATGTATAATAAAATTATCGAATGTTATTTGGCCTATGCTAGGTTTTTGCGAACTATGTATTTGTATTAAGTTACATATTGTGTAATTTATATTTATATGATTATTAAAACATCCTAAAAACTCTGCCAATCTTTTATTTCTACACCTACACATTAAAAAAAAACTAAAATTAAAGTATGCTGTATAAAAACATATAGGTATATTAATAATTTGTATATAATAATAATGTTAATATTTTAAACATTACCGGGTGAGTTTTATTTATGTCCATCCCCGAAATTAAGATTAATATTCATTCGATAAAAATGAAACTTTATATAATTTTATATTGACCATAAAATGGCGGATTTAATTTTTTTGTTTTACTTCCGGTTTCGTCGGAAGTGGTATAAATATGTTTTTTTTTTTAATAGAACACCCTGTAATTTTTTACATTTTTGAATTCAGCTGAAAATTCTTTGATTGTTTTTTTTTTACTTTTTTTTTCGTTTTTATCTTAAAAAAAACGAGGTACACATAATTATTCTTCTTTTTACTTAATCTTCAAAGTAAATCATTAATTTGGTTAAGGAAAATAGCGGAAAAATGCCCTACAAATAAAGTTTACAGGGACATAAATAGGAGTTCAGGACAAAAAAACGGTTTTTAATTCGATGTCACTGATCCAATTTTTATTTTAATATTAGTTTTATATTTTTTTAAGCTTAAGTAAGTAAAAACAAGGTAAATTACTGTGTACCTTTTATGAACTGGCACCTCTGTGGAATGTGAAAAATTCAGATTCACCTATACTTTACACGCTTTATTTTACTTCTTCTCTTCCCCTCTCCTCAGCTCACAGGTGCCAGTTCGTATTGCGACGGCTATATGTGTATCTCGTTTTTATACGATAAAAATAAAAACGAAAAAAAGTAAAAAAAAACAATCAGGTTTGGTAGAGTTATCGGATCAATACAAAAATGTAAAAAAATACAGGGTGTTCCATTTAAAAAAGCATATTTATGCCAAAACAAAAAAAATAACTCCGCCATTTTGTAGCCAATGTAAAACTATATAAATCACCCGAGTTTCGTTTTTATCGAATGAAGATTAATTTATTAATTAATTTTGGGAGTGGACGGACATAAATAAAACTCACCCGGTATAATATACATATTATGTACAAAATATTAACTATTAAATTAAAGGAAATTTCATCTTACTAAAAAATAGAGTTTTTATCTGAATATCAAATTTTATCTTATTTTAAAGCTATTTAATAATTTTTCAACATTTTTAGTCAGTCTAAAGGTAAATTTACTTGGTTTGATTAAAGTTTTAATTTCTAAGGTATTTACAAATTAAATTTCAGTTCCTAAGGAATCCATCAAACATGGACTACCATAAATTACGTTATTTAAAAATTAAAAATGTGTCTGTGATTCCTGAATTCTCTAAAAACTTAAATTTGATTTGTATATGTTTAAAACAATAAAACTTTTATCTTTTTCAGAGTTAAAATATCGTATGTAAAAATATTTCACTTTTTAACAATAATTTTCAGGCTATGTAAGCGATACAGCAGAAAAGAAGTATAAACCAAGTGACATGGTATATTTCAGTGCGGAATTGGAAAACAAACGTAGGGTGGAACTAGCAAAAGGTCCAGTGTGCAGACCCCGTAGGGTGGACCGATTTGACTGTCAGGAATTGTTTGAGAAAAACAAAATTAACAAAACTATTCCAAAATACAGGGTACCTCCAACTGTCAACACTCAAAGCAAAGTTGCAGGTTCTTCAGATTTTTAAATTTGAGAAATATATTCAATTAAAAATTAGGCGGTTTTGAAACAAGGACGTACAGTTGGACCCACAAAAAACGCAAGATTTAAATATGCTAAAATGTCAATTTTACTAAATATTTTATAGTTTAAGTAAGATTTTAAGAAATAGGTTAGGTTAATTTGACAATTAATTGTCAGTTTTTTCAAAGTTTATTACAGAAAATGCATGCGAATAATGTCGAATATTAAAAAAATAATAATAATAAATAATAAACTGAAAAAACATTTAGAATATTTAATTAAATCAAAAATTAAAACACAATATTTAGTAAATCTTACGAAAAAATTAAAAATTTGAACTCTACTAACCAAAAATATAATTTATAAAAATTATGATTTTCGTTTAAAAAAAGGTTTTTCCGGAGTTTTTTTTTTTCTCTTTTTTAATCTTGGAACTATCGATGCGGCGACGGGCGATGGTTTTTGACCCAGGAAAATTTGTATTGTTTATAGCATGCACCACTTCTTGTAAATGGTATTCTCTCAAATAATTAAGTAAATTTTCATCCTGTATTTCATTTGATATCTTCTTTCTTTCCGAGTCTGCACGCCCTTTCTTCCCCCATCTATTTTTTCTTCAATCTTAACCATTATTCTTTTTTCTATGATCTTAACACAACTCTCCGAAACACCAAATAACCTTGCCACAATTAAAGCTCTCTATAGAGATCACTAGCCACAATAACTTCCTTACATCCTGCTTCCAATATACTAATAGTTTGAGATTTCTTAACATTTCTTAACGCATTTCTAATTACTTTATAATTATTTTAAGTAATTTTGACAATTATTGTCAACATGACAACGGCTTTTTTTGAGTTTACGCAACTAAATTTTCAATCTTGTTTTTTTTTTCGGATCCAACTGTACCTAACTTTTATTTATATAATTTTTTAGAATTTGTAGATCCATAGCTGCAGCTTATTGTCTGTTTGTATAGTTGTCTTTTTTTTTGGGATTGTTATTTATAACTTGGTTTAAAGTGGAAAAATTGGATAAATTTTACTAGATAGAAATATTTTAAATAAAAAACATATGTACATAAAATGTATTATAAATAAAAAAAAGATTGTCAGAAAAATTTAAACCAAGAAGATTAAATTTGACGATATATTTTTTTAAATAGAAGTACTACTTCATGTTTAACAAATTCATTATTAAACAAAGTATAAAACTTTAAATTTCAATTTTAAACTTCAGACATGATTATGATAAAATTTTGAGGTTTTTCAGGTTTTAAGGTAGTTATAATTAATTCTAAGGAGTTCATGGTTTTCCTAGTACTATTTTTTATGAACTTTACAATATAAATAAAACATAAAATATTTGTTATAATTTTAAAACAGATTTCAATTTAAATAATATAATAAAAAAATAATAAATATTTTATATAAACTTAAATATAAAAATTAACCGTTTGTCCTTGTTTCTCGATACCGTCTTGGTAAAAAAATAGAAAACCTAGAATATAATTGTATTTGATTTTTAAAATCATAATTTTCCTTGGCAGTTTTACATTTTTTTCACACTTGCATAGAAAGTAAGTTGGTATGCCGATTTAATCCATTGTTGTTTATTTTTTAATTTATTTTCGTGCTTTTGTCCAAAATAGCAATCTTAAATGGTAGGTATTTATCACAATTTAAATAATAGTAGTATTACTAACTTTGTAAATATGCAATACCAATTATTCTAAAGTTAAATATAGTGCCTATAGATCATACACTCCTGCTCAAAAATATCGGCCCACCTAAAAAAATACACATTTTCAAATGCTAATAACTCCAAAACTATTCAATAGATTTATTTGACCTTTTTTTTATTTTAAAGCTTGAACTTTTAGCTCTTAATTACTGGAATAAAAATTATCAAAAATCTTTTTTTAAACCGGCAGCAATGAAAATTACACAGCTATGTTTTTTTACTGCTTCTTTCGATATGCGCACGGTTTGCCACTGCATATTTTTTTACAATTTAATTAATTGATTTTATAGGCCAATTAAATGGGAGTAATTTCTTTTTTAACTTTTTAATTTTCCTTTTCTCGTTTAGGAGATATACGGTTTTTTCTGAAAATAAACATTTTTGCAAATAACAAAAAAACTACCCAGTGGATTTAATTGATTTATTTTTTAATTTGAAGCTTAAGTCCTTAACTTTTATTTATTTAATTTAAGTTTCTGGTGCAAACATGTTTAAACTGGGTTTACATTGCTTAAATAGTCATGTTTGTTTTACCCAATCTTTTTTGATGCAATTTAACCACAAACTCAAATGTTTCCATAAGTTTTAAAACTTATTCTAAAAGCCACACTTATTGTGACTGATTCCTTCTTTTATTTTTTATCATAAGTCTTCTCATTTAGGAGAAATTAAAGTTTTTCGGAAAAAGTGACTTTTTAATCAGTGGGCTAGTGCCACCCCTGTAAAACTGTATATGACGGAAAAGCGTCGATAGAATATAAAGATCTATTGCACTTCTATAACTTTAGCTTAAATAAATACATTTAATTAACACGTTTTCTGCGTTAGCAACTTTTTGGTTCCCAGCTCAGACTGCGTTTTGAGGCATATATGTCGAACGAACTTTGCACAGACTGTTTAAATCTCTAATGGTACTCCAAAAACAAGTTCTAAAGTCTTTTTAAGGACTTTTTGCTTTTTAATTTTTTTTAAACAAAATATTTTATCAAATAAAATAACAATAAACAAATTTTAAATTTTATTAAAATTATTTAATAACAATTATAAACACAAAAAAACGTATTAGACGTGTATGTTTTTTTACAACAATGCTGTTTTTCGTTATTATTAGTTACATTACATTATGGTCAATAAAACATTCAATTTAATTTAACAAATCACTAAAACTAACCAACATTACACGGTTGAGGCTAGGTTATCAATGTGTATACACTATAGTTAAAATTTATCTACATAAATATTATAGACGTTATAGTCATATTTCCCAATGTTTTTCATACAGAATTAGGTTTTAAAAATGGTTTGAGGCAGCTGTATATCCCATAATAATAATAATTTTAACGAGTTAAAAAAGTATTGTCACATAAGTGACAAGTCTTGTCAATCATAAAAAAGTTAGTTACAGGGGTGGCACTAGCCCACCACTTAAAAAGTCCTTATTTACCAAAAAAACATAACTTCTCCTAAATGAGAAGACTTATGATAAAAAAATAAAAGACGGAATCAGTCACAATAAGTGTGGCTATTAGAATAAGTTTTAAAACTTATGGAAAGATTTGAGTTTGTGTTTAAATTGCAACAAAAAGGATCGAGTAAAAAAAACATGACTATTTAAGCAATGTAAACTCAGTTTAAACATGTTTCCAACAGAAACCTAAATTAAATAAATAAAAGTTTACGATTTAAAAAAAAATCAACTAAATCCATTGCGTAGTTTTTTTGTTACTTGCAAAAATGTAAATTTTTAGAAAAAACCTTATATCTCCTAAACGAGAAAAGGAAAATTAAAAAATTTAAAAAGAGATTACTTCCATTTAATTAGGCTATAAAATCAATTAATTAAATTGTAAAAAAATATGCAGTGGCGAACCATGCGCATATCGAAAGGTGCAGTAAAAAAACATAGCTGTGCACTTTTCATTGCTGCCGGTATAAAAAAAGATAATTGATAATTTTTATTCCAGTAAGTAAGAGCTAAAAGTTCAAGCTTCAAAATTAAAAAAAGATCGAATAAATCCATTAAATAGTTTTGGAGATATTTGCATTCAAAAATGTGTATTTTTTTAGGTGGGCCGATATTTTTGAGCACAAGTGTAGAAAGGATTAGGTGATTTTACTCTAACGATTGTTTTTATTAATAATAATAATAATAATAAATTTATTGTATCTAAAAAAAAAATTACAGAATTTTTTTTTTATTACAAGGGCTGAGTTATAACGAAATAGAATAAATTACAATCATATCTATTACAATAAGTTCAATAGTAACTAAACTAACCTATCAAAATTTATGTTAAACTATATTATTCCTATACTAAGCATATAGACCTACTACTCATTAATGAGAAATGATCTAAGTTTTAGAATGCTAATTATGTAGTTCACAATAACTTTAGTGTTTGAGAGAGAAATATTATCAATAAGAGAACAAAACTCATTTAAATGCGCTACACTAGACAACATATTGGGTTTTAAATTATAATACAACGGGCACTCTATGAGCAAATGGTAAATTGTTTCTGGAACGTGTAGATTGCATATTGTACAGATTTTTTCAGGATCAATTTTATAAAGAACGCCCCTATATGTAAATTGTGTATGTTTTCCGGACGTGCGTACCTGAGCCAGGATTTTTGCTATATAAATATTCTGTCTGTAAAGTAGATATGCCTGTGGTAAAATTGGTCTGTTTTGCAAGTTTGTCAGCGAAAAATTACAATAAAAATTTGAAAAGCTAGAATTTGCCAAACTATGTAGGTCGTCAGACAATAATTTTTCTTTAAAAGTTTCTAGTAAACGTTGCTTGTTATTTTTGAGGCTATTGGTATTTAAATTTTGCCAAAGATCTGAAGAATCTATATAGCCAAACAAATTTTGTTTTTATTATGTGTTATATAACATTGATTTATTTGAATAAGAAAGTTAAAATAAACTGTTTTTTTTCTACTACCTAATTAAGTGCTAGCTTACATATTATGAACCGTTGTCAAGGCTTGTTTACCTTGACAACCAATGAAATCAGTGAACTCATTTATTATTGACCGTTGTTAAGCATTGTTTATTGACGACGGTCAATAATGAAAAAAAATTAAGACAACTACTAACTTTTTTCAACTTACTTGTCAAACTGACAGCTATGTCAAAATAATTTTTAATCTTTATTTTTACCTGATATTTGTAGTTACTAGTTATAGGTAGTAGAAAAAATAGTATATGAACCACGTATGCGAACTGTCTTAAGTGTTCTCGACTGATTTTTTTCCTCGACTACGTCTGAGCAAAAAGTCTTCAGCCTTGAACACTAAAGACTTAGTTCGCATACTAGGTGCATAATATACTATTGTATACCTGAAAAAAAAAAATTAAAAAAAAAACGAGTCTTGTAAATAATAATTTAATTTTATTAACATTAAATGCGTAGTTTTTTTATCTACCATCACATCCAAAATTTTGGAAAAATATATCATTTACCTAAAAATATCTGAGTCAGTTACTCAGTGAGTCATTTTAACAATGAAAATTAATAGATAGAATGAAAATACACTGCCGCGCATTAAATTCCGGACACCTAAAAAATTGACATTTTTTAAATTCAAATATTTCGAAAACTAATTAATGGATTTGACTAATTCTTTTTTAGTTTTAAAGCTTAAACATTCTCTACTTTTGTTTGTTATAAGAATGAATTAAAAGATTTTTTCGTATTAACAGGAACAGATAATGTACAACTATGTTTCTTACCCGACCTTCTAGGACTTGCATGGTACGCGACTGCAACTGGTTATCAAATTATTAGTCTTTCTTATTGCCGCATTTTTAATGAAGATTTTCTTTTTATTTTTTTTTATTTTTTCCTTCCGCTTTAGGAGATATCAGGATTTTCCTGAAAGTTGTCATTTTTTCAGTCAACTCAAAAAGTACTAAATCAGCAGATTTTTTTGTATTTGAAGCTCATGTCTTTTACTTTTTCTTCTACGCTCATGTCTTTTACTTCTTCATCCCGGAGCAACTTTATATTGCCGTCTGACGGAGGCTTAACGGTGATTTCGCAGAACTGCCGCCGGACGGAGTGACCCTATTTTTTCTTCTACTCAAGTTTTTCAAACCCATTTTATGTTTTTGATAAACTTGATTAAAAGAAAAACGTAACTCGGTTAAGCTTTAAATTTAAAGCACAGCATCAATCAAATTCATGTAGTACTTTTTAAGTTAACTAAAAAAATGATGACTTCCAGGAAAATCCTGATATCTCGTAAACCAGACGTAAAAATGTAAAAAAATAAAAATAAAATATTCATTAAAATGGCGGCAATAAGAAAGACTTTAATAATTTTATAAACAGTTGCAGTGGTGTACCATGCAAGTCCTAGAAGATGGGGTAAAAAACATAGTTGTACATTATTTGTTGCTGTTAATACGAAAAAAAAATTAATCATTCTTAAAACAAACAAAAGTAGATAATGTTTAAGCTTCAAAACAAAAAAAGAATCAGTCAAATCCATTAATTAGTTTTCGAAATATTTGAATTTAAAAAATGTCAATTTTTTAGGTGTCCGGAATTTAATGTGCGGCAGTGTATTAGTGCTAATTTTAATACAGAGAATGAAGGAACACTTAACAATAAAATTGACACCGTGTTAAACCATCAGAGACTACATATTTACTGATTTCTGTAAGGAATGTTTCACAATGTATGTAGTTTCCCATTTATTATACAAATGGTTAGAATATGCAGAAATAAAGGTTTTCATTTTCTAGCGAGTAAATTGTTTAAATTTTACTAATATCTATCGTCTAAATAGCGAAAACGTGCAAATTTTTTGCATTTTTTTTTTCAGTAAAAACCACTTATTTGGGCTAATAACACTGGTCGACAAAAAAACATATGCCTCCATTTTGTCTGATATATCATTTTCGATGTACATTTTGATGCTGAACACGAATTTGACCTCCATTTGTTAAGTTTGGTTCGAGATTCTGACATAAATACTACTGATTTTTTGAAAAAAAAGTTATATATCGTTGTTTTCGGCCCTAAAAAATTCAGTTAAGCCCTTAGTTAAGCCTTTTTCTAGCATATAAAGTGAAAGAATTTCTGTGTAACCTTCACTTGTTGTTTTTCGTTTGAAAGTAAAGTAATTATTTTCATTTATGAGTTTTTTTTTAATAATTTTCGTTATTATTATTTTTTACTTTTTTTGTCTGCTTAATTTAGTATTAGTATACTAATTAAGTGTGTATTGTGTTATTTTGTTTCTTTTTATTTTTCTTTCGTAGGGGTAATACTTGAAAAATATTTTATAAATAACTAAAAAAGCGGGGTTTTCGAACTTTTTAAAACAAGGGTGTGGTTTTTCCCTTATATCTCAGGACAGAAAATTTAAATCTCAAATCCGTTTACACATAATTAATGAGTATTAAAATATGAACAAATTAAGCTATTAAACAAATTAAAATCTTTAGCAATAACTGAGAAATAGGCATTCTCGAAAACCGTTAAAGATATCTAAAAAACAAAATATTTTTAAAATCTGCGTAAAAAACTGCATCTTATAGATGTATAATGTTTGTGGATTTTTTTTAGGGCCGAAAACAACGATATTTATTATTTTTTTCAAAAAAGCAGTAGCATTTGTCTCAGAATCCCGAACCAAACTTAACAAATGGAGGTCAAATTCGTGTACAGCAAAAAGTACATCGAAAATGACATATCAGACAAAATGGAGGCATATATTTTTTTTGTCGACCAGTGTAATATATTACTATAGTAATATAAATAATAATAAATATTTCATATGTTATACCTACAATAAATTCATGGATTAGTCTCTGATGGTTTAATGACAAGAGGCTTCAATAGAAGTCCCTTTAAGAATCTTGTATTGCTAGATTCTGATTTTTTTCAAATTAAGTTTTTGAATTCAAACAGTTTTATATAAAGTTTTTGTGAAAATAAAAAACATAATCCATTCCAGATATTTCATCAACAGCGCACACTCATCTTTTTTTTGGACCAGTCTTCTCCCTCATTTTTATGTATAAAAACTGATTAAAATAAATATAAAAAAAATTTTCTTGTGTAATCAAATAGTGTATTTTTTAGGCCTAACACTTTTTATGTCCATATTTATGACGTATACCGGTCAAAAAAATTCGTGAAAATAGCCTTATCTTTGCCCGTCTAAAGAGGGTAGACCCCTTAAATTGTCACATTCTACTCGCCTAATAACGGATATTATTTATGGACAACCCCCAATTTCTAATATTCTATCAAATTAATTTAAATTTAAAAAGTATAATTATTATATTTATATAATATCGGGCGAACGGTTTTTAATCGCAAAAAAGGGTTAAGTAAATAGAATAACTTTTGAATTAATAGATCAACTTGAACAAAGTTACATTTTGTTACATTTTCTTACTTCTTAATTGAAAATAAAAGGCGGTTTAATATAAAATTATTAAAAAGTTAGAAATTAAAAAACAAAAATTAATTTCGATAAAATTAAAAAATTTTTAGATTAAACCTCTTATTTTTAATTGGTGAATAACAATTTTTTTTTTAATTGATCCATTTATTCAAAAGTTATGCAGTTCACCTGACCCTTTTTGTGATTAAAAACCTTTTGTCTGATAGATATTATTTTGTTTAACCTCGTACTATTCTACTTAATTAATCAGCCCCTAAGTGCAGGACTTGTGTGGGCTAGTAGTAGAGGGAACTACCGACTTTAATTGACTTTCGAACCAATTTGGTTTGGACTTTTTATATAATAATTAAAAAATTTAAAATAATTTGACAGAATAACTTCAATGTAAATTAACCAGTTTTTCAAAAACCCATTAATCATAACAAATCATTAATTAATTAATTAATTAATCATACTAACCATCATGACTTATTATTAATGAGTCATTATAATGACGGTTAAACAATTGAAATATAAAATGAAAAGATAAACCATAAAGAAATAGTTTTTATAAAATATAAACAGTAAATATATTAGCAAGAAATCAATACAATAAAAAAATAGAAAAAAAAAGTAGTACAAGTAGTATAAGTATAGTACGAGGGACATATCTTATTCAAAAAATATATTGTCCAAGAAAAGTAACAACCTTATTTTAAAAATGCAGACACAACGCATGGTGCTTTCATCGTGACAGTTATTTGCTGTACTGGTGAGCCAAGTGATACATACCACGAGAGTTGGTAATATCACTTAATTCACGTGTAACGTAAAAATTTTTATTCAACTCCTGTTCATTTTGCTGAAAATATATTTTTTAAGATTTTACAAATTACATTTAAAGGTCATAGTTTGAAGTTTCTGTAAAGATCTGAAATTTAGCAGTTTTTTCTATTGTTTTTATCTGAATAAATGAGTTAATATTACATTATTTAAGGAGCGTATAATAATAACTAGTAATAATAATAATAATAATTACTAGTAGTAAATCAGTGAGGGTGAATTTTGCGACAGGAGCCGATTAACAGCTATTATACGCGAGTAGAAAACTGTACTTTATCCACGGCCGTTTCAAAGTTTAAACAATTTATTTTTACATACCCGTCATTTAAGGGTCCATTAAACAGGGCCATGGATAATTTTTTTACTACACTTTACTAAAAATAGCAAAAGATGAACAGTAGCATTGGATAAATAAAATTTATGCTCGTGCCCGAGGTTGTGCCTGTGTTTTTACATTACTGTTTTGCCCAGTCCTGGCCAAACCATTTAACGCCTAAATTATCCCTTTCAGTGGTAAAGAATTAATTACCACCCTTATTTTTTCAGAATTATATTTTCAATAGTACGAAATTATACAAGATTTATAAACAAAATTACAGGTTATTTGGAAAAAAACGTTGTATAAAGAAGTACAATAGGGTGAGTCAAAAAAACGAATATTTTTTTTTACTTTATACTCGGAAAAATCGGTTGCTAGACACCTCTAGAAAATTCTCACCAAATATGAGCTCTTAATTTTGATAAAAAAGTCCTCCGCTTTACAATTTTCCATTTTTTTCTCAGTATTAGAAACAAAAATTCATATCTCTTTGACAACTGTTCGTTAAAAAGTATCTCTCCTTATATTTTTGTAGGAAATCGAACGCTCTACATTGCGCAATTCATAATTATTTTTTGTAAGCGAGTTATAAAATTCATAAGCAAAACAGAAATGTCTCTTAAAATAATCAAACTTTAACCTTTGATATCTTTTAAACGGTGAGGTTTACGAGAAAATTGTAAGAGACCTTTTTTGTAGAGCGTTCGATTTCCTACAAGAATATGAGAAGAGATACTTTTTAACGAACAGTTGTCAAGAGATATGAATTTTTGTTTCTAAAACCGAGAAAAAATGAAAAATTGTAAAGCGGAGAACCTTTTTATCAAAATTAAGAGCTCATATTTGGTGATAATTTTCTAGAGGTGTCCATCAACCGATTTTTCCGAGTATAAAGTAAAAAAAAAATAGTCGATTTTTTTGACCCACCCTAAAGTACAATTCAAATAAAGTTATAGCTTAGAAAAAAATAATCCCGTATAAAAACCCAAAGTTGTTTATACCAAAGAAAAGCCTTGAGTTTGTTGAATCGCTTGCATAAGTTTATACTTAAGCCTTTCTTTGGTTTTATATTTCGGCAAATCCAGAAGATTGAAGCAGGTGTGAGCGACAGGCAAGAATTTTTCGTCAAACGTGGGCTGTATTTCGATCTGAATAAAAAAAGATTAAAAATATTTATATTTATGATTATATCATAAAATTTATAGTTAATATACTTACAAGAATGCGTCTTAGCTATTAATAAACACATAGCAAAAAAAAAACTAAAATTATTATGATATACTACTACATTTATTGCCTAACAGGAGGATCTTAGATTCTACTTTTGGAAACGAATAGCACCGCATTTGCAGGTAACTTACATTTAAGTTTTTTTTAGAAGTGGCAACATTTGCAATAAAATATTAGAACCTTTAATCTATAAAGAAATTGCACTGCTATACTACAGAATTTTCACACTTAATGAGAAAATCCCTACCAAAATGTCATATAGCTGCTATTTCACGCTTTTTTGCGATCATCAGTGAGCATATATTGGTATGGTGGCTTTCGCACTGTTGAAAATTTTAAATACTTATCAAAAATAAGTATAACTGTATCGAGAGCGTACAAATTCTAGATACACAGGCGGACAAAAAAATTTGTCTCGAAGACAGCACCTAGTACCGACACGGAAAATCAAATTATAAATGAAAATAAAGTTTAGTGCCTTATAGACGGCAAACTATTATAATCTATAAAGAAATCTAGATACACAGGCGGACAAACCTTATAACCTTTTGAAATCGCCCTTTTCCTTTTAGTATCCCAACAGTTTTGGTCATACATTTGGTATTTACTGTTTGATTTCGGAATGCTTTGGTGATGTGCGGTTGAAACAATTTGTATTAAAATCTGTTACCATGCTTTCAGAGCGGTTACATTTGGTTATTACATATAACATCTTTTTCTAATATCTTCTTTCTTTCTTATATGTTAATATTCGCAGTATAAACACCTGTTTTTTTTACATCTTATCATTTTTATTTACGAATTAAAATTGTTGTATTTTGACAAAAATCTACCCACTATCTACTTGAGTAACTGCCAGTGTAATCAACACATTCGGAAATATTGGTAAAAAAGTGGAAACAATATATTACCAATCCGAACTATAACCCCAACTTTGGCAAGCAACCCGAAAAGCTGTCACTTTACAACTCTGTTATCCAGAAGAACTATTAAATCTCCGTCAATTAGTGCTACAATTAGTCCAAAGAAGAATCCACATCTATAGTGAACATTTTCTCGCAAGCTAGTCACGTTACTATCATGCGCTTCCTCCCACTCTATGATTATAAACGGCAAAGTGGGAAGAACATATGGTCACGTGACTTGCTTGGAAGAAAATGTTCACTATAGTTGTGTTTTTTTTACAAACTGTAGCAGTAATTGGTCTAGATATTTAGCTAAGATGTTAGATAACTCTGGCTGCTAAACTTATAAATCGTTATTTAGAAAATTACCTTTTAACACGTTTTTCCGGCTCTAAAATCCAAGAAATGGCGCAATATAAAAGTACCGTCTTTAAATGAGCGTTGATTATACAGGACCAAAAAACATCTTGGATACGTCTGAGTACTCCCTCAAATTACGAACTAGGTTTGGAAATATACCATACATGTAATAATAAAAATAAAATCACTTACCTTAATAGCCTTCATACCCTGCAGCGGAATCCGATCGCTCCCCGTCAAAAACAACAAAAATTTCTTCTTATCGTCCAGCGACATCTCGTGGATAACTTCCCAAAACCACCTGATCGTCTCGTCTGAGGAACTGTATCCGTTTTTGTAAGAAGCGGCCTCCTCCAGGGCATGCCAATCGTAGTTCTCGTTGCCGATCATCACGTTCATCAGCTCATGGGAGTGGAACAGCTGCAGGACACGGCCCCCACAGACTTTCATGAATCCAGAGTGAAAAGCCTTGAATTGCTGTTCCACGGACTCGTTTAGGAGGTAGTTGACGTAGAGATCCACGAATTCAACCCTAAAATAAAACAATTCCTTAACCCTTAATTTGGAACCACTCATTGGGATGGAGAATATAAAAATTATCTTAAGGGATACATAAATGTATTCTTATTTTCAATTTTTTTTTCGTTTTTCAAAAAAAAAGGATGTTTTTTGAAAAAAAAAAACATTTTTTAATTAAAAACAAAAAAAAAATTGTACTTTTAAAGGTTAATGATTTTTTTTTATATTAAAACAACTGTATGTACCAAATAAAGGATTAAAAAGGTTCCCTAGGAAACCATTTAGTACGAGTTGATACAAACTTTGTTCTGATTAAGGAATAAAAACAAAATGCGTATTAGTTCTTTATGTAAAAAAGCAATAAATAAAATATTAAATATTTTACAATACGGAAAGTATCGTATTTTTCTTATACAGGGTGTTTGCAGTCTCTTGTCATTAAATAGAGAGGATGATTCTACAGCACAAAATGAAAAACCGACAAAGGAACATATATTTAAAAATAAGCCCTTCAAAGATGGATATATTGAATGGGGAACAACAAAAGCTTAAAAAAAATGTTTATGCTGCAGGCTGATTCCTCATTTAAAACTAAGCAAAAAAGTATGCTTTACCGAAACACCTGAATTTAATATTAAAGTAGTAACAGCCTTTTAAAAAGTAACATTTTTGGTAGCACAAAATGTTACTTCCCCTTAATTGCATTTTTTTTTTGAAAACGGTTGCTCCTACAGTGTTACATTATATGACAAAAAGACAAAAAAAATGCACATAAAAAAAGTTTGGGGTAAAAGCCTCACACATTTTGTCCGTCTAGGCACATACAAAACTTCGTCGCTCTATCTCAACGGGTACTAGAGTTATTAATTAAAAACCTTATTTTTAGTACAATTTTAAAGGGTCGTAACTTTCTTACATTTTGTTTTCGGATCTATGTTACTTTGCTGCTTTTTATGTATTGGGATTTAGAATCATCCCCTTTATTTAATGCCAAAATACTGCAAACACCGTGTATGCGGGTTTTTCATGTTTTGTGATGTAGAATCATCCCGTTTAATGCCAAAATTTAATCGTTTTACTTACTTATTATTCTGGGTGACAGGAATATTAGCCCCATCAGGCTTCAGTGGAATATCTTTTGTTTCGCCCCAAACGTTTTTAGAAATCTGGAACGTCAAATCGAAAACTTCCTGCAGATCCGGCTCTTTGTACTCCAAAACTTGCGTGAGAGAATTGGCAATCTCGGGAGATAGCCCTTTCAGATCTACCAGGCCTACTGGCTCGTTCAGTAGCTTTTTGTAGAGAGCCAATGGAAAGGGAACGTTGATTATCGTGAAGTTGTAGATTGCCAAGCCACAAATCATACCTGTACAATGAAAGGTTACAAGATGCTGTTGTTCTTGAGTTACTATGGGCAAGCCAAGAAAATATTATGGCATAAAAAAATCATTTTTTACTAACCAGACTTTTAAAGCTATTAACCCTATATTGCACCTTGTTCCCATTTGGGAACACTGGGCATTAAGACTCCTGAATTATTTAATAATTATTGATTTTTGATTATAATCGAGATAAAAACTTTATGGGCACTTAGTTTTCACTTGGGAACTCTGGTCTTCAAGTTTGAGTTGGATTGATAGATGGCAGTATCTAATATTGCCGGTAAATATTTAACACGTTCGCTGCCGACAACCCACCTGGTGGGTCCATCCCCTATTCATAGTCAATGACGAGAGCCCGCCTGGCGGGCTCACTGTAGACTTGAATATAAGTAAAGTTACATAGTTTTAAAGCCTAAACATTCCCCTACAAAATAAAATTATATTCACTTTCCTATCTCTACTAATAAAGCGGGAAATTAATTTTGAACGCGACCGCTACATTTTATACAATTTTCGTCGGCAGCGAACGTGTTAAACAGCTGAACATGTCGGGCACTTATAATATTAGCTGGAGTCGACTTTTTGTTAGTGTGTTGGTTTTTGTTTAAAAACGAGCTAAAAATTGTTTTGTTGATTACCACATAATTCCTATTTTTTTGTTTTGTATTCGTTTTTGTTCTTTATAAATATTTTTATGAATTAGGTATGCAAGTAAAAAAACGTATCATATATTTTTTTCTTTGCAAAATTAAATTATGTGCAATATAAGGTTAAGATAAAGGAATGACATATAATTATATCAAATTATAATTTAATACTTGTGACTAATTTGCATTTATAAAAAAAATTAAGTTTGAGCACTGGTGAGATATAAAATATAATACACATACCAATTAAAAAATACATAGCGTCATCTTCAAACGACATACAAGAAAACCAAATCGACCTAGTCTCGGGATATTCCTCAAACATCCCATATTTAGGATCCAAAATCTCCTTCAGCAGCAATAAAAAGAACTCTTTGGTCACTCCCCCAGCATCAACAGCTTCTTCGTCGTGAAATTTAACTTTCAAGGGCTTTTTAAGATCTGATTGGTTGACCTGGCCCAATTCTCGTAGGGCATCTTGAACGATATGGTCACGTGATACGTTTAAAAACAAAAATTGATTGATACTTGTAAGGCTGTCTGGGGTTGTTGCAAATGTCAAAAATGCTTGAATTGCCGCGTTTTGCATTGCACTTTGCATCTAAAATTGAGTAGGCTAAAATTAGTAGGCTTTTTAACCTTGTAAGGCACTGTGTAACCATATGGACACAATCTAATTTAGTTCATAAAAGTATGCTTTTTATAAACGTTAAAGATGTTGTTTTAGTATAGTCACTTAAATAACATTGTTTTAACCCCTAAAGCTTCTGCGCAATTTATTAGCGCAAAGCTAAAGCAAATTTCAATGTCACCAGCTTGTAGAGTGCGGTGCAACATGTGTTGATGCTTTGATGTTGATGATAACTTAAGAACGTTTTATTTAAAATGTAAAATTTAATGATGGACTTATACTTAATTTGATAAGTTTAGTTCTTATAAAAGACTACTTAACCTAGTAGTTTTTAGTTTGCAACGATAAAAGGCAGGATTATTTCATGATGATATTAATTATGAACTAATATACCCTACCTGTATAGTTTGATCAGTTTCAAGTAGTAACGTTTTAGCTTGAGCATCAAAAACAAATGGATAACTACATAAAAACAGCTTACTTGTCTAAAAGAAAAACATATTTGTTAACGAAAAAATTTAAAAAATGCGAAGGTATATTTTATAGTATATTAAAGTACTAGTTTCATAACATACGTTTTTAGCGCACGAGTACAAGTTCAGAAAACGAGCCGCTTGCGGCGAGTTTTCTAAAGTACTAGTGCGCTAAAAACGTGTTATGAAACGAGAGCTTAATACAATTTTTTCTATTTGCTCTAAAATAAAAAAAAACTTACATTTAAATTGACGACTGATTTAGGGATTTTTGTTTTGGGTTGGCATTACAGTTTACACTATGTTTAAAATTCTATGAACAAATGATATTTTGATATATTTTATAGTAATCTCTTCTCTTTCTCACTGAAATTAACCAAGCCACAATTTTAACACGGTAAAAAATAACCTAAACACAAAATTTTGTAGAAAATTAAACTTTAAAGCGACATTTGCACGGAAAACGTCAAGCGATAGGCGTTTGTCTGTTGCCAACCCAAAAGAAAAAAAAGTACAGACCTCTTAAGCCTATAAGAACACGCAAAATGCGTGTGATTATAAGCTTATAAGAGTCGCAAAATAGAAAAGGTCTATTTAATCATGACTTACCCCTGGATCTGATAGCCAAAGAACGTAGTCTACTCTAATATCAAGCAGATCTGTCAAATCAGATAAATGAAAAGTGTCATAGGGCACTTTTAAACCCTCAATACTATGATTTATTTTGTTTAAAAATGCTAATACATCTAATGCTGCAACTAGACTAGGGTCATAAGAACATGTCTGAAAAAGTAACATTACATAAATGTTAATAAATAAAGCCCCAATAACATGATTTATCGTTTACAAGGGTTCCAAATCAAAATTATTATATTTTTTTAGGATTTTAGGACAAAAAAAGTCCAAAAATTGAAAAAAAATTGTTTTTACCTCATCCTACCCCGATTTTTACCAAAAAACAATCCCATCCGAGAACATTCTATAAGGAACCTATGGCTCAAAGTTTTTGGTCCAAAGAAGTCTTTAGCCCAAACAGGACCGTAGCCAAGAAGATTTAGTAGGGGGAGGTCGAAAATCAAAACTTTTTTTTACTCTAAAATTACAAATATTATCCCCTCGATAAAAGAGTTGACGGCTAAAAAGAAACGTTTTCACTACTGCTAAAATTACAACTTTTATCCCCTCAGGAAATAGCAACTAAAATCAGCTATTTATTTTTCTAATACGTCGGGTTAAAAAAAAATAGGACTGAACTAATTTGTTAAAAATTTGAGGACATTTCAAGCTTTTTTGGCAAAATTATAGGACATTTCAAGCCTTTTTGGCAAAATTTTAGGACAATGACACAATTTTAGGATTTTTTTTTGAATTTTAGGAGATTTGTACTCCTGATTTTTTTTTAACCGAATTCCAAAGAGGATGTTATCAATTCGACGTGTGACTTTGTTTTTTTGTTTATGTTTGTTCCCGCATAACTTTGGAACGAATGAACAGAATTTGATGAAACTACTTGCAACTTAAAGAGGGCATTCATGAGGTGGTCCCGTTTTAATTTGACGCTCGGATAATGCCGGGTAAGCCGGATAATTAAGATAAATCTAGTAATTTTAACACAATTTCACTTAAAAACGGTTTAATTTGGTTCTACTACCAACCAAATTTTTAGAGATATATCGGATAACTCGGATAACTTGGTTAAGGGGCCACTTAAATATTGCACACACTGAAAATCTTTTAAAGGCCGCTAAACTTGATTCTTTGGACTTTTAATATTAAAATACCAAGAGAAAATGATAAATTTTGTGATTTTACCATAAGGCGTTATTTGATTATTACTTAACGCTTAAAGTTTAACAAGATTTTTTTAGTATTTCGTTTAAAATAAGGTTGGTTGGACTGTTGGGCGCTGAAATAAAAATATTACTTTTCTTGTTTAGAAATTTATCTTTAAGATAATGACGTTACACTAACAGTGCGTTGTGACGTCAGCAGCTTGCCGAGATGGAAGGACAATTATAATTAGGCTTAGATGACGTTACAAATCTGCAAGTTCTGTGTCTCTAAAAAATAAAAAAATTAAAACATTTCGCAAAAAAAAAAATAAACCGACTTCTGTGTCTCTAAAAAGTAAAAAATAAAAAATACTTAAGTCGGTGCCAATTTCACAGCAAACAATAATAAAATAATGAAAAAACAATTGTTAGTAATAAATTTAGGGAATGTTGAAATTAGCACAGAAGTCGGTTCATTTTTTTTGCGAAAAGTTTTTATTTAACTTACCTTTCCTTGGGAAATATTTTGGTTTCTAAGTATGAAAATAGCGATAGATTTATATATGTTGACTAGTCTTTCAAAATAATCACAGTTCATCATTCCGTACCATCCACCGACCACTCTTAAGGCTTGTTTACTTAAATTTAATAAATGCAGGGCGAAAGGCGTCTGCAAGTCATTGTGGTGCTTAATATTAACGAATTCGTGGTAAAGTGGTAGTGTCAGATAGATTCTAAGAACTTCGACATCTGGCGGGGACGGTTTGAGTTGTTTTAGAATGTCTTCTTTTATACAGGTAAATATCTGGGAAAAAAATACAATACGGGGTTATTCAGTTTGGAAATTTTAAGGAGTTTTAGATAGGGACACTAGATCTAGGTCTTAAGTTAGCAAGGCGACAGACTGTCTGTCTGATTGTTATATTAAATTAATAAATTAATGTTTATTGATAAATATATATTCATTAAGTTTTACAGAAATGTTGTTATATTTAAATAATAATAAAATTGATAATCTTTGGATCAAAATTGTACTATATGGGTAAAGAACATGTGTTTAATATTCATTAAAAAAACACAAACCTAATTTTACTTTTCAGTACAGCTAAAAACTCACAAGGTTTTATAAATTTTCTACTGCAAATGGATTTGAGTTTAAGAGTTCATTACTGAAGAGTCGCACTGAGGTAAGCGAAAAAAAAATCCTAGTAAACGGCAACTGCACCTTGTTTTTCTCGGTTTTTCTTATATAATTAAAAATTGATTCACTTTCCATTGTAGCTTTTAACCACGGATGATCCTTTTTCGTATTGATATAAGAACCTAAGTTTTTCTCAATAAAACATTTCTTAAGAAACAGATCTATTTTTCACTAAAATTGAACCTCATCCATATCTCCTAATACTAAGGACGACTGAGCATTTTTCTCTTAAATTTCCACGATAAGTAAACTCATTTTAAATTAAAATAAAGATAGAAAACACTTTTTTACAAACTACTTGTATAACAGCAAAAAATAAACAAACATTTGACATATTTTGACGTTTTTTAACAAATGACACAAGACCCACTATAATCTATGGAAAATTGTTTGTCCCGATATTTAATGCCACCACTGTACCCTTAGGAGGGTATATTTTTTAGTGTAGAATCACCCCTTAAAATTTCCGAACTTATTTCTGAGTCACCCTGTATAGCTTGAAAACGAGATTAAGTAAAATGTTTGCAGAGATTTTCTATTTCATGAAGAATTTGAAAAATTGGAAAAAAAACTTACCAAATTTGTAATTGTTTTGTTCTCGACCTTTCCTATAGTCTCAAAGATGGCTAAGGCATCCTCCATTTTAACTCCATGATGCTTGCTGGTGCAATAATAATGCTTGTCGTCCTCCAAAAGCGACGAAGCATTAAAACATGATAAACTTTTAAAAACCGTTTCTATGTAACTCAAAATTTCTTGATCAACTGGCGTATCAGGTGGTATTTGCAACATTTCTTGGACTAATTCTATTTTTAAAGCTAAAATTAATAAGTTTCGACGTAGTTACATCTATAGAATTAAAAACAAGATGTGGTCTACAAAGCAGAGAAAGGAAAAAAAAAGATCGTGAAAAGTGAGGAACGTCTGAAATTAAAACTTTTTAAGGCTACAGTTCCACGAAGTAAAAGCGGCTAACCTCGCTCTACGAGCTCGGATGGCAATCTCCGTAATCGCCCTGAAAACAGTATTTTTCGTCCTTGTATCATAAACTTTTTACATCAGTTTAAATTGTACTTAGTGATCAAACAGCCGTTTGTCAAACTAGTTTGACAATTTGACACAAATTTCTGCCTATACTCCGTCCAGTTATGCAAGATAGTAAGAAACGCGGCCCGTTTTACACCACAGAGCGCATAAATAGCATAATTATGCATAAATCGTAGTTTATTAAAAATTTAACAGATGTCGGTACTGTTTTCCTGGAAAGAGCCTATCCAGACTCGCATAACAAGCATAGTACATAAGAATGCGATGCCAGGATTGGCTTGATGTGTCATGTATCTTGTTATGGTTGTTATGCGAGCCTCTGGATAGGCCTTAAGTTGTAATTGTAACCTAAAAATTTGACGTTTTCCTTGTGTTCAATATAATTTACGTTTGTACAATATGTAGAATATGCTAATTTAGTGTGAGGGTATAAAGAATAAACAAAAAAAAAAACGTTTTTCAATACCATACAAAATAACATTAAGTATAACCATTTTTTTATGTAACTTTCTCTTCTTTTATTAGCTTTAACGACCGTCAATCATTGTCATAGACAAAAAATGTAGATTTATTGGGAAGTAGGAGAAAAAAGTCAGATTTATGTTACCTTTTTAAAATATTTATTGATTGCCCAGTCTTACTAAGTCAAATACATTTAAATGTTCCGGCTAGGGTCATGCGCAACTTTTCTCCGCTTTTTAAAATCCCATATCACCGTACAAATTACGGTTGTAATTCTCCCATGGATAGAGTCATGACTTTAGCCAATAGTTTGGATAATTGTGACTTTACTTTTTCCTCTTTGATATCGTTTAAAACCTCTTAAAAAAGCATTAACTTCATTAATGTTTAAATTTTTTTAATTTTAGTATTGTATAGTTTTTTGTTATTTGCAAGGTTATTTGTACTAATTTCTTTTTTTTTGTTACAATTATTTTTTTACATTATATTAGGTTTTTATTATCATGTTATCTCATGTACATTTAATTTTTGTAGTGGGGTTTTTCCGTTAATAAATAAATAAATAAAATGTCACAATATTTTATATGTTAAAAGGTACGAGTTTATAACCAATCATGTAGCTTAAAAATTGCGGGAATTTTAAACTACTATCTTGCATAATTGGACGGACTATAGTATTTAGATCAGAACTAGAATATATTGTATTAGTCATAATAAAAGATAATACCATGTCAAATAATGCCAAAACTATGAGCTGAACCTATAGATTATATAACTAAACCTTATAAACCATTGATTTAAACGATAGTTAGTAAAATTTTGAGGTTCCGCCACTTTTTATTCTTCAACTGTAGTTAAAAAAAACTTACTTAAAATTTGACTATCTGGCTCATACTTCCTATTATCATAAGGAGGTATTTTGGATTTTCTCTCAGTAACTAAAGCAAAACAATGATCACCACCGGCGAATATCCTGTGTATAATAACATTATGGGCCTTTTTGTCGTTTTGAACTATCGGATTGCCACTGGGCGAGACCCAGGGACCTTGAACTACCTGAGGAGTTATGGCGTTTTGGCTTTTTCGCAACCCCAGTTGACCAGAACCACCGATTCCGAAGCTGTAAACGCGACCCCTAGATGGCACCAGAGCTAAAGAATGTTGTCTACCACAAGTTACTTGTGTTATTGTTGATCCCATTAATTCTACAACCTAAAACCAAAACATCAAGTAAAAAAGTAATAATATTTAACTTAAACTTATTACTAACATTCAGGAATATAGGACCCTATAGTTTATCCAAAACCAAGTGACAAAAAATCAATCAAATCTGGCATATCAGATTTGATTGATTTTTGTCACTTGGTTTGGACTGTGTTTATGGAAATGAGCAGCGTTTCAAATCATAAACAATGTACCAGTTTAATTTCGGCTCGAACTTCGGTATATTGTACTAAAAAACATTATTTTTAACCTTCAAATATGATTCAGAAGATTAAATTTGTAAGGTGGGACTTGCCTACACTAAAAAAGTGATACTGAAACAACTTTTGAAGTCAAAAACACAGTTTTTGTGGTGTGACGTCAGATTGTTGTTATCAAATTTAGATGAAAAAACTATAGGTGTCAAGTCTCGCTTTTTAATAGCCATATCTCAAACGTACCTGTCTCGGTAAAATTTCATTACTAAGTGAGCCATGTCCCAGTTGCCCATACATGCCAGCACCGCAGGTTAAAACCCCGCCATCTTGTGTTAAAAATATCGAAAATTCTTCACCACAAGAAATAAATTTAACTCTAATGTTTCTTAAGGTACGTAATTGCTGAGGATACTTTTTATTGTCCGAGTCGTTTAAGCCTAATTGGCCACGTGTGTTTTTTCCTAAAATATTTATATAATAATAAATTGTTGATATAAACAGTGTCTTTGATGCTCAAAACCTTGTTATTGCCAATTTTTTTTAAAGAATTATGTAAGGTAAACCGGGGTAAATGTGACATATCGTCCACTAAAGGCTCTAGTTGTCTAACTCCAAATTTTTCAAAAATGAGATTTTTATCAAATTTGCTTCATTATCTGATTACCAACATACTTCAAAAAAAAAAGTTGCATTAAACTAATATCAGCCTCAAAAAGTGCAAAAATGTAAATATTTTAAGTCGCTAAGTGTCTAACTCCATCATATGATTGTGAGAAAACAATTAAATGAGAACTGTCACTAATGTCAAACTATTTCTCGACAACAGGGGATCCCGTTTCAAATATTTGTTAATTTACTGTTTGATGATAATTATAATTATTGCCATTAATAATGTATATATATTATGCCTACCTAGTAGTAATATTATATATTAAATATAAAAATATAAATTTTTTGTAATAATATTACGCGATATAATACGATAGGTATCCTCTTTTATCTTCCCTTGGAGTTAGACCATTAGTGAATTTAGATTCTGTGATTAAAATTTAATTTTCAAATAATTTATATAAAATAGATAACAATGAAAAGTTTTAAATACATTAACACATTTCAAACATTTTTACCTGTGAACAAGCTAGTTTTAAAGTTCTAAATTGCTATAATTAAGTTTTAAATCGTTTTTTACGTCTCCTGAAAAATATGACGTTTTGGAGTTAGACCGTTAGAGCCTTTAGATGACGATATAATAATTCAATTCTAAGTATTCATTCATTCATAACATCAGCATTGCTCCGTTATTACATTTACCCCTTTTTAACCTATTATTTACAGTATTTTTTTTGTTCTTACCCCATCCAAAAACTGCCCCAGATTTACTAAGTACAAAAGTGTGATTGGCACCAGTTGTGATAAATGCCATAGGAATTCCTGTGAGAGAATGAACTAAGATCGGTAATGATTCAGAAGTGGTGTCGGTTCCAACACCAAGCTGACCAAAATTGTTTGCTCCCCATGTAAGAATTAAACCACCTAAAATTTAACTTCTTAATCTTAGGCTTTATGGACTACCTTATCTACATAATATATCTGTGTTGTTTATACCAATGTTGTGCCTACATACATACGCAATGCGTATTAGTTTATTGCATAGAAAGAAAGAAAGAAAGAAAGAAAGAAATAGTTTATTGTGTTACAAAGGGTTTACACTCGTCAATGTACAGTACAATTAAAAAAACATAGAATACATATAAGTAAAATATCAAATTTTTATGCGTTTCAGGTTACTGATAATATCATCCATTTTGTAAAATTTGTTTTTTATTAGAAATGTTTTGATTTTTAAATGTTTTGGTTGACAAGGATTTCACCTTGGTAGGGAGGCAATTGAATGCTTTAGGTCCATAGTAATTAATGCCATTTCTTGAACGATCTAGTCTTATAAAGTCAATATTTATGTTGTTTTGATTTCGAGTATTATAATAATTTTCATGTTTATTATAGATATGAATATTGTTTTTAACATAAGTTAGGCATTCCAGAATATACATGCAGGGTAGGGTAAGTATATTTGCTTCGCTGAAAGCGTGCGCACAGTCAGCTCTGTACTCTAATTTAAATAATACTCTTAGAGCCCTTCTTTGAATCCCAAACAGTCTGTCTGCGGAAGATGCGTGCCCCCATACTAATAAAGAATATTGGAGTCTGCTGTGTATTGTTGCGGAATATACGGTTTTTGCTACCTCAAAAGATACAGTACCAGAAAGGCATCGCAGGGCATATACATACTTTGAAATAGCTGAGGCTACATAATCTATATGTCTATGCCACACAAGGCCGCTGTCTATATGGACGCCCAGAAATTTTACTGATTCTGGATTGACACAATCACCCAGATGTCTAAGTGTAAATATAATGTTTTCTGTTTTTGTATTATTCAAGCTTAACCTATTCGATGAGAACCACATGGAACTACAGTATCTTCTTTGATTCAAGCAGCTTAATTCTGCAGTTTATTTTAGTAAATGGCTCAGAATTCTTACTAATCAAAATTAATTTTATTTTTTTGGGTAGTTTCGTGTTGTTTTTCAAGAAATGTTATATTTAGCACTAGGATATTTAAGGGCAAAACTGAAACAATAACATTTTTATAACTGCATCCACATTTTTTAAACATTTCACCACTTTATAATCAAATGTTAAGCCTTAAAATATAAAACTGTCAAACTGACAATAACAAATTCTTAGTATTATTTTTAGTAATTTTTTCTTTATGTTGGCGTACCAGCGTTGTCAGGCCCTAGTTGGCTTTGATATGGCCCATCAAAGCCAACTAGATGGTCCAGTAGCGCGGCCTGGAAGTGAAGGACGCCTTTATCATAGTCAAATATAGTATAACTACATTGTATGCAAGTTTACGTACCAAATGCAAAACTGTTCCTTGTATGTAGACCTTTATGTGTTAAAAATAAAAAATATATATTTTGGGAATACTTACTGTTTGTTAGACAAACCGAATGTCTTTGTCCACAAGCTATCTGAACCACATGGTACTGGGCTAGTGACTTGACAATCTTAGGCGCAGCCAAATTTTCACTGATTTGCTGTCCCAACTGCCCATGCAAATCCGAGCCCCATGTGAAAACTTGGCCCCACTGGTTCAGCGCCATCGAATGGGTGGCGCCACATGATACATGGATTATTGGGTGCGCTTCTAGGTTCGATACTTGTTCTAAAATTACAATATTCACTGCAAAAACGGTCAAATGTCATTTCTGTGAGCCCGATTGTAAAAAATACGAGAAATCTACTTTAAAATAGTGTGTCGCGCTTTAAATGCTCTTTGATATTTAAATTAAAAAACAGCTATATGAGGCAATATACAATAATTTCAATTATTATGACGTCACCTAATGGCTATTAGATTTGTCCATCTCGGCAAGCTACCAAATGTCATAATTGTATATATATTGCCTAATTTTTTGAATTTAAATATTGCGGATCAGAAAGCATCAAATTTAAAGTGTGAGACATCGTTCGAAGAAAAGTATGTTGTATTTTTTCATTATGGGTCGACAAAAATGACTATTTAAAGGGGAACAGATTGTGTATTTTTTTATCACATATCACATGAAGGGCAAACCTCGCTCGAATATTTGTACATTTTCAAGGAATTCCAATTTATTCCTATAGGAATTCTTCGGGTTTGTACAATGAATTCCAGGGAGGTTTGCCCCCCTCACAGGTATAATATGTATTTAACAAAATATTCGAAAACAGTGGAAATTCAGCTTAAAATATGTGATTTAATATACAAGTTCCGGGCGGAAGGACCTCGGTCGATAGCCCTTTGACTTGATCAATAAAGTACTGTATCTATCTATACAAGTTCCCAGTTTTTCATTTGTTTTTGTTCTTTTTCGTTTCTTCAAAAACATATAATGAAGATTATATCATATATTAAATATTTGTGCATTTAAAATCCCAAACAAATGCGATAATGCTTGCCAGCATTATCTACAATAAAAATAAATAAAAATTTAATACCACAAATAAAAATATGCAAATATATTATCTGTATAAAGATTATTTATCAGGTATACAAAAATATCATAAACTAGATGAAACGTTGCAAGCAACCTGTCAAAACATCGGCACTATTGTACACTAGAGCCATCTAGTTTGCAAATTTCAAACTAGGTGTTTTGTTTGATTTTAAATTTTGTATCTTTAAAACATTATATTCTAGCAAAAAACTGTATATAACATTTTTTATAGGGCTTAAAAAGAGCTTTTATTTAAAATATAATTTTTTTAAATCGGGTTATAAATATGTGAGATATGCTAAAAAACCTTTTACTGCTTTAAACGCCAACATCTCGAAAACAATGCGTTTAGGAAAACGTTGTTTATAACATTTTTTGACCAATTTAAAATTATGTTTTATATAAGTGCTAAATTAACCAAATACAATAATAATTGCCTTAATTATAAACAAAAAATGCTAAAAATAGAAGTTTTACCCTATTTTTACCACATAACCCCCAATCGTTTACCCCCAAAATCTAATAAGCTTTTCGAAATACGATAAGAAAGAATATGCAAAAAACCGCAAGTCGATATCTCATGTAGAAATGGAGTTAGTTAGAGTTTACACCCAGACAGACAGACAGACAGACGCAAAAATTTTTTTTACTGATTTCGTTCAGAATGGTCTAAAACGTCGAGAAATGTGAAAAAAACGTGGTCAAAGATTTTGACTTTTCGGCGAAGATTTCAATACATCGGCACTCTTAGTAGCACTAAGTGCCGATGTAATTTTATTTGCAATTTTCTGTTTATTATGTTTAGAAAAATGGATATTGTTCAACTGGATACTGTTGTCATAGGCGCCAATTTTTCAATATCCGAGGGCCCCAGGGGAAGCCCAATTTTTTTTGAAGTGAAAAAAATTCACATAAAAGTTATAAGTTTTTATAGGACAAAAAAGACTAAAAATTGTTAGGGTTTCATAATATTTAAAGGTATAGGCAATCTTCCAGTTATAAGTCCAGGCTCTATAAATATAATATTTATTTATTTATTCATCCAGCTAGTAGGTTCGGTTGCTGCGTATAGTAAAGTATACTGTCTTGATTTAGTTTTTTAACTGTTATTTATTTATAAAGAACTTTCACTTTCGGGTTTAGACCGTGTTAATGGATTTTCACTTTCCGACGTTTCGTCTCTTACTACTAGATCTGAAACTGATTAATCCCTGAAGATGTCTCTAGTAGTAAGAGACGAAACGTCGGAAAGTGAAAATCCATTAACACGGTCTAAACCCGAAAGTGAAAGTTCTTTATATCTTAATGGCCGTGAAAGCTTAAAATCTAAAATGTTATTTATTTGTTTAAATAATGTTTTGTTTATGTGAGTGTTTACTGTTAGTGACAATGACTAATCTTTGGCTTTAATTCTCTGTTCGAAAACAACGAAAATCCATCGTCGAAACGTCACAGCAAAATTAGATAACAATTTTAGTCAGATCCAAAGCCGTATTCCCCAAAAATCAAAAAGCTAAATTTATTCATTTAAATTAATAAAATAATGTTATAATAGGGGTGAGCACAGGTTTTGCAAATTCAGATTCCCTGACTTTTCACTGATTTAGGGAAGTTTAGAATTTTCCCTAATTAAAGTACACACACAAAAGTTTTTAAAAACAATATGTGCAAAAAAATTAAACATGCTGTTTTTTTTTCGAGTAATGTTTTTTTTATTTAATAATTTAAAAATACAAAATTTACTGTAAATATCATTAAAATATTGGAAAATGGAGTGGAATTATGAGATACAAGGATGGAGCTATATGTAGCAATGGAAGAAGATAAAATAATAAATTTGAAGTTAAAATTATTGTAAACAAACGATTTGGAATATTTTTATCAAAATTAATGGAGAGCCCCTAGCACAAGCCAAAAGCTTATTTGGGGCTCTCCATGACTCTGTAGTAAATTATTCATAAATAAATAAAAATAAATAAAATAAATATATTTTTTCTGCAAAAAAAAGTTTTTAAAACCAATATGTGCAAAAATTTAAACATTCTTTTTTTTTCGAGTTATGATTTTTTTATGTTTTTTTTTTCTTATAAATGGGTTTGGACTTTTTTTCTTATAAATGGGTTGATAGAACTTTATGAATTTATTATGTAGACCAGAGTTTTTTAAATTTTACTATATTTTATTTTTTTAGAGTTGATCAAATTCCCTGACTGTACCCTGATTTAGAATTTTAAGATTGATTGTTTTTGTATTCATTTATTATGCAGACCAGAGTTTTTTTAATTTTCCCAATTTTTTAGAGTTGATCAGACTTTATCCTTATTTCCCTGATCTGTGGGTTGTTGGCATTTTTAGATTTTTGTTTAACCTCGTACTATTCTACTTAATTAAGTATCCCCTAAGTCCGGGACTTGTGTGGGCTAGTAGTAGAGAGAACCACCGGCTTTAATTGACTTTCGAACCAATTTATAGGGAGCGTCCGCTTCACTTACGCCTTCGCCAAATTTCAATTATTAATTAACTGAAAAAGGCAAATCGGCGCCGGTGAGAATCGAACTCACGCTATTTTGCGTAGTAAACTCGCCAAGTACGACGCGGTAGTCCACTACACCAATCCTCCCATTTGGGACATAATATTTGAGATAAGAGTATTATATGAAATGTAGAATATTTAGTTAGTTATCACTCAAATTATCCATAACCTGTGTTAGTTTTTAAAAAAGAAGTAGGTAAAAAGGAAGTATAAAAAGGAAGTAGGTAACTAATTCAAACCCATATCCATTTATATGTCATGGGTTAAAAGCTCAGAAGGGGGACAATGAGAGTCCAATAATTGAAAAAGCAAAAAACTTTTTTCTTTTTGAATGTTTTAAAATGGACATATAAATTACATTTCATACTAAAAGTTGTGGCATAATTATTTTTATTATTATAATTAATATTTTATTTTTTAGATTATTAATCTAAAAAATAAAATATACATGATCTGAAAGTGGCCTTGTCCAAATTTGAATACAATTGGCCCAGGAATAAGGGATAATATCCCTTATATGGACAAAATTCTAGCACGTGACATGATTATCTTAAAATTTAAATCTCCGTTTTAGTAAAAATATCTATCTGCTAAGGTAAATATGACTATGTATTTTAATGTCCCCATTATAATAAAAAAAATTTGGTATATGATTATATTATAGCCCCTATTATAGTTAATTATATAAAGCGAGGTCCAAAAGTCACCCTACTCCTCTAATTTAACTTAAACTATTTTTTTGCATATATGTATTTTATATTTTTAGCTCTTAAAATCTGGGCAAAGGGGAATTTTTTTAAATGGAAAGGGAATGTTCAAGTATTACGGAACAAAAATATACCATAATTCATACACTTCATACCTCGGTTCTGGCGTTATTCAAGGCTGTAGAGATTTCATATTTTGGCTACCCCCCCTAACACACCCCCTATTAGGAGGGTAGCCAAAATATAAAATCGCTATAAACTATAATATCATGAGAACCTGGGTATGAAGTGTATCAATTTTGGTACAATTTGCGTTACATAATACTTGAACATTCCCAAAGGGGGGTTTTTAAGCTTATAAAATACTTTATTTGACTATATATTTTTAGACATTTTTATGTTAGTTTAAAATAGGGTTGAAAATAAGTATTTTCATCAAAATTTCTTTAAAAAATTCAAATCGAAATTTCAAATCCAAACAATTTATGAAAAATGTTTCATGTTGCAAAAATGTCTATTATACTTTTAAACTAATTTTTTAGCAGAAAAAATTGAAAAATGTTTAAAAAATTAAAAAATATACAGTCGAATAGAGTATTTTATATATCTTATTCCCACATTTTAAGAGTTAAAAATATCTCAATATCTCAACTCATCAAAAAGTTAAGAGTAGGGGGAGCGACTTTTAGACTCACTGTATAAAAATGTTATAGGTGTTGTATGATGATAATGTGAAAGCATGTAAGTAACTTTATCTATTGATTTTAGAATTCAATAAAAAAAAATCAAATAGATATGAACTTGTGTTGGCAAAAGATGAGTGTGTAAGTACAAGCAGAGTTACCAGATAAATTGGTTAAAAAAATTGACATCTAAAAAGCAAGGCTAAAAATCATGCACGTCTGGTAATACAAAAAAAATTATTTATATGAAAAAAAAAACTGTCCTTTTTGTTATTCTCATACAAACAAGCCTATTAAAAACCCGCCATCTGGCAACCCTGAATACAACACAAAAGCAAAATGCTACATACTAAAGGAAGACATACGTGGCCTTTTTCTAGGCTGATCATGTCCCAATTGGCCATAATCATTGTTGCCACAAGAATACACCTTTCCATCTTTGGTCAACAACAAAGTATGGTTTTCTCCCAAAGCAGCCTCTATAACGGTGTTTGCCAAATACCAGTCCAATATTCGTGGAGTCAAAATATGTTCTTCTTCGATTCCTCCTAATCCCAATTCCCCATGAATAGTGCTCCCCCAAGCAAACATTGTGTTATCTTTGAATTGTTGTTTGCATTGCTTATTTAGTGAACCTGAAATAGAAAAAACTTAAATTATCTGGAACATTCTAGACTGTAAACAAAACACCATTTCATAAAAAAATATATGTAATTAGGTCATAATTATGTTAAAAAGAAAGCTCACCTATAAATCATGCACAAAATAATTTACTATCACGTTCGATTTAGAAAAATCCAATTAAAAAAACTGAAGTTGGTTTGTGATGAAACGTAAATGATAGATTTTGTAGGTTATGTTCTGATTGTGAAGTTGTCAACGATTTACGCGTGACGTCACAGCGCGTTTGCTGCCAACCTTGTATCGTCAACGAAAGTGCAAGCCCTAGAGTCAGAGGGGTAAATGCAATTTATCGAAGACTGTGTTTCTTACGTTTTAAGATATAAACAAGCTTTTTGCTGCAAAATTGCAAATTTTTTGCAATTATTTATGAAATATCAGTCAAAAAATACTGATGCGAAGCAAAACAATACGATTTTTGACACAAAATTGTAAAAAAAAATGTTTTAGAAAAATAAATTCCCCAATTACACAGCCCCACAAAAAAAAAAAGTCCGGATCTCTAGACCAGACATGTGTATCCTTATGTATTTTGGCCCGCTGAATCCGAATCCGAGGTCAGAAAAAGCCCTACACCCCAGGAATTGGCCCCAGAGGCCGAAAATGGCCGCTGAAAGGTGTGAAACGGGAATTTTCGGCCTCTGGGGCCAATTCCTGGGGTGTAGGGCTTTTTCTGACCTCGGATTCGGATTCAGCGGGCAAAAATACATAAGGATACACATGTCTGGTCTAGAGATCCAGACATGTGTATCCTTATGTATTTTGGCCCGCTGAATCCGAATCCGAGGTCAGAAAAAGCCCTACACCCCAGGAATTGGCCCCAGAGGCCGAAAATGGCCGCTGAAAGGTGTGAAACGGGAATTTTCGGCCTCTGGGGCCAATTCCTGGGGTGTAGGGCTTTTTCTGACCTCGGATTCGGATTCAGCGGGCAAAAATACATAAGGATACACATGTCTGGTCTAGAGATCCAGACTTTTTTTTTTTTTGTGGGGCTGTGTTATTTGAACGTTGTTTTGTTATGTTTTACTGTAACCACTTGGTAATTAATAACATATGTTGCCTGGGGTTCCAAATAGGCAAGAACGTTTAGTATTTACTAGATAACGAATTCTCAGTGTATAATGGAATGCGGTTTGTTATCCATAGACAAGGAAAGACCTCCAAAGCCGTTGCGGAATACTGTGATAAATGTGCCTAGCGCATCTGAGATAAACTTGCACATGCGCACTACTATTGTTGTTTTTGACGAGTATTTTTAACCTTAGTTTTGTGTGTCAAATAAAAATTGTAAAAAAATCAACAAAAAACAATAAATATCTACGAAGAAACGTCGAAATAGTTTTTTAAAATTATTTTATAAGAATTTTTCGAGGTGTGTTTGAGTTTCGGGGTTTTGTACATCTACTTTGAGTACACCAGGGATTGACCCTTTGCTCTTTATAAAGCAACAATACAGGTTAGGTTTAAAGTTATAAACAAATGCAACAAAAAAAAAAACAATTAAAACATAGTACAAACGACGATCTGAAAGTACTGACAGTATAAACAAACTACTAATAATTCGTCACCCCAATATTGGTTTGCCATATCTCTATTTTCGGACATTTTAAGATTTTTACTGGGGGATTTTTGGAGATAAGACAAATGAATACTGGGGTGATGAATTGTTTTACGACCGACAGCATTTCACAGCTGATAGATATGCGTACTGCGCAAGGTCAGAGATATTGCGTTACGTCATTTCGCTGCCCCGTTCTGTCACAGGCTGGACTAATGGTTCTCTTTCCATCTCTATGGTGTTATCCTACATTATAATAAAAACTTAATTTACACCCTGAAAAAAATAAAATCGGTTTCTTTTTGCGTTCCGTTTTTTCCGATATAATTATATCGTTTTTTTTACACATATTTTTAGGTTCTTATAGAGGCTATCTAAGCTTTTACATTTTTTTTAACAAGGAACGCATTAAAGGGTCAAGTGCAAATGCAATGTATCGTTATCTTCTCCGATGTGACAAAGTAACACGATCCTTCCGCAATTGGCCATTGAAAACAGTAAGTGGTAAGTGCTTTAAAGGGGTAGCTGAAGCCTCCAGGATAAAATTTCCACAAATACTAATAAATAATAAGGAACAGAATTTTTTAATTTTAAACAGAATTATAAAAATATTGTTTAAATATTCTATCAATCTTCTAACATTTAATCATCGTACAGTGATACTGGTAGACAGACAGTTTCGGGCTACTGGCCCTCTTCAGTACCAAGAGTTTACCCTGTACGCTGATTAAGAAAATATTCTTCCACTTTATTCACGAAATAAATAATGTCGTGAGATTGATGTACTCTTGTGCGCCATCTATTGCTAGATGTAGACAACTAGGTACTCATTTATTACTCTAATCCTGAATACTTTAAATAGTAGCAAGTTGAAAAAAATTCATGTCTTAAGCACACTAAAACGTGTGTTTTACGTAAAAAATAAATAAATTTGTCTGTCTGTTTGCCTATCCGCTAGGTACCCAGCACCTTTTATTTGATAATTTTGTAGTCAATTTTTGTTTTTATTCTTTTAATTTTTTTTATTTCAATTTTTTTTTATTTCGAAATTTTTTTATTTTACAATTTTTTTGTCTGTTTAAACTAGTATAGATTTTTTATTTTTTCAGATATTCTTTTTCTCGATGTCTTAAATTTAAGACTTAAATGCAAAAAAAAGCTAAAAAACTTAAGTCTCATTATGTCATAAAATGTCAGTGTATGTCTGCAGCGATAATTCGAGAACGCTTTGAGCTAAAGACTTCAAATTTAGACCATAGCTTCTTTATCCATGAATAAAGAAGCAATTCTCGTTTGAAATGTTTTTGGTAAAAATCTGAGTGGAGAACTAAAATTTTTTCAAAAAAATGGTGGCGGTACTAAACCATGTTTTTGATTAGTTTTAACCATTTACAGAACGAGTTCTCTTCTTTTGTACGCTTGCTACATTTTTTTTTTGTTAGTCTTTCTTACAAAATTTCGATTTTTTTTACCTTCGGAAGGCGAACGCCTTAACTGCCGCGCTAAGCTGAAAGGTCCTATCTACATAGGGTTACCATATACAGATAGGACCTTTCAGCTTAGAAGGCAGTTTAGGTACCGGTAATTACCATAGTCGATCGTCAACATGAAATCTCGCTTTTTTTGTTTTTCTTTTCTACAAGCTGTCGAAAAGTAGAACTTTTCATTTTAGGATAATAATAATAACAACTATTTTCTTTTATTCCAAAATTTATTGGATAGCTATAGCTTGTTTTGAACACAAAGGCTTCAGATGCAGAACCAGCGGGCATCCTATTACCCTTCTACCACTCGTGATAACATCCGTCGGTCTGCCAGCGTCCCGTTTCCAAGAAGCGCTCATTCGTACCGCCGCGACGGCTTGGTAACGCACGCTTGATCCTCGCGCTCTTTCATCTCATTTTCCCGCGCTACGAGATTTATAAAAAGTTCGAAAGTTTTTGCTTGATTACAGATTTTAATGTTTTGGTCGGACTGTATTTTTTGCGAACTTTGATGAATGTTAACCTTCTGACGTTCTTTCAATTGTTTTTCCGTGCTACGAGATTTTGATAAAGTTTTTTAGTTTAGTTTTTTATCTATTGACAGCAATTGTATGTTTTTTTTTGAACATTGAAGACTGTTTGTGATGGTGTGTTTAATATAAAATTATTAAAAATAACATTAAGTAGTTTTATTGACAATAAAAATATAAATATGTTGAAGTTGACTTTTTTACTGGTTTTAGTGACTGTAGAGTTTGTTAAGTGTTCTCCCACTGCTATTCTTAATGGATGTACGTATAAAATTATAATTATTATTATAATCAGTATTCGGCGTAAACTCAGTTATGACTCATCAACGTTGAAAATAAACACAGAAACATAGGCTTAGGGAATAATTTTGCCGAATTATGAGGGAAATTGTTATAAATCGAAACATTTGACGACTAATTTGTTACCCACAACAATATTAACTATACATATTAACTATACATACGTATATATATCGGTGTATTTCAAAGAAAAAAACGACATTCGATTTTTATCTTTTAAGAATACGAAAGTTTTTAATTTTTATTTGTCGATAACTTTTTTCCCACCTTACTCGTTTAAATGGAATCATTAAAAAAAATCAAGACAAAAAGAAATAAAAATGTAAATATTTAAAACGTCGCCTTAACGCTAGAGTCGACGCGGCGCCTATGCGAGTACTGGAAATTCGCCGACTGCTGATTATAATTAAATTAGTGTCTTTATGGGACCCTTTTAAAAGGGCTATCGTAAAAATTTTTGTTATAAATTTTTTAGACTTTATTTTATTTTATGTTTGTTTATGTATGTTATATTATGTAGGTATTAGGTACTAGGTACTATGTACTGGGTACTGGGTAATGGGACTGGGTACCGGGTACCGGGTACCGGGTACTGGGTACTAGGAACTAGGTACTAGGAACTAGGTACTAGAATAAAGTGATGTTATTTTTACATAAAAATGGATGAAGCTGAAGTTTGCAACGTTTTTTTGCAACGAAAATTAAAAAATATTTAAATTGACTCTATTTAATAAAAAACTGGTAGTTAGTAGTTTTAGATCGAATTAAGGCCTTTTGGATCCATAAATAAATAAAAAAGCAAGAAAAGTCAAAACTGTCGTTTTGGTATGGTTTGTTAATTTTCGTTGCAAAAAAACGTTGCAAACTTCAGCTTCATAAAAATGGTGATTTGAAATTAATAAAAACAAAATTTAATATCGAAGCGTTGGACACAAGTTTTTAAATCGAGTCAAAATGTTTTAAAAATTATAAATATTGATTGTTCATAAAAAAAATCTCAATAAAAAAAATATGTAGATGCGCCTTCGCCAAAATTGCAAATAACCCGGGCCTGCATTTGAAATCTTTTTGAAAGATTTTTGCATTTCTTTAAGTGTTCTTACATAAAGTTTTTAAACTACCACACTGTTGACCAGGCGAGGCTTTTCCGTTAACAAAATTCGTTTTTGTCGTATTTTCGTAAAAACTGACTACGTTTACACTTTACAGAAAGAGACAGACTGCTTTTGGAATTTATAAATACCGGTAGTTAGCGATACGTGTAAAAGTAGTCAATATTATCTAGTGATTTTTGAGGTTGCTGAAATAGAATCTAGTATTGAAAATACTAAACTCAAAATGCCTGATACTCAGTTTCGTAACAATAATGAAAAAACCATCCGCCATTTTGAATTCGCCATTTTGAATTTAGGAAATTTTGGGATTGTGCCACATTAAGATTCTAAAAAAATGCCTTTATTCCAAACTTTATTAATATTGAATATATTTTTGTTTCTAGTTCTAAACTTTGAGAATATGTTTTATTTATAGACTAGAACTATAGTTCCAGTCTACATATATGTTTGTTTATTTTTTTTATATAGACAATTTAATTGTTGTTTAAATAAAAAATCTCTTATTTTATTTTTTTATTGTTGATTCTAACACGCTCTTTAGCCCTACAGGCAGGCCTATTATTTGGTTTTATTGTTTTTTGATTCATTTGATTTTTCTTTAGTCTTTAAGAACGATTTTTGGCTAAACATGTAGTTGATCTGCTTCACCCCCATTCATGGGGTGAAACAGATCAACCTTTAATAAAGAAAAACTGAAAATAATGATGAGCTAAATTTTTCTCAAAATTTCAACGTATAGGTAAATAGTAAGCTTATAAAATTAATTTTTTTCACATTTTTTGTTCAGTAGATACATTTAAATATTTAAAGAAAACTGACATTTTTGATCCGCTTCTCCCCAGATTACAGTAGTAGAGAAAATGCGTTTCCGTTTCAAATTTTAAAGCGTTCTTAAAATGTAGCGCAAAGTTGTTTTGCAAGTTGCTTGCGACTTTAATTGGACTATAGTTGGTAATTCACTTTGTATAAAAGCCCATTTTGCAGAAGCAAATTATTGTTTTTTCAGAAACAATTTAAAATTTGCAAGTTTTGACAAATGTAAATAAACTACATAAACAAACAACTTTTTAGTTTATAGGTAAACAATAAAAAGCAACTATTGTTCCAATCGAAAAATTGTTTGGGAAAACGTTATTTTCCTTTCAGGATTAAAGGCCAGGAAAAAAGGTATATTTTTGGTCGAAATCATAAACAAACTACTAATTCCTTTATGGCTGAAATATGTAAAAACTTTAAAAAGACTTTTCTTCGGCGTTTAAAGTTTAAAGTTTAAAAATATAAAGTTAATTTTTTTTGGGGTGGGGCAGAAAAATAAATCCTAACTAAAGATTGCGATTTTCCCACTTTTTACTCAAGATTGTGATGTTTCAACTTTTTACCCAAGATTTATATATTCCCAACTTTTTATATACCGGCGAAAAGTTAATGACCAAAAAAAAAAAAAGTTGTCAACTCTATAATTTTTCCAACTGAAGAGTGACTGAAGTTCTAAAGGGTCTATGTGCCAAAATTAAATTTTTTGAGTTATACATGTATAAAGGTTCCTAGTATAATGCGCAATTATAGTGTAAACTCTCTTCAATTATCGCAAGTCGCGACCCGACATGTCGGGTTGATTTTCTTAACCCTTTGTTTCCTGACTAATCAAAAATACGATTATTTCACTTTTTTTTGCTCCAAGTGATTAGAGTGTGAATTTGCATACATTAATTTTTTGAGATTTTTTTGGAAAAGCTTTCCAAAAAATTTTGAGGTAAGTACGTTGAAGGAAGTAGGCAAATTAAAGCAGTCGGTCCATCGCCTTAAAAAAAAAAAAAACAAGTAATTTTGTAGGTACATCATTTATTAAAATGCGCGACACCATTTGCTCCATTAAAAGTAAAAAAATCAGAGACCCGTACGAATTATCTACTGAGCTTATCAAGTTGGTTAAAAACAGCTTTTAACTAAATTATTTAATGAGTGCTTAAGGAATGGTGTGTACCCAGATGAGCTCAAAATAGCAAAAATTTGTCCTATCCACAAAAAGGGTCCCACTGATTCTCCGAATAATTTTAGACCTATTGCTCTTTTGCCAGTTATCTCTAAAATTTTTGAAACCGTATTGAAAAATCAAATTTTAGAGCATATTGAATTGCACAATCTCCTTTACAAGCATCAATACGGTTTCAAAAAAAATAAAACAACGGTTAACTCATTGGAACACATATTAAAATTCATCGTGAATGGAATGGAGAGTGGGGACATTGTCTGTGCCAGGCTCTATGACTTGCAGAAGGCCTTTGACTGTGTGCCACATGACGTTCTTCTGAATAAGCTTGGTTCATTCTACAATTTTGATGAACTGAGTTTATCTTTGTTGAAGTCATTCTTGGAAAACAGGCGTCAGTTTACTAGCATTAATGGTTCTCAGTCAAGAGAAGGGTTTGTTGGTGTGGGCGTTCCACAGGGTAGTGTCCTCGGTCCCATTCTATTCCTCCTGTTCATTAATGACCTAATAAACTCTGTGCCCAATGAGGATCTTACTTTATTTGCTGACGATACCACCTTCCTTAAGTCATTAAATAATTTAAACACCCTAAAGACAGAAGTTCTAAGAAACGAAGCTAAGTTACTTGATTGGTTCTCAGCCAACTCACTTAGCTTAAACACAAATAAGACATCAACAATTTATTTTTCTCATAGAGATATATCTGACGAAAACGTAGAAAACCCAAAACTGTTGGGCATATATCTTGATCAGAAGTTAAGCTGGGAACCTCATATCGATCAATTGGCTACGAAATTAAATAAATCACTTTTCCTATTACGATACCTTCGTGATATAGTGCCATTTAAGGTTTTATTAAGTGCTTACTACGCTTTGTTTATGTCTCACCTAAGGTACGGGTTAACCATTTGGGGCTTTAGTTGTCACGCCGGTCGTATTTTTGGTCTTCAAAGGCGTGCATTGAGAATCATAACTGGAAGCAGGTATCGTGATGATGTTAGGGACAAATTTAAATCCCTAAACATACTAACGATGCCTTCTTTACTGGTTTATGAGTCTATATGTGCCACTAGAGCAAGACTTTCTCATTACACGACGCGTGCCAATGACGGCCCTACTACACGTAATAGAGATAAAATTAAACTTCCGTTTTTAAGACTGCATTCTAGTAGACATTGCTTTAATTATTTTGGTCCCTCTTTTTACAACAGTTTACCCATTGAAATAACTCAATTGGGTGACAACACGTTCAAAAAAAGGCTGAAACATTACCTTTTGGTTCATGCATTT
Source organism: Brachypterus glaber (assembly GCA_958510825.1). NCBI lineage: Eukaryota > Metazoa > Arthropoda > Insecta > Coleoptera > Kateretidae > Brachypterus > Brachypterus glaber. Next base: position 47,202,479 of record OY294047.1, on the reverse strand, counting down.
TATTCCACGGACGAATTCACTAATTCTCTTAGAAATGTAAATATAAACGAATTCTAATTTTTGTGATATCTGTGTTTTGTTATGTTGTTATTTATTTTATTATGTTTAGTTATTTAGTTACATTTGACGATTGCAAACTTGTAAAAACTTGTATTTAGCATAAATAAAATCTAATCTAATCTAATCTAATGTCCCCACAGGTGAATAATAATGCCCACTTACCAAAAACTAAACACAAATAAAAAAAATGCAAAAAAACAATTCATCTCACTATAAAAACGCCAACTGTAACTGCACGACTCTATAAAAATCATGATATTGTGTTGTATAGTTTGCCCTCTTGCTGTGAATAGGTTATATCAACTATTCAAAGAGGACTTGAGAGTACCGGTTGGCTATAAGAAGCTTTCAAGGTAATAGGGAATTAATTTGATTTAACAAAAAACCGGTACTTCAGAGTACCGTCCGTCAACAAAGGGTTAAGTCGAGAGTGGTTGGAAGGTGGCGCTCCCCCATTCTGAATACGAAATAGTATATTACATAACTAGTGTGGAAAGTGACATATTTCACGCGAGTGGGAAGGTTTACGAACGAGCCGCCAGGCGAAATACACTTTCCAACGAGTTATGTACACTATTTTTCCTACGATCCCAAAAAAATATGAAGTTTCTTATTTTAAAATTACTAATTATTATTAATTTTTAAGAAAGGCAAAGCAAAAAATAATTATAAATAGCATACAAATTTATATATGTAGGTATGTCAAACAGGAAATATGATTTTCATTTAGCTTTATTTTTCTTGGTTTTATATTTAATACAATACACAGCTGTTTAATGGGTTGCCTATTCCTAAATAAATGCAAACTTGAGTTTGCTTATTAAATTAGATTTCTGTGGTTATGCTGCCATATAAGACAGTAAAATTATACTGTTTTACATTTCATAAGAAAAATACTATGTATTTTTATGTGTTTTATGTAATGTAAGGTAACTAAATAAAAAATTAAGTAATTTTTATAAGATCTGTCTAGACTAGACAGTAATGGTCAAAATAGTAACGTTATAGTAACTATAGTTTCTATTTTTGACTTGAAAAATAGAAATATTTGCATTAAAGCACTTAAAAGATATAAAAGGCTGTGGTGAAAGGTGGAAAATGATTTATAAAACAAGGTGAATAAAATTAGTAGAATCTACGAGGTAAATATCTAAATAAAATTAGGCAAACCTCCATACATAAATATCACACGAGTGTGAAATAAAAATATCAAACGAGTGCGATATGAGGCGTTTTCTAAAGAACCTAAGAGTGTGCTAAATTTCATTTTAGTAGAGGTTCGTAGGAAAATATTTTTGTTGAGCTTTACAAAAATAACCCATTTATGCAGAATTTTGTTTTGATTTTCCCGAACTATTTTCTACCACATTCGGTTGAGGTGGAAAAAAGTTAATAGCGCGATATTATGTTAGGACAAATATAATTTTTCCATTTAAAGGCAAGGCGGGCATTTTACGGCTGTATTTATTATTGGTTCATAAACACCACGTGGAATTGTCATATAACGTGATATTATAAGAGCCCTCTGTTACATTTTCATTTATTGCGAAATATATTCCAAAACTCGAACAACAAAATGTGTTTACAAAAGTGAGTTTTGTTTTTTTTTTTAATAAATAAAAGAATAAAAAATCCTTTTCTCCAAAACAAGTGTCTTCAATTTAGTTGAGTTTACTTGAATAAAGAGTTTGAAACAGACAGAGGCCTGATTCTTGACTTTCAGGAATTAGAAGAATAGTATATTCTATAACTAGTATGGAATAGACAATATTCCGCGAGTGCGGAATGACTATTCCATACGTGTTGTAGACTATACTTTTTCTTTGACTGCACATATGAAACACTGTATGGCTTTAAACTGCGGACAAGGTTAAAAACAACGTTTTTTGTGACTTGACATTGTAAATGCAACAAAACACAAATTTTTAAATAAAGCAATTAATGTTATTTAATAATTTTATCAAATCAGTACTTAAAAAAGATTTTTATTTAATTTTAGCACATATTTACAAATTGTAATGCAAAAATTGAAGGTTATGTCATATTGTTACATTGTGACATATATCAGGTTTAAATATTTAACAATAGATGGAGCAGTTTTAATTTTTTCAACTAAATTGATAAAAAAACTGGTCAAATATTAAGAAAAGCTAATAAACTTTATCTAATTTTAACTTAAAACTTTAAATTGCATTAAATTATTCAATATTTTTGCTAATTTTGCTACAGTTTTCTTTACTTTTATAAACAAGAGATGGCACTACATGTGCTCATTCTAACACTTGATACGGAATACTCATACCGTATCTAGAGCTAGAATGGATTCATTCTGTGTTTGAAAAGTGTGTGTATATGGTTACATTCTAAAGCAGTTGAAATGATTAAACTACTCTGAGATTTTGGTTATAGTCTATTGGATTAAAAATTGGCGGACAATTTTCTCAGACCATGGTTTAGAGAAGAGGAGGACCAAAAGGTATCATTTCTATTATTTGTTGACTGCTTTGGCTCCAAAAAGGTTTAAAACGAAAAGTTTTACTTAGGTACACTAGATCTACATCTTAAGCGTATAGAGTTCGTATACACGCATAGAATTCAAATAAAATTCGTATAGATTTGTATACGAATTTTGGTAAAGTTTTACGTTTCTATATCTTGACATTTACGACGATGCAATTTAGCAAAAAAAACAACTTCAAAACGGCTGGATTTATCTAATTTATTTATTATTTAGTTTATGATGGTCAGTAAAACCCTTGAAGAAACTTGCCCTGGCAACCGATGCGATTTTGTTTCATGTGGTTTTTCATTGTCCCGACTCAGCAACGAACTAATAACTCTTCTCTCTAGAATACGCATACCGTTAATATAAAGTATCGCCAACATCTCGGTTTGTTTGTAAACAAATAGTAGGTATATTCAGGCTTAACCAATAACAATAACCAGTATCTGTTATTGTTGTCTTTGTTAGAACAAAGCTGTGCGAGTAAGACAGACGAATGTATATGTTGGCTACGTTTTTGTCAGTTTTTACGAATGAAATGCCTATTCTAGAGAGAAGAGTTATCAGTTCGTTGGGATTAAGCCTAGCATGACAGATACAACCACTAATTCTCTTGATATAAAATTTACTTTTTTTTTTAAAAAAGTAAAAAATGCAAGACTTTTGTTTTTTTTTGGCAATAATACATATTTCCCATTTTTTTGCAAGGAAAGGAAAACAGCCGATATATCGATGGTCTATCGGACAAAGGTGCTAAGTATATAGGGAAACCTTATGTACTTAGCACCTTTGTACGCTAGATCATCGATATGTAAGATAGTTTTTATTAGGGTTTCCCTAATAAATGTGAAAATTCCTCGATCGAATTGAACGACGCGTCCTGACGGTATTCCACAGCGTCTTATTTTACGATATCGTATTTTACGCTATCGTATGTTACATATATCCAGCAAATAGCCGCTATAACGATTAGATATTTATTTCGCAAACTTTATTGTTGATAGGAATTTTAATATAGAAAACGGCTATTTTACAGTAGAGGAAAGTTGCCTAATTTCGGATACCATTTACAATGTATTCAATATTTAATACTCGGTATTACTTTTTGATATTTTTTTTATATAACCAGATACAACTTATTATAGCGAACCATGATTTATTATAAAAGAAATTTTATTACAGTTTATTTTTTCCAAAAAACACGGTTAAAAAAAATCAGCGCATTTTTGTGCATTTGAAAAAGGGCTCCTAATTTCGGACATATCCGAAAAAAATTTTTCAAGAGTAGATCTGGATCCCATTGCTTATGTTTCTTGTTATTCCTTCACATTTAAGACGTAATTTAATCATTAAGCGATTTTCTACGAAATACTATAGGAACTATAATTTTAGATTCCCAATTTCGAATATCTTAGTATCTTGGGTAATTTTCGTTTTTTCAAAATTGTTTATCTTAGTTTGTTGTATCATTATAAAAATAATAATTAATGGTTGGTTATCCTGAATAATAATTACCTTGCGGATATCCGAAATTGGGAATCAAATGCACAAAAATGGTCTATCCAAAATTAGGCAACTTTCTGCTTTTTAGATTAGAAATTTGTAGAATGTTTACGTTTTCAAATTGCTTAATTATGAATAGTGGATCAACTTAACTAACATCATAACTTACCGAAGACAGAATCACGAACTTTTATAACGATTATTTATAAAATAAACAAGCATAATAATGCAACTGAGCACAAAACTGCCATTTGCAATATAAACGATTTGTGCTGCCATTTAAAGGGGAGAAGCTCTACCGTTATCATATTACAGGACGGATTTAGTTTCACTTTTGGCTTCACATAAAAGTAGGTTTCTGTTTACCTTTGCAGACAGTATCTTAAATACACTACTATCCGAAATTTGGAAACCATCCGAAATTAGGCGCATTTCCTCTATATCGAGTGTCCAAGTAAATTCTACTTTGACTCAAATTTAATTTTGTTTTTTTTCGATTTTTTTATCTTTTTAAACAACGGAGATATAGCCCGTCTAAAACCTGGTCGGACAGTATTATTAATAAATAATAGTTGTTATTTGAAGCTCCTTTAAGAAATAAGATACTGCTCATAATACATGGTTGAATTAAGAATAAAATTTACTTTCACATTCTTTGATAAAAATAGGGGGGTGCTATTTGAAAAACAGAGGTTGGGGGTGGTTTCAAGAGGGTGGGTAAGCAAGGCGTGGTTTTGGATACGTGAATAAAAACTTCAATGGCTCCCATTTAACGCTGTTTTTGCAAAAAATTTTATCTTTTCAAATAACGTAGATATAGCTTGTCAAGAACCTGGTGGGACACCCGGTATTTCTAAAATATATTCAGCTATACTGCCCTGCTTAGGATAAACGCGGCAAATCCGTACAGTCGATTTTTACATAAGCGGAGACAGAAAAAAGTCACAAAAATAATTTAATTCCAAACAAATTACAAAAGAACTTTTAGAATTTTACTGAGTATGGTTCTGTAATGTACAGACCTTTCTATACAAGGATCCATCGTCAATCAATCAATCCATTTGTCAATTTCGTTTATCTAAAACTTTCTGGGGAACAGTATGTAAATATCAAAAAGAATAAAGCTTCTGTGAAAAGTGTGACGTACCTACATCACATAATAACACCCACCACAGTCACACTAGTAACAACACCCCAACTCCTCTCCTGTAACGTAATTTATACATGTACTATCAGTTTAAAACCGATGTTTGACATTCTGCAAATTTGCCATGCCCAATTGAATATTTTATAGCCTCATCGGCAAATATTTAATAAACCCCTACAATTCTGTCTATTATCCTGGAAATTCCTGCAAATTCTATACCATTTCTATTCGTATTATGTTTGTCTTGCAGGATACTGTGGTTGGCCAGATTTAAACAGATCGGTTTTGTTGCTTCCTATATAAAAATCCCGTATTTTAACTTAAAATCTTGAAATAAGTTTTTATTTTAAATTGTCAAATAGGTTATTGTAAACATGGGAGGATTGGTGTAGTGGTCTACTGCGTCTGTACATGACAAGTCTACTACAACTAGCGTGAGTTCGATTCTCACTGGCGCTGATATGCCTTTTTCAGTTAATTAATAATTGAAATTTGGCGAAGGCATAAGTGAAGCGGACACTCCCTATAAAAACTGGTTCGAAAGTCAGTATAAGCCGGTGGTTCCCTCTACTACTAGCCCACACAAGTCCTGGACTTAGGGGATGCTTAATTAAGTAGAATACTACGAGGTTAAAACAAACAAACAAACAAACTCATAATTTTTAATTGGTTTGTTTTTATTTTCAATAAATTAAAAAATGTTTTTAATAAATTACAAAATTACAAACATTTTCATATATTTATTATATTTATATATTTTTTATACATTATATAGGGGAAGTGGGGTTAACTGGGCCGCCTTTTTTCATATGGAGTTTTTGAAAAACCTGTAAACATTTTTCAAATATTTTCTATAGCAAAAGGTAGATTATTACTATAGTTAGAACATATTAATACTTTAGACAAATATTATTTATAAAAAAAAGTTATTAACCATAAACCAGTTAACCCCGCTAGACCAGTTAACCCCATATGGCAGGGTTAACTGGACCACTACTCTGGGTTAACTGGTCCACTATAATTACACACTAAAAATTTGAATGTGAAATTTTACACTCACTTCACACTCAACATTTGTTATTAATTACAAGTTGTTACAGTAAAACATAGCGTTGTTCTGTTATGTTTTACTGTAACAATTTGTAATTCTGTGGCTTGGTTCGAAAACGGCCAATGTCACTTCTTCCGTATTTTGAGTTCTACCGCCGAACTATTTTTTTCAGATCTATATAAAGCCAATGTCAGTGAGATAAATGAGTCAACCTCTGCCATTTTGAATTTTTTAGTTATTGACATTGGTCTACATCAACATAATCAAAAGAAGCGATTTGACACATTTTTAGAAAGATCGAAGAAAAAATAAAATTTTGGACCACCCTAATGTCGCTGAATTTTTTTTTTTTAATTTTTTCGTTATTTTATTCGAAATCAGCGGTAACAAAAATAGTCCTATGCAAAAATTCAGAATTTTGTCCCTGTTTTTTTTTTCCTGGCACACTAGGGAATATTTCGATTTTTCGGTTGATTCTGGGAGATGTTCCACATTGGCAATCATCGTCAAAATTTACGCATTTACGCATTAAAAAAAGCCTTCTAGCCCCACCCGAAAACCAAACTAAAAAAACATGATTTTTCGACCCAGCCTAGTGTGCACCATGACCGAAACTATTTCTTTGTTAAACTAGTCCAGCAAATACGTGTTTTTTTGGGTACTTGGAACACGAATAACTATTGTATGCAGAAATCTAGACTTTTATTAGTAAAATCAATCAAAAAACACAATGGAAATCTGACCTGTCCAATTTTAATCAACTGTCATTTTACATCGGATTACCCACCAACTAGACCGTTGAACATTTATTCTTTGGCTTTTCGGAAAAGCCGGAAAAGTAGGAAAACGGACGGGATTAGCAAATAGCATTGTTTAACAAGTTGTCAAGTTGGCTGACTGACCTGTATTATAAATGGGCCTTGTAAGGAATTAAAGCCATTTATCTCAAAGACAGAACTGAGGAAGTTAAAATGTTTAATTTTTTACATTTGGTAGAACTGGTTTATTTCTTTAAATCTTCCTTTAAATACCCTAAGATGTCCAATATACCGGGTGTTTTTTTTTAACCTGAAACTTCCAAATATTTCGAATACTATGCATTTTAGAAAAAAAAAAATGTCGAACGAAATTTGTTTATTTTAATGGTGGAAACAAAATGGCGTATTTATTTTTTACGGATATTTACGTTTTCAAGGTCATTTCAAGGTCAACTTTGTTTTTTTAATCACAAACATATATTTTTTTACTGTTATTTAATTCCCATCAAAAAAATAAAAATCTTTTGTAAAAAACTTTTTTTGATCGGACTTTTGGTTGCAGAGATAACACAGCCACACAAAATTAAAAAAGTTGCATCTCCGACGGACTTGACTAATCAATTCCTATGTATTTTGAGCCGCTGGTATCATATCATTGCGAAAAGTATGTTTTTTGAGGTTCTGTTGAAAATGGGAGCTAACTTTCAAATTTCGACCTGAGATTCGGATTCAGCAGCTCAAAATACAGAGGTATTGACTAGTCAAGTTCGTCGGAGATGCAACTTTTTTAATTTTGTGTGGCTGTGTTATCTCTGCAACTAAAAGCCCGATCAAAAACAGTTTTTTACAAAAGATTTTTATTTTTTTGAGGGTAATTAAATAACAGTATAAAAATACATGTTTGTACTTAAGTTGACCTTGAAATGACCTTGAAAACGTAAATATCCGTAAAAAATAAATACGCCATTTTTTTTCCACCATTAAAATAAACAAATTTTGTCCGATATTTTTTTTTTCTAAAATGCATAGTATTTGAGATATTTAAAAGTTTCAGGTTAAAAAAACACCCGGTATATTTTGTAGCAGTTTTTAAAACTTTATCAATTGAAACATATGTGATAAAATTTATATTGGATAATTTCCATACTAAAAAAATATGAATAATAATGTATATTAAGCTTTTAAGCTTAAAAGGTAGTAAATATATTTAAACAAATATTTTTCAATTTAAATATAATAAACAAAGTAAAATGGACAAAACAAAAAACATGAAGAATTTTTATTGTCTACTAAAAAAA